>JBAMHX010000007.1:2782705-2804381 GCA_037177515.1 Pseudomugil tenellus | reverse complement strand
CCCCCCCCCCCCCCCCCCCCCCCCCCCCCCCCCCCCCCCCCCCCCCCCCCCCCCCCCCCCCCCCCCAACACACAACAAAGAGCCTGAACTGTAACTCAAACCCGACCCGCTGCATCCAGGAAACCTCCAGTTCCTTCCAGGTCTTTAATCTTCCACTGTGACCTTTGTGTCTGTGTCTTCCGTTTCCTGTTTCCTCTGTTGCATTAGCTCCCAGCGTTTACACACATGCACACACCCCACCAGCTGGAGGTGAGTTCTCATCTCTGGGGATCTTTTTATTTTCCAGCACACACAGCAGAACTGTCCAGTGCCAATTAGCTGATTATCTACGCTAACAACTTCCCTAACAACCTTTACACTGGATGAGTGAGTGAGCAACACACCGCCAGGCTTTGCGTTTACTCTTCATTCCAAACAGAAGATGCAGGAAACCACTCAGGGGAGTAAATGACTCCTTCACCGTGTTGCAGTGTTAATGACAACCTGTCCGTCCTTGGTGTTGTTCACTTATGTCCTACAAACCAGCAGCTTTAAATGCCTGTTGAGTTCAATTCTCATATAGTTTTTTTAAAGAACCCAATTAGAGTGTGTTTGGATGGATTTTGGAGGTAATAGATCAGTTTTGTTTAACACAGATTTAATCCTGCAGCAGATATTTAAAGCGAGGAAAGAAAGTACACTATGAATGCATGTAAAACTATCTCTTAATGCAAAAGAAAGTAAGGATTACATACATGCAAGCAGACTATTTGTATCCAGTGATGTATTCACAGTTAAATTTCACTTAAGTAGAATCATAATCCAACTGAACACTACATAGTAATGTTTTTTCTTATAGTCTTATGTTTTATGATGGACTGGCGATGTGTCCAGGTGTAAGTGCCTCGCGCCTGCCAATTGCCGGGATTTGCTCCAGCTACCCTGGACTGGATCAGACGCAATGGAAAATAAATGCATGATTATGCATAATATTTTTAGTGTTTTCTTCCTTATACTTAGTTATGTTTCTGCTTTTGCTTTACTGTAGTTTTAGTGATGTTTTATTTCATGTCACTTGCAGGTTGCAGGACACCGCTGTATGAATAAAGTACTGATCGAAAACACATCGGATTAACAAGGCCTATGCCGTCCATCAGAAGCAACAGGGTATATCCCCGAACGCATCCAATCCTCTAATAAATACAAAACAATAAAATAAAGCCGTACATGTTCAGCCCAAAGTTCCACCTGGTGTTGAAACTTTGAACCAGCCCGATATGATGCCAGGACAGGATGCATCCTGAGGTCATGAGCTTTTATTTCCACTTGATTTGAAGTCAATGAGACAAATAGTTCCAGAGATATAGCCAAAAATCAGGTTTTTCGTGCATAAAGCGCCACCTGGTTGGGAAACCATCAATACAATAATCGTGAATTCTATCCAGGTCGTCCTTTTGAGGACCTAAACATCTGTACTGAGTATCAAAATCTTGAATGTTGTTTCAGTTATCGCGCTCACATGAAGGATATTCAGCGGCGGTCAGGGTGACACTTCGCGTTTGAGCACTGCATGTTAATCGCATAGCAACATAGTTATAGAGCAACATTTATTTAACATAAATATGTTTCAGAGGATGATGGATGGATTTCAGGTTCTCTTACTGGTTTATAGATGTCTTAGTGTTCGGGGGTCTTCTTATTTATGTGACCTGCTTTATTCGCCCTCACAGACTGTGGGGTGTTCTGGTTTCTTTCAGTTGTTCCCGAAGTCGGAACTAAAACTTGAAGAGGCCTCGTTCCAACACTGTGACCCCCGACTGAGGAACAGCCTGTCAGATAACCTGATGTTTTAGCTTAGCTTATAGAAGGATGCTTATTTGGTTTAGTCTTATTTACGTCATCAGTTTTATAAACAGGGACTGGGTGGGGGTCCTGCACTACATCTCCAAGGCTCGTGTGGACCCTGGCCCCCTTTGACAAATTAATAACTGACAAACTATTCATTATTTCATTAGATATGCAAGAAGATGGATTTTCTGCAGTAAATATGTAAATATATTGTAATTTTTTATTCTTTTTTAAAACCTTTATTTAACAGGTAAGTCAATAAAACCAGAACAGACGCTACAAAAAGGCATAAACTTTCATAGAGTAAAATTACTGCAATAAAACAATAATTCAATTTAAGAGCTCATCATTATGACACAAGTTTATTTAACATAATTACTTCCAATCACATCAAATACAGAACACAAAAACATCTTAATGCATAAATTATTTTAGCTGCACTGAAAATGAAAATAATCTCCTTTTAACTCAGACAGGAAAACATTCTGTATACTTAGCTTTACAATATTCCAGTCATTAAAAAAATACATTAATCTAAACTGTACTACAAAGCGTGATTAACTCAGCCTGGACTTATCTCCATTCTCTGGATTGACTCAGCCAATAACTCAATGTACTATATTTAAGTTATGTGTGGAAATGATTACCCACCATAATAAACCTCCATTTTAGATGCAACACCAGTGGAGCTAAAAGCATGGGAGCAAGTAAGGATCAAATATAAAAACGTAATCCAAAGCGGCCAGTGACAATAAGGCTTTTTACTGTATCTGCTGTGTGGTGAAACCTCGGTAATGTGGTGAGCACTGTCTGCGGGACAGTAAGCGCCCAACTACGATATGTTTGCCACAACAGAATGCAGTTGCAGCTCATCCCATCTGATGTAAACCTGGACCTTTGGTACCGCATGTAATCTGTAAAGTCTTGGATCTGTTTCCTGAAGACTTTCTCTTCTAAGCGCTCCTCTGACTACCCCTGCTCCAACGTCATCGGGATCCTCTTAAAAATGGGCGGACCATGTATTTTATGAGATCTGATTGGTCAGGAGGTGCCGCTTTTTTACTCGCTGATCTCTTATCCCAGAAAATAACCTGCTCCAGAGCCGGTTAGCTGTTCAGCATGTGTTGCTTCGGTGATTAGGCTGGATCAAAAGTAAGTCAGCTTAGTAGCACAAAAAATCCAGAAGTAATTCCTGAAATTATCCAGATAAGCAGGTAAAGTCTCTGTGGAGAAATTAAGAATCTGACCGGATCAGTCTATAAACACTTTCCCCCCACTACATCTCAAACCAAATATTCAGTTTTAATACAGTTTGATCAAAGGTACATGTTTGGATATCTACTGTTTTATCAATAAATACATAAATTACATTCTGGCTGTTTGAGGGAAAATGGAAACAAATCTACTTTTTAAAATTAGTTTTAATGCTTATCAATGTTTCATCCATAATTAAAAGATAAATATTAAAGCAAGCAGGGAGAGTTTCCAGCATGTGTGTCGGTACAGATGTGTGGAAATTAAAGACACAAAGTGATCAAATGGATAAGTACAGCAAGATGGATCAGTATCCTTTTCTACAAATGAAGCAGTTTCTACAGTAAAGTAAGAACATAGTAGTAAAGATATACAGAGGTGTGAAAGTACAGATTAGAGTCCAAATTAACCAGAAGCTAGAAAAGATTCAATCTGCCTGTAACCAGATCATGAAGGACGGAGAATAGCAGACTTCTTCTCCATCTTGAGACGCTGCTTCCTGTCTTCCTTTGTGATCCATGTGAACTCTACTGTGACGGATGAAGTGATGACAGACTGTATAAAGATGGGCGGAGCCTCCCAGCAGGTGTTTGAAGAGCAAAAGTGAAGCTTGTTGAGCGGTTCCTAGCGTCGCCATCTTAGGAGTGTTATGCATGCCGTTGCTCTCGGAAAATACAAAAATAGTCAAAGACGTGGAGCTGAGAGGGGGGGCTGTGAAGGTGGGGTGGGAAACTATCAACACCAAGCTGCCTGTAGCTAAGAGCTAACCCAGCTAACTCTGATCCAGTGGAAGTCCACTTGATAATGGCTAACTGCTAGCTTAAAAACCATGTTTGTGCTACACTCTATCACGGGTAAATGCTGTCTTAAATGGAGCACTGGACGTTGGACACTTAACAGTAGTGACATTATCAAGTTGGATTATTCAGCTGTACTATACAAATTATACAAAGAAATTTCCCCATCGTGATGTTTACCTTGCTCGACCTACATCACATCAAAAGGTAACGCAGGATCTTCCTCAGCGTTTTGCAACACAAGTTTGTACGTATGTTTATTTAATTTTCCGGCTTATATGAGCCTCCGACACGCATCTTGTTTAATTTTCAGGGCAGTGCCGCTATGAGCTTTCTTCTTCAGGAACGCTCCGGCCATTTATCCTCTGTTGGTAATGAAAGCGATGCTAACGGTCGCTCCTTTTCTGCTACGTCAGCAAGATGGCGTCGGTTTAGTGCGTGAAGTGTCCATCGTTCCACACAAGATTCGTGTTGATTTTTAAGGCAGCATCCGCGTTCTTTCAGTGCACCGGTTTTTTTACTGAAATGGCAGTGTAAACACACTACGTACTTAGTCCGCGAAGTATTGCTCGTGCGCTAATTGAGACACACCCTCTATCTTTTTGCTATAGATATTTAGTCCCTGTCAAACAAAAGGACATGCCTGAAATGATCTTTTTTTCCTGTCAAGGATAAGGAGACTGGTTTCTTAGATTGAGAAGAATATAAATTTCATATTGAAGGATATAAGAAGTTGAACATACATTTAACATTAAAACAAGGAGTGAGACAATACATGAAGGACAGACAAATAAGATACACGGTTATAACCCCAGAGAATCATTTCAGAGATCGATTGTGACACTGAAGTCCAGAGTAATTCAGCCCAGTCACTCAGAATAACTTTTGTTTAAAGACTTTGTGTGCATCATACTCTACAGCCGGTTCTTCTTTATGACAGTTTTTCTTTTAAAGACTTGTGTCCCGTCTAAACATTTCCATGATGGAAGGACACATCTCAGTTAGATGGTTTACTAAGGTCAGAATGACATTATCTAGGAATATGATGGTCAGATCTTTCAGCCAGATATTAATTAAGAGTAAGATAATTAAGCTGAGATAGCCCCTAATTATGCAGAATTTTTAAATTAATTAACATCTAAACAGATCTTATGACCCCCCCCCCCCCACACACACACACACACACACACACACACACACACACACACAGACACACACACACACACACACTGCTAAAATAAGGAGGGGGTGTATTTCCCCAACATCTATTTCTTTTTGCCAGTTGGTCTGTGCTGAAGAGAAGCAGAAGGTCGTGTAGCAGGCTGAGCTTCCTCAGCTGACAGTGGAAGTGCATCCGGCTCTCCTGTCCATCAGGAAACTGGTGATCAACCCACAGACCCAGCATAGTGAGCTGGGGGAGTTCCTGTGTGATACTGGGAGTTATACTGGGAGTTATGCATCTAGAATAACATGGCATTTGAAAAGCATTTTTTCCACCAATCAGAGCCTGTAACAGTGACATCATCACTGATCTGCACATGATCGCTGCCATCGACCCGGAGAAGACTTACCACCCACTTAGTGAACCCGTCCTGGAGCAGTGTGGATGCGCTGCTTGGATGATGGGATGTGACAGGGGGTCCCTGAGCTAAGCTGAAGTGTCCACACACATCTTCATCCCTGTCACACACACCAGTCGCTCTGCATCGCCAGTCGGCAGCGGCTTGCTGTGTGTCTCTGACACGTGCTCATTGTGCTTTTGAAATTGAACAAACTCGACATGTGTTACGTACACTAATTCCATAATGATGCTGAACCCCTTGACAAGAGAAAGTTGTCATGTCAGCGGCGTGGTAATCCTTCACCTGACTGATGCAGCATTTTACCGGCTCCAGCTTTGCAAACGATGCGTTGGATCCTCGTTCTGTGGAGGCTGCAGCTGCTCAAAGTGGATTTAAAAGTGTCTTTTGTCCAGACAACGTACTGTCCATAACGGTCCCTTTGTATGAAACACTATTCCCATGGCAACCCTGACTTATAGCTTGGTGATGTCTGAATAAAAAGATGGTTTAAGAAGCTGCATAATTTGAGTCTGGGATCATATTTATTTTAAATATCCTTTTTCTGGGATATCTGGCTGCTACATTACTTTTGTCACAGCTGTAATGATTTACAGACATCTGTTTAGCAGCATTAGCTTTCAGAAAAAACAAACTTTCAGTAATTAAAATAATATATCTAACTGAGTTGTGTAAATCTAATATTCTGATTATACCATCCAGAAAGTTTCCTTCCTGTCTTCACACCATCTTTCCGGCAATATTTGGATGTTTCATTTCATTCACGTTGGTTTGATGTTATTTTAGCTTTACTTTGTATTTAAAGTCCCTCACCTGAGTTTACCTGAGCTGGAAGACTTTTTCCAGCCAGATCAGAAACAGGTACGGTGAGCTGGACACAGCTGACAAATATAGTCGCGTGTCCCAGTACTTCAGAAACTGCTGATCTACTGGGATTTTCACACACAACCATCTGCAGGGTTTACAGAGGAGATGTCCAGCAAGCAACAGTTGTCCAAAATGTCTCGTTGATGTAAGAGGACAATGGAAACTGGTTGGAAATGGTAGAAAGACAGCAAGAAATTAGATCACAACCTGAACGTCCAACCTGGAAGCAGATGTTCTCCAGTTGCAGGAGAACACACTGGTTCCACTCCTGCACTTAAGAACTTCACATAAAAACGAGAACCAGTCTCCATTTCAGCTCCACATGCAGATGGTGGGATCAGAATCTACTGGAAACATCATGAATCCATCCTGACATGGATTAATCTTTCAGGCTGCTGCGTGTGTTCTGACGTGGGAGGAGATCCCATCGGTACCAGCATGGTTTCACCATCACAGCCTACATGAGTACTGCTGCTGATCATGTTCATCCCTCTATGAACACAGTGTAGCATCTTCTGATGGAAACATCCAGCAGGATGATGCACCATGTCAGAAAGCTCACATCTCCATGACGGTGAGTTCACTGTCCTCCAACAACCTCCAGTCAGCAGATCAGCTTTGGGATGTGGTGGAACGGGACATTCTCATCAGAATGATAATCCGTATGGAGAAAATCTCAGAAAGGTTTCCAAAAACAAGAGTTAAGGCGGTTCTAAAGGAAGAGGATGGGGGTATTAGTGAGGCCACTTTCAACCTTTTTGTTGTTGCATATCTTTAATCTTTCATGCAGACCTTATTCTGCATTTTGCTTTATCTTAGTCGCATTTCTGTGCTACACGGTCCTCAAGTCACTGCCAGCTATTCTGAGACCTGAAGCAACTCCAACAATGATCTAAAACACAGAAAACTGAACAAAATGCTGCTTTGACAGCATGAAGCAGATCTAGTTTCTACTGCATCACCTGCCTTGTTTTACCTGACTTCTTGTCCCATTGATCATACCAGTCTCCCTCCTCCTCATGCTGCCAGCAAACAGTCCATCCAGATTCCTGCCTCTCTCCTTCCAGCAAACACTGTTTAAACAAGCCGGTAAACATGTCTGTCTTCATTCATTACCCTGCTTCTCATCATGATCAAGCCTCCCGATTTAATGAGGCAAATAGATATTTCTGCGGTGATTGTCTCGCTCTCCCACAAAGTATTAAGACTATTAAATGGACACATCTGTTTTTAATTAGGAGCTAAAGTCACCTCGACGCTGCCTTCCATGTTAATGGACTCTGATTCCATCAAGGCTTCGTCAGGCTGGCAAACAATGCAGTGCAGTGTGCTTTGCAGTAAACAAAGAG
This sequence comes from Pseudomugil tenellus, assembly GCA_037177515.1. NCBI lineage: Eukaryota > Metazoa > Chordata > Actinopteri > Atheriniformes > Pseudomugilidae > Pseudomugil > Pseudomugil tenellus. Next base: position 2,796,707 of record JBAMHX010000007.1, on the reverse strand, counting down.
GATGTGATACAAAGGAAAAGATACAGATATGCTGCACAGTCCAAAGACGATCTGCACCCCCGTAAAGGATTTTAATGTTTGGAATATGATGAGGATCATGGTCACTGACATAAGAAGCTCCAAATCTTGCTTTCTGGCCTGTTTGAGATGCTTTTGCTTCATTTTTAGTTGAATTGCAGCTGCGGGAAAAACAGCTCCATCAACAAAATCCCTCTCTAGTGGATCAAGATTCAAATAAGGCAAACATCTCACATTTCCTGTTTTAATCAAATGAATTTTGATTGAATCAAGTTTTAATGAATTTTAAGTCATAGCAGTGGAGCTCTGCTCAGAGGACTGATGGTGAAAGACTTCCAGTTGTGCAGCGGAAAGTTTCAAGCTCCAGCGTACACATCTTTGCATATGAAAGCAAGCGTCAATATCCTCACAGGACAAACTTTAAAATAAGAAAGAAAGGTGTCACCTGATCACTTCAACATCCTTCACTCCCCGTGAGCCTCTGTGTTTGTCTGCATTTACATACAGCACGTCACAGCAAAGGTTGATTTCTGGCTTTTTTTAAAAGGAATTGCCAGATGCTCACAGCACCACACCAAGCGTTTCCTCACGGAGGGGAGCCGCAGTGCATTGTGGGAGCGGGCTACTGCGTTCCCCTGACATGGACGGGAACAAGAAGCAGGCAGGTGTGATGCTCATGGAGGCAGATCTCCACAGAATAAGACCTGATTAGATGGAAACTCCTGAGCAGCTTCAGGGGCAAAGACTGAGGCGGATCAGTGGCTGAGCCTAACCTGCCATCTGGTGGATGATGCACACATGTGCACAATGGCTGCAGCAATCACAAGCAGCAAAATCCTGACCAGGAATAACTTCAGGATAAGTTCTGACATGCAGGAGGTTTGAGGGAAGTCTTCATAAAACTGGGTTGTTTTGCTTTTTATAGGCCACATTAGCTGCAGCTGAAATATGCTGATGCTGGACGTCGCTCCCTCCGGAAGCAGCAAACATGAAGCATTAAAGCAGGTCATGGCTTTATTTAGAGTAGAAAGTGCTGTGTGGACAGGATGCAGCTGAGCGTGAGTGTTTGATTCCCATAAGGCTGCGCTACATCTGCAGTTCTGCTTTTCAGCCACCAGATGGCAGCAGAACACTTTTTGTTTCCTCGTTTCTGTCTTTTCAGCCCCAAAACCTGCATCACAAGAGCCGCTTCAGGCATTTTATGTCTGTTTTTATGTCTGCTAAATTCAGTCGGGATGAGAGATTTCCAGCTTGTTTGGCTCTGAAAACTAAGTGTTACTGGAAGCGTTTGATGCTCATCAAGTTTAATGATTGTGTTTTATGGATGGTGTTGGAGAGGACTGATGCTTTCAAATAACTACTGATACCACATTATATTTTAATGCAAAGCCTGATATGTTGCATTCACTGGTCTCTGATCTTCCTGTTTTATATCTAGTTTGTTTAATATTCAAACAAACTGGCTTTGAAATATGAAGTTTTATAATAGATGTTTGTATTTTCTTGAAATGTTTACATGATTATCGGTAGTTCTGATCATTGTACCTTATAGGACACAGTGGGATCTGATGTAGGTCGAACAAGTCAAATAGCAGCATGATGATCTAATAATAATCTAATATCTGATTTTTTTTCTCTTTTTTTGCAAAAAAGTAGAAATACATAATGAAACTGATTACATTTAATGAATGATTCATTACAAAGCAGCAGTTTCCAAACTGTTTGATCGACGACCCCCAAGATGACATGAATGTTCGTGACTCCACACGACGACTGACTGATTAATAATGTCGTGTTGCAGCCATTTTCTATGTCAGGCTGAAAAACTAAAGAAAAAAAAAAACAAAAACAAAACCTCATAAATAGGGAGATTGGGTTTCTTCAGTTCAGCGCTGTGACATAGCAGCTACACCCCCCCCTCCCCCCCCATCACTGTTCATCTTTTAGTCATCTCCAATTAAAAAAAAAATACAAATTCTGAATTTATTTGATAAATGTTTGTAAGTAATTTTTATAAATATTTGAACATAGGGGTTCCCGAGCCCCCAGAATAAACAATATTTCCAATTAGACATTCACACTTCACGTTTTATCTATTTTTATTTATCTCATTTCACATTTTACATTTTTAGGTTTTATATATATGAAAAGTTTTATTGCTATATAATTATACATGATATAGATATTTATATAAAAATGTTATTTAATTACATCTTTACTTCTATTTTTATTTATTTTTACATTTTATTTACTTCTATATTTATATGAGTATTTATCTATTTATTTATTATTATTAATAAATGTTTTTTATTATCATGTATTTCAGATGTCACACACTCACACGTGCACTCTGACTTACAGCTCTACAAGGTCGATTCCAGCTGTGAACACATGCCGAAGTGTCCTCAGGCAAACACTGGACCCCACATTGCCCCCCAATGTGCCTGTCATTTTTTCCTTCACCAAATCCATCCTGTGGGCCGGACTGGACCGCCTGCCGGGCTGGTTTTTGGACCTGAGCCATATGTTTCACACCCAGCTCATGATGCTGTGTACAGAACATCTGATGTGAATTACACCTGAGTTTTGATCTTTATGTAACTGTTGAGCGCATTTGTGGGATTAACACATAGCAAATGAAAATATTTGGTCGCTTCCAGGCGTGTTGGTGGAACGCCAGCTGACCGTCCCTGTCATGACCTGGCTCACCAGCTGCACGATGTGACGCGCCAGCTGCACGCTGGCAGCGAAGATGGCGCCGCAGCGGGTGGTAAAATCTGCAGAAAGTCTAATTGGGTGCAGCTCATCACCCATCTTGGACAGCGACAACAGCAGCTGCAGATATAAAGACCCCACCCATCCTGCAAGCCGGCGTTTTGCCCCTTTTCCTCCAGGCAGGAGGCAGCAAAACATCCAGCCGACGACCAACAGACTCCAGATGCTGTCAGGCTTATTAACAGTTCAGCTCTGCTATCATGAGAAGTATCACTATCATACTTTGAACAGTTGAAGCTTTTCTCGGCCTGTTTTCAAGGAAGACACAAAGTTTGGCGTCTGGATCTTAAGCGTTTACATGGTATGAACACAATAAGCGAATCCTTCATATTCATATTTGCAGATGGATAAACAGAAAGTTTTTTTAAAGTGAGAATGGAAAGAGACAGATGTGTTTATCATCCAGCAATGCTGTGAGGAAAAAGACATCCAGTCCATCCATGTGATGGAAAATGACGAGCCTTAATGTAAATACTGTCCATTCAGCCTAACACAGCTTTCCTGATGCTACATTCATCCTAAACGCTTCTGGTTCCGACCCAGTTCTGATGAGAGGTGCCGTTCATGTTGCCCTTTGGAGGCAACTTCCATTTTCTTGCAGTATTTGCAGATAGATTGTCTCTATTCTGTCATTTGTTTACAGTGTGTCAACAGGATCATGACGTGTTCAGGCTTTTACAACAGTCCTCCTTCTGACTTTCTGTCCCTGCTTTGCACGTTTGTTTCAGCTGTCTTAATGAAAATGTCGTTGTGTGTGTGTGTGTGTGTGTGTGTGTGTGTGTGTGTGTGTGTGTGTGTGTGTGTGTGTGTGTGTGTGTGTGTGTTAACCAAGTGGAAAAAGTGAAGAAGTGCCAAAAACTGCAGTTCCTCCCTCATCCACTAGGGGCTTCAAAACAGAGCAAATCCCCATAGACCTCCATGTTAAAAAGACCCACTTGACCCTGACCGCCAGCCCACCCCCACACTTACAGCCCCCCTCCACCTCTTTGCCCATGTTTGTATCTTCCAGAAGTGACGGCACTCGTGATGAGACCAAGATGGCGACAGTAGGAACCGCCCAACGAGCTTGACTGTTGCTCTTCACACACCTGCGTCCATCTTTATGCAGCCTGGTGTTAATGTGGTTCAGGTCTCTGGCTGATGTATTCTGACACGGACTGTTTGCTGAAGGCGGCTAATGAGCATGAAGTGGGAAGCTGACTGCCTGTGCAAAGGAATCAATTTGTCGAACTTCATGTGGGTCAGTTAGAAAGTCATGATGACTAATATCCCGGTTACACAAGCGCCTCGACCCGACTGTTAGAACTGAATTAAGTTCTGATGGAATTCACCACAAAAGGAAAAGTTCTGTCATTAAACAGCAGTTTTCCTACAAATGTTCAAAAGCTGATTCCAGGTCTTGTTTGTTTCCCACAACAGGCTGATTCAAGGTGTTACAGACAGTAAATTATTTAAAAAATAACATATGATGAAGTTTAAGAATTAAAAAAGAAAGCTAGATTTGCACTTTTACATAAAAAAAACTATTTGCATGCTGGAGAGAACAGCTGTGTCTTTAATCTGCATGTTTCAGCTGATCTGAGGCTTTCTGGGAGTTTCTGAAGCATAGAAGCTGAATGCAGCAGTGAGAGGTTTGTCAGAATGTCTACATACACCTGTGTTTATAGCAGGGGCGGAGCCAGAAAATTTGCATAGGGTGGGCCTACAGGAAATAGGTCGGGCCAGCTTTTTCCAGAGCAAAATGATTACTTGTCAGAAAATAAGACATCTAACAAGAATATCTCATTCTGCCTCTATTTATTGTATAAAAAGCAAATCTACAATAACTTGAAATAACAATCCAGACTTTACATTTTTTGTTTGGATGTTTTTGATCTTTTCAAATTGATTGCTTAAAAAATAATAATAAAAGAAGAAATAGGGCATAACTGTGTCAGGGCGGGGCTGGCCCTGGTGGGTGGGCCTAGCACACCCTGGCCCACATATGGCTCTGTCCCTGGTTTATAGTAATAATCACTCGCATATCTCAAATTATTGTGAAAGTTTGTTTTCTTTACTTAAATGTTTCTGTGTATCTGCACCGAACCCAAAGTTTATCCTTCTATCCAGCTGTCCACGACTTCAGCAACATGTCCTGAGGTTTCGTGATGCTACTCATCCTCATCACATCCTGTTTTCTTCCCTTAATAATACTTTATGTTGGGCTTAAATGATAATTTGATGGTTTGATGGTTTGAGCCTGTTCGTTATACATCTTATTTTCTAACACTTTCTTTTTCTTGTTATTTTTTATTTTATTTTAAACATAACTTAAAGAGACAGTTTGCATGGTGGAACAGTGGTGTAGCTTCACAGCAGGAAGATCACTTGTTGGAACGATGTGCACAGTTTGCATGTTCTCCCCGTGTTTGCGTGGGTTCTCTGCTGGTTCTCCGGCTTCTTCCGCTGTCCAAAGACACACGTTAGGTTGGCTGGTCATTCTACATTCTGTATATGGGTTGTTTGTCTCTGTGTTGGTCATCTGATGGACGGGCATCTGTCCAGGTGTACTGGCCTCGCGCCTGCTGATTGCTTTCTTCCCCTTTTTAATAATTTTATGTCAATTTAATGTCATTATATGGCTTTAATACATTTTGCTCACAATTTTATTCAAATGGCTGCTAAAAACAAATATTAAAACCTAATATTTCATATACTAATAAATCTTAATATTTTATGACGTTTATGACGCATTACTCCAAAAACAGTCGAAGCCTTTCTTCCTCCCTGTAACGTGTGAGAACCATGTTTTAACCCTTTAAATCCCAACCTAAGAACAACAACAGGGGAAAAAAAAGATCTGTAGTCTTTATTTCACCCTTTAATAAAATCTGGAAAACAAATATTTATTTTTTGGCATTTTGACTATTTATTACATGTGAGAGCTCAAAACTAATGTAGTATAGTCTTCTGTTTTGTGGTGTTCACCAGAAGGTTTCTACCTTAAAGTGAAGCAAACTGTGTCAGAGACTGTATGCATCAAATATGACACATTTGGCATTATAGGGTTAAATTGGATCATGGTTTGGTTATTAAATTAACTTATTTTTTTGTCATATTTGTGATTATTACAGTGTTAAATGAGCCAGTAGTGATTCCATTAATTCTCCTTGAACTTGTAGAGCTCCTTATTAATGTCTTGAATTGTAATTTTGGAACGGTACCAAACATCTGCAACAACAATGCCGCACTTTGAATTATAATACTCCAGAAATGGGGAGATATGAAGCTGTTCTTAATGTTAGGGACTTATTATGTGCAGCAATGATTAATGTGGGAATTAGAAAAGTAAACGAATGATTGTTTTCTCTGCAGGGAAACCACAAATCTGTGGCACCGTTATTCCATGGACGTGGCAAATAAACAAAGCTGCATTGATTCATTTCGGTTCTTATCACTACTTTGTTGTTGTAGTTTCAGTTTGCCCAGTAATACTCGCAGGCAGCTCTGGTTAGTTTATTTCCTCTTTGTACAGATATGTTATTGTACTGCTTCAGCATTGCAACTTGGGAAAAATGCAGATGGTTGTACAAGTCCAGGCTTGGTGATAATTGATATGTGGAAACTAAAGTACCCAGAGCTACAGAGCGTTGGCAGAACGAGAGCATTTCACGGTCATAGAGACAACAAAATGCTTCAACAAGATGGACAAAATTCTGTCAGAACTAAACAAACTGAGGACATAGGTGCAGCTTTTTACCACAAATATGAAGCATTTGGTCATGTAGACATGGTGAAGATGACTCGCTGAAGAGCAAACTGAGCATCAGCATGAGAAAGAAAAGAAATTTATACGACTTCAACGTGACATAGTCGTTGGTGAGTCCAGCTACTGAGATTTTACACAACTAAGACTTTACAGAGATGGTCTGAAAAATACAAAATGTCCAGCAAGCAGGAGTTCTCTGGACCAAAATGTCTTGTTGATGTCAGAGGAGAATGCACAAACTGGTTGGATATGAGAGGAAGACAACAGGAAGTCAGATAACCAATGGTTGGAACCAGTGGTTAACACACAACACGTCCAACCTGGAAGCAGATGTTCTCCAGCAGCAGGAAAACACACCAGGTTCCACTCCTGCAGCTAAGAACAGACTCACCAGAACCAGTTTCCATTTCAGCTCCACATGCAGATGCTGGGATCAGAATCTACTGGAAACATCATGGATCCATCCTGATGTGGATGTGATGGTGTGGGAGATATGTGTTGGTACATTTTGGGCCCAGTAAGCCTGTTACATACTTCACAGAAACTTTTTCTCGTCCTCGATGCAACAAGAATAAAATGAGGTGATTGGGATCATGACGATGACTTCACTGTCCTCCAATGTCCTCCACAGTCACCAGGACTGATAGAACAGCTTTGGGATGGAGGAATGGGATTTTTTCATCATGGATGTAAAAGAACGGGATATTCATGGAGATTTTGCTTACAGGAAGAATTATGCCAGTACTTGTTCTGGTACCAGTACTTGTTCTGGTACCAGAACAGAATAAAGGAAGGTAAACTTTGAATTTTACTGACTGAACTGATTCGTCCAATACAACAAAAATCACTTCAATAAGGAATCATGTCACTTATAGAAGCTCCACAACAATATTGGTCTCTAAGAGCTCTGAGGTATTATGTGAAGATACACTCTGACTGTTTGACAGCAATATTCATTGAACCATAAAAAGCTTTTTTTTTTTTTTTTTTTTTGTTAGAATTAACATGATGATCCTTCACTGTCAGCCACGATGTTTATGTGTGTTGTGCAAACGGTTCTCTGGACTTCCTCTTTATTTCTACTGAACTGCTTCCCCTCTCTCACTGATTCCTTTTCCCCTCAAACAATGGATCATAACTCAGACAGGAACCAGCTGCTTCAGCAATTACATTAATATCTGTCCCAGAGTTTATTGGCTCGCCAGCCTCTCTAATCAAGTCAAAGGGAAGGCATCCATCCCTCTTCGTAACGGACAGCTCAACCTCAACCTGCTTTGATTGAGAATGGATGTCATTCCTCCACCATTACTGCTGTAGCCCACAACGTCCTTAACCATTACATCCAGGCAACGCCCGCATGAGTTATGTCGTTGGACTCAGAGTGGTGGAGGAGAAGCCACAAGCTCTATGCGGTTTCTGCTAGTGTGCCTCTGAGCAAGTCATGCAAAAACACACATCATCACCAGCCGCAACGTGACACCAGACTCTGTCACTCCGCATACTTTAGCCGCTGCTTTGTGGGAGAAGAAGGAGCTATTCTGCGTTGGAGGGAGGCGGCGCACAGACAGTTTGTTTGGAAAGCTGGAGACTCTGACAGCACCGTTATGGCATCGGTCCAAGCGGAGCTGCAATGTTCAGTGGCGAGAACAAGTCGTTATTGTGTCACACGCTGAGAAATACTGTGGGCTGCAGTGTAACATTGTCCCCAACAGCAGGTCATTCAACTCCACTTCCTTCCTCAGGCCGCTGCCGGCTTAACAGACCCATTTCTGTCTTTTTTTTTAGCACCAGCAGCATCTGAAGCAGGATAGCTAGTTGGATTTAAGATCATTAAACCTTATATATAAACCTATAGTCTATTAAAGCCACTCCATTGATCGGCAGAGTATTTTTTCATTTCCCTGTCCTCCATATGACTAGGATGCTTCTGATGGGCTCATGTGTGCAGCACCCAGAAAGGATGTCCTGATCCTGTCTCAAGTATCGCAGCAGGATGTGGCTGATCCCTTTGGCGTCCTTTCGATTCCTTTTATTGTTGTTTTTATGTGCTCGATTAAAGCAGCAAAGTCTTTATTATTGTTGGTTTATTGAACCAACATGTATGAAAGCTGTTAAAATACTAATTATATGGTAGATTAAGTCTTTAAATGTAAGTCAGGGTGTCCAGCTCTGCTCTCCAAGGGCCGCAGTCATGTAGGTTTTCATTGTATCCCTTCTTCAACACACCTGATTCAAAGCAACGAGTCAATGTGCAGAACTTCATTCTGTCTGGGACATTTTGATGTCATGTCATAGCAACAAAGCCCGCCATCTTAGCGTGGGGAAACAGCCCCTAGCAACACTACAGATTATATTATATTATATTATATTATATTATATTATATTATATTATATTATATTATATTATATTATATTATATTATATGTTTAATTACAATCAGGCGTGTTGGAGCAGGGAAACACTGAAAACCCGCAGCACTGACTTCAGGTACCCCTGCTGTGAATCCTCGGGGTATTTTGACATGTTGGGCTCTATGTTTTCTGAATTATCTTATTTCTAAACGCATGAAACATGTCCACTAAACTGCATCCATTCCTACTCTGAGCTCTCTGTAGCCAGGAAAAATCAGTCAGATGTGGACTCTGGTTTAATCTCTTGCTCTGTATCTTTTTTCTCTTTTAAACAGACTAGTTTAGAACACAGCAGTGAAGTTATTTGGCCTTGGGATGTTGCTAGGCAACAACAACCCAAATGTCACAATGATGTGAAAAGAGTCAGAAACGCATATTTTTAGGGTCAGAAAGTTACACAGTGCTAATTTAAGGTTTAGTGTCGCAGTCGAAAGTAGTGGTTTAGACCAGAGTGCGTCTTCGAGGCTTTGACTTCACAGCCGGTGTGATTAAGTCCACACAGAAGAACTGAAGTGTCACATCAAAGTTTGGGTGTTTCATTCACATGAAACAAGCGTTTTGGGAGGCAGAAAACTCTGTCGTACTATTTAATTCATAAGGCATGTCAGAAATGCCACAGAGCAGACGGTTCATCTTTTTCACAACAACAGAATTACCTTCCTTTGGTTTCTATCGGAGGAAAGACGTCACACACGATGAATCATCTATTGTAAGAAAACCAAGCCTGGTTCCAACACGAGGCAGGAGGGGGTCCACAGCTGTTTGCTGTTAGGATCGAGTGGCTCTTCAGAAAACCACTTGGAGAACCAGAACAAACTGGTCTGACTGCTTTAAACTACACACCACAATTGTTAACCCTTTAAAGCCTGATGCAAGAAAAAACAGAGAAAATTCAGATTTATTTTAATCTGAGTCAGTCAGTCAAAAAAGAATTGATGAATGAAAGAGAGTGATAGATGAAAAGGAGAACAGTAAGTGAGTGAGGAATTACTCAACAATGAAGGATTGTTATGATGCGAGTGTTTTGTGTTGGTTTTCCTGTTTTGGTTTGGTTCATTAGTTCACCGGGGTTTGATTAGAAGATTGTGTTTACCTGTTTTGAGTTTTTGTTCTTTGTATTTAAGGTCCTGAGTTTCTTTTGTCTGTGTGGTAACATTGTGGGTTTGTATTGGTTTTTGTAGTTGCTGTTACTACAGTTTTTGTCATGGCCCCCAGGCCAAGTTATTTAATAAAGTTAAGACTGTCCTCAGTTTGCCTATCTCCACGTCCACTCCACCTTCACCTCAGCCCACAACAAGGAGAGATGGATGGATGGATGGATGGATGGATGGATGGATGGATGGAAGTGCTGGGAGGATGTTACGTATATCTGATGCTACACTTGAAATCATATTTTTTTAAATCATATTTTAAAAAGAAAATATAGCAGTGATTAACTGCGGGTGTGACAACTCAACTCTGTTTTGCCAGCTAACTTCATGCATCAATGACCTTTACGCCCTTCGGGTCCTGACAGGTCTTGTACTATTAGCTCTGTGTTGCTAAACAGCATTAGCAACCCAGTTTATTTAGTCATTTTCTGCCTTTGTCTTCATCTTAGCCTCGCTTTCATAATCACTTCCACCGCCAGATAAACCAGTTTATCTTCCAGACACACCATGACCAGCCCTGAAACAATAAAACTATTGTTGATAAATATGAAACTACGCTACGCTAATTTGACTATTTCAGCCTTCGCTCAGTCTGAGCCTGTTCAGCGTCAAAAATCTAAACACAACTCTTTGTGTGTGAATATAAAACACGTCACGGTTGCGCAAGACAACGTGTAAAACAGACTGATGGCACCATGGTGATAAAAATGTTCCCTCCATTCAGCATCTGCAGAGAAAAGCATCCAGTGTCATTCGAGCAAAGGAACACATTTTTTCTGGCTGCTGCTAATTTTCCTGAACGCTCCTTGGTATCTCCTAAAGAAAAAGCTTGACAGTCAGAGTGAGATGAGCAATGAGTCTGCGCTCAGCACTGCCTCTCAGTCTGGCCTTTTACTGCACCGCGAGGCTTGTGACTCGGTCATCAACCCGTAGTACTAAAGCTGCTGAAGAACAATCACAAAGGGAAGGGCTGGCGCTCTGGGACTGGAAGCAAAGTGTTGAAGAGAGCATGAAATATTCACTAAAAACACATAATAAAAAGTAGCTGTAGTTTATCTTTGTCAGGCCTGGATGCCTCAACTGTTATGCAGAAAGACGTGACGGGATGTTTTTATTTCACTCATAATTTCATTGTTTTTTTTTTTTTAATGTTGGGAACTCAGATGACTTGTTTATCATTGTAATGATCCAAAACTGTGTTAATTTCAGTTACTCACACGGCATGGCTATCTGGTCGGGTGGTGTAGCTGCGTAGCTCTCTGCAGAGGCAGTGTGTGTTTATACTGCTGTGAATGGTACAAGCGTTGTGTTTCTTTTCCTGATCTGAGAGTAGCTGGGAGATTAGCTGGGCTGATATCGCTGGGTAAACCCGACAGGGTGGAGTGTTAACGACAACACAAGTTTACCATATGTAGATTGCATGTACGGATCAGTCTCTATGGGTTGCTATTAGTAACACAGCCTGCTAATTTTCCACGAGTCCAGTTTCAGCATCTCCATTTATTTTGTGCAGCTAATCAGCGTAGTTGCGTTTGCAAAGCCGCGTAGGAGTAGCAGGATTTGCAAAGCCGCATTTGTATAGTTGCGTTTGTGTAGCTGCGTTAGCGTAGCCGCGTAAGAGTAGCAGGATATAAAAAAACCGCCTTTGCATACTTGCGTTTGCGTTGCCAGGTTTGTGTAGTTGCGTTGGAGTAGTAGGATTTGCAAAGCCACGTTTGTATAGTTGCATTTGTGTAGCTGTGTTAGCATAGCCGAGTAGGAGTAGCAGGATTTACAAAGCCACGTTTGCATTCTTGCGTTTGCGTAGCCAGGTTTGTGTAGTTGCGTTTTCGTAGCCGAGTAGGAGTAGCAGGATTTACAATGCGACGTTTGCATACTTGCCTTTGCGTAGCCAGGTTTGTGTAGTTGCATTAGCATAGCTGCGTAGGAGTAGCAGGATTTACAAAACCGCGTTTCCATTCTTGTGTTTATGTAGCCAGGTTTGTGTAGTTGCGTTTGTGTAGCCGCGTAGGAGTAGCAGGATTTAAAAAACTCGCCTTTGCATACTTACAAAGCCGCGTTTGTATAGTTGCGTTATTGTAGCTGGGTTAGCATAGCCGAGTAGGAGTAGCAGGATTTACAAAGCCACGTTTGCATTCTTGCGTTTGCGTAGCCAGATTTGTTTAGTTGCGTTTGCGTAGCCGCGTAGAAGCAGTAGGATTTACAAAACCGCGTTTTCATTCTTGCGTTTATGTAGCCAGGTTTGTGTAGTTGCGTTTGTGTCGTTGCGTTTGTGTAGCCGCGTAGGAGTAGCAGGATTTAAAAAAAACTGCCTTTGCATACTTGCGTTTGCGTTGCCAGGTTTGTGTAGTTGCGTTGGAGTAGCAGGATTTGCAAAGCCGCGTTTGTATAGTTGCGTTATTGTGGCTGCATTAGCAGAGCCGAGTAGGAGTAGCAGGATTTACAAAGCCACGTTTACATTGTTGCGTTTGCGTAGCCAGGTTTGTTTAGTTGCGTTTGCGTAGCCGCGTAGAAGTAGCAGGATTTACAAAACCGCGTTTCCCTTCTTGCGTTTATGTAGCCAGGTTTGTGTAGTTGCGTAGCCACGTAGGAGTATCAGGATTTACAAAACCGCCTTTCCATACTTGTGTTTGCATAGTCAGGTTTGCAAAGATTGATGTTTTATTTAAATTATTTAAACAAAGTTGCAGCAGGAACAAAATCAGAGCTTAGACAGAAAAATGTTTTATATAATGAATAACTTATTCTACTTGTATCCGATTTCTTTATTTAAGTAACTTTTTATTCTCTCAAAATGAAACATAAATAATAATGCGTCTCATTTATTTTTTGTTTTTTACACTTATTTGTCAAAAAGAATCTGTCAGAAAATAACAAATGTTTACATCTACTTTCTATGGATTCACTTACATAGCAGCTACCATACTTGTGCCACTTTATTTCACTACGGTGTCTCTGAATGGACAAACAACAAGGGTCTTTGTGCTTCAGAGTGCTGGTTCGTTGGCAACATTGGTTGGTGTGGCACTCCAAGCGATGTCTCATTTGGAAGGCAAATGCTGCTTCAGTGCTGGGCTTTGGCTGAACCTGCTATGCTACATATTCAACTGATGACTTTGCTTATTCACTGCTTGGAAATATGGCCAGTGGTCTCGGTTGGTTTTACTTTCAGGCCCCAGACTCAGATCACTGTGCACATTCTCATTGACTAGCATCGCACCCAACTGATGGGGCAAAATGTGTCTGAGATGAGCACGGCAACCTCTGATGAAGGGGTTGCAAACGGATCAATAACCTGAGGGAACGAGGAAGGAAGAAGAAGACACTCTTAGTGATAGAGAGGAAGAGAAGGGTCGTCGGCTGAGTGTTGATGAGTTCTTTGATCTTTACTCCATCTGAATGAGGTATCCAGAGGCTGCAGAGGCCTCCTCCGACTCAAACAGCATGGATACACAGTCATCCGAAACAAGAGGGGCTGACGTCTCCGGGGATGATCCCAACACCGAGACTGCTGGACGGTCTTTTGATTTATGTCTTGTCCAAACAGTTTCCGTTCAGCACTCTAAAGTGCCACCGCTCCTCTATAAACACATACAAGATGATTTAAATTTGGTCAGGAGGCTCAGGACCAGACCCATCCATCAATCCATCCATTCATCACGTCTCTGCTGTTGCTGAAGTCATGGAAGGAATCTCTGCAGAGTCCAGGCCTCATCTGAGAGCCACAGACTCATTCCAGACAAAACTCTCAACAATGACTCCAGCATTGTTTTACAACGCCAACTTCTTCATGTTTCGTTTAAATAACAGAAAATATTTCTGCTAAATTGAACATCTTTATTCAATTTAAGCAACAATATGTTGTCAGAAAAGCTAAACTTAATAATATATATATATAT
>JBAMHX010000007.1:2759845-2780484 GCA_037177515.1 Pseudomugil tenellus | reverse complement strand
GGTTCTACAGCATGGTGGTGGAGGGTTGGTTCTACAGCATGATGGTGAAGTTCTGGTTCTACAGCATGGTGTTGGAGGCCTGGTTCTACAGCATGATGGTGAAGTTCTGGTTCTACAGCATGGTGGTGGAGGCCTGGTTCTACAGCATGATGGTGAAGTTCTGGTTCTACAGCATGATGGTGAATTTCTGGTTCTACAGCATGGTGGTGGAGGCCTGGTTCTACAGCATGGTGGTGAAGTTCTGGTTCTACAGCATGGTGGTGGAGGCCTGGTTCTGCAGCATGGTGGTGGAGGGTTGGTTCTGAAGCCACATTGGAGAAGATGAAAGCATCTAGATGTCACAGCACTGAGTTTCTTGCAACAGGACGATGATCCCAAACAGCAACAGATCTTTAGAAATGCTGAATCGCGTCCAGGCTGACGGCTGTCACACAGAGCCACGCAAGAAGAGTTCTATCAGTTTTTGTAAAGAAGCAGTCTGGTATCTTTACGTGATAAAAATTATGAGATTCTGCCCGTTCAGACACATGATTGGTCTTTCACTGCTGCCTCTGCACGTGTTTGGCTGTGCGGTCCATCCAAAACAAGCTGCAGTTTTATTTCCCCAGGCGCTCTCCGCTCAACACGCAGGGAGATAATCGATACTGATGCATGAGTTCCTCCGGCTCATGAACAATCCGTAAAGTCCGGACCAGGAATTTCTATCCATGAAAATAACATTCATGAGCGGAAGAGCACTGCATTCATCACACGTGTGTTAAACAGAAGCTTTTTTTTTTTAGTCACAGTGAGAGAAGTAGCATACTGGGATTGGATTGCTGGGATTACAATTCATTACGGAGTCGAAGAAACAGAACGAAAATTGTGGGAAATATTCCTTTAACCCGAGAGTTTGTATTATTCTGTCAAATCAGAGCAAATGCAAAGCAAACTGGTTCCAAATGACTCGCCCTGCAGTGCAGAACATTTATGTCTATTACTGACAATAGTGCATGGTGTACTTTATACCACAGCATTACTGCATATATCATACACCTTATCATTAATAGTGTACTGCTTGTGGCACATCATACAGTTGTTAATCTCCAGATGTTTATCTCCATGTTTATCTTTTTATAACAAACTAGAAGTCAGAGTTTAAGTTGTATATGTGTATAAAAGTTATATAAAGTGTTTCCTGCTGCCTTTTCTGAAAAGTATTATATAAATATACTTGAGATTTCCTAATATGTCTTTGTTATGACAAAGTGTTTTGGTGAATAGTTGTGTTTTATTTGCGAGTTATATCTTGTTGAACCTGCATCCTGCACAGCTGCTTGTGCTTTCTGATTGTTTGTCTTTTCCTTTCAGGAACTGTGCAGCTTGTAGCTACTGTAGCTGTAAATGGGTGTTAACTGGACCAGGGGAGGAACATGCAGCGATAGCAGAGCTGGGGTCAAAGGTTAGAAGGAACATCGACTGCTTGTTGCCGGGCGGAATAAGTCCACATAAGGCTGGAGAATAGCAGAGGAAGCTGCTCACACTCATGTGGCTGAAAAAATGTTTGATAAACGATGAAACAGAAAAACATCAGACCAAGCGTTGTTTATTCTGAGGTTGTTTTTCTTTAATGCAACAGATGAGACTTGTACTACAGTTGAAAGGCTTCTTTTTGTCATCTTTAACAACATTTATTAGCACGTTGACAGGCATGGCACTGGAATCCAGACACTTCGCTGTGAAGAGTTGACAGCATTTAAAACCCAAAAGCACATTGTTGCATCCGCCAGGGAGGAAAAAGGAAATGAGCGCAAACAAACATTCAGTGCTGAAAAGGGGAAAAGCTTCTCTGCAGGTATTGCTTTCAGGGGTTGTAATAAAAACTGTTGCTGAACTCTTCCTCTTCTGCAAACGCTCATGTGAGGACGGTTCACTTAGAGCAACGTTCAGCTGGTAACCAGTTGAGGTGATCCCAGTTTAACCTTTAAGCTGGAATTTACATCAGCAATTACACAGAATAAATCCAACATGCTGATGAACTTATATTACACTTCATTTAAATAAAGTCTTTTAAATCTTATTTTTGTATTAATATTAGATATAAATTACCATAAAAATATCTGGAAGCTTTTTATTTCAAGATAAGTTTAAAATCTTGATATTTCAAGAAAACATTTCTTCATTGAGTAAAACAAATGTTTTAAAACCTTTAAGGTCTGTTTCTATTTTAAAGCCTCCTGCAGATGTGTGATGACATGACATCATCTCTGCAACAAGGACTATCTTTTGGAGACATAGTAGAAAACTTTTAACATAAATATCTTATATATATGTTATGTAAATATACTGTAAATATCAGTAAGAGTTAATTGTGAAGGATAATGGAAAATGAGGAGATGAACATCTGCATTGATTCACCTGCAGTTCTAAACCTCTCTAAGATCACATCTGGACTTTATGAGTGCAAAGTTAAAACTAATGAAAGAGAAACTAAATAAATCAGAGGTTTTAATCCAGGTGAGCTCTCTAAAGTGACCATCTGTAGCTTTTTATTCTGCAGCTCACCGTGATTATCTGATCTCTGGAAAACGGCTTGTTGTCTGGTATGGAGCAGCTATAAATGTCAAAGGTGAGACTTCTCATGAAGAAATGATCTTTTCATTCCGAACATGAGCATCTCTCTGGAGAAATGAATTCATGTTTGTGCAGCCCTGAATATATCTTCTATAAACAAAGTCATCCATGACGTCGCACATGTTGGTGCTCGCTAAGTGATGGAGCTCCATGACAGCGAAACCCAACAAGCTGCATAACGCTAAACGTTACTCACGTGCGATAGTTCAGACGTAAAACAAATAAGTTGTAACAGCGTAGCTGTGTGTATGTGTATTTTTTCACCAGATAAAACATCATTTACTCCATTATTTGGTCTGTTTCGTCATGTTTGATTTAATTTAATAAACAGTTTGTTGAAGGTGCAGCATCGACATGCTGAGTGGGACCATGTTTGCTGCATTGTGGCTTTTTAACGACTAGATGTGAAATCACGTCAGCAGCAGTAAAAAAATGACAGAAAGCTTCAGAAACCTGGCACGGTATACCAGTACTGTGTACTAGTACTGTGTACAGCGTGCAGTACTTCTGCTGTTTCGCAAAATTCGCCAAATCAAACTGTTAGAGCCACTTATTTAAAGTAGTGAGATATGGTTTCGTTTTTATAACATGGTTTTGAGCCTTAACAAGCTTAATTGAAGACAATTAAGGGTGCTCCAGGTTCTGATTGGTTCTGGCTTAACAGGCCATCTACAAGCCTAAGTTTCTGTTTTTTAGTTGTAGCTGAGAGCACACTAGTCTTTGACCGTGCTTACTCACTTATAAGAAGTATGTCTTTGTTTATCCTTGTTTGTTTTAACTTTTGTGTAATTTCACGGGTTTGTTTAGAAGTAAAGAGAGAAGCTATAATCTCACTGTGATTTTTGGGAAACGCGTCGACTAGGGTTAGGGTTAGTAGTCATGTAGTCGACTACATGCTCGTCTCTGAGTGCTGCTATGAGTCAGTGCCACTCATACACCAACTATGTATATTGTTTTGTTTAAACCTGATAAAAAAAAAGGAAATCCAGGTGCGAGTCTCTGAGGCTACGTTCACACTGCAGGCCATAATGCTCAATTCTGACTTTTTTGTGAAATCCGATCTTTTCACGATTTTGTTCACATTTCTAATTACATGTAACATGTATGTGATCTCCTGTATGAATGTTATGTGCACCGAAAGCATCCCGCATGCGCAGAAAACACATTGACACATTGAGTGACATCTTTGTCGTGTAAACAACAATAACAGCGGTGCGCCTCTTGCTATTTTATTATTTTAAAAAAGTCGGCGCATTTTTAATGGCATCGTTTTAAAGAGATTACAAAAGAGAGTCAGGCGGTATTTTGTGAGGAATCGGCTGCATAGAGAAACGTGTGGATACAAAGTAACAGCCAGGAGTGAGAGAGAACCAGGAATAAATTGTGTCATTCAGACTGCTATGAAAAGATCAGATACAGGTCGCATAGGGGCAAAAAAATCGGATTTGAGTCGCTTCAGCCTGCAGTGTGACGGTCGCCTAATAAGCCCAGAGTGGAATCCTCTCGGATGTTGCTCCATTTTATTTCCTTTGTTGATGTCAGCATTTAGAATTGATGCTAAAAGAAAATTTTGCCGAAATGTCAGTTTAGCATTCAGCAAAGACGATAATTTCATATCTAGCATTTTTAAAAACTTCTTTCTCCACTAAAACAGGTCAGATCGACCCCGTAGTAAACTTGGATTTTCTTTTACTCCCCACTTTTAAAATAAAAACATTGTTACAATATGTGCGGAAATGAAAGAAGAGTACATATTAAAGTCTGAAAAAATAAAGGTTTGAAGGTTATACTGAACTACATCAGGCTGCTCTACTTTATAATTATATATTTCTAAAATAATTTATTTGTGCAATATTAAACAAATGGCATTTCATCATCATTCCATCATCCTAGTACATAAATATCAGGGTTTTAACTTTAATATCTTTTCATTCTGGCCTGCATAACAGCACCAGTTATTGCCTTAGTTAATTGCTTTGTGAGGATTTTATAAAAGCAAAAAAAAAAAAAGCAAAAAAAAAACATGTTCAGTATCTTTGTTGGGCTGCTTTGCAGATCAAGATGCATTTCTGTGAAAGCAAACAATCAGTCCTGTAACCTGATGACTTTGCAACTCAAAAGACATGAAGATGTTTTGAACAAACTGTGTTGATGAGAGCGGCGGTGGGACTAAACAGACTGAAAATGCCGCAGTTACCTGCATCCTAACTGTGCATCAGATCCGACCCCGGGATTAGTCAGGAAGCTGTTTTAAACTAAAGTTTTAAACTCGGTTTAAATGTTAAATCTTTGTAACTCACACACAGGAAATGTTGCTATTTTTGCACATTATTCAGTTTTTACTGCTCAGCAACACCCCGTCTTTACTCCATTACACGCATTAATGGGGATGTTGATGTCCAAACGTCGCAGCTCATACTTTCATGTATTTCACGTTGCCATGGTAACGTCCATTCATCCACTAGTGGGCAGAGTTCACTTCCACGTTTTGAAACCGGCAGCTAGAAGTATTATAACCTAATTTAAAACCGTACAAAAATTTATTTTTTGTTCTCTGCTTCTGTCTTTTAATAAGGTTTTATTTACCCCTCTGCATCTAGTTACGCTTCTTCTCTGGTTTCTTTTTGCCTATATGACTCATCACTGCCCCGCCGTTTTCTGCATTTTTACACAGATAGTGAATGTTGTGTTCAGGCTAACTCGGAATTCCCAGTAACAGAGTAAGTGATACCATTGCCATTACCAATGCACCACGTCAGAAAAGAAGGAACGCCTCCAAAACACCAAATTTGTGAGCATCTGCAAATGTCAACAATTACAAACCTGCTGTAAAAACGTGCACCAACACAGGAAACAAACACATTTATGTGACTTTGTTGAACAAGACGTCGCAACAACGTAACAAAAACACATTGCTGCTGTTGCCACTGGATACTTAAAGAAACAACAAGCAGCATCAGGTGCAGCCATCTTTATGTCTGGAAACCCGGAGTTCTGCTGAATTTAGGAATTCCCGGCTCGTTCAGGGATTTCTGGAAAACATTTCCCAGATTTCCGTGTTCCGAAGCCAGCCGGAACGCACCTTCCGAGCGGAACCGAAGCAGGACAAACTGCGTGGAGCATAAGGAAGGAAGACAAAAGGAAGCAGTGAAATTGTTTTAAAGCGCATAAATAACTTCAACTACATGGCTTGTTTGGTACTGACTCATATTCAGTCTGCGGTCTAAACAAATCAACCAATTTCCTGTAATTCGCATCACAAGTTCTCATTAAAACAAATGAATAATCAACAATGGAAGAAGTTTAAAACTAAATATAAGCTAGAACCGGCTTGTCATTGGCATATTTTAAACATGCCTCTAAAATAACCTAAACATTAACTAAAAAGTAAGTTGGCTGAACATAACATTGACTTTAGTAAAAAACAAAAACAAATCTGCGTGCCCTGAAATGAAGCATCACAAAACAGACGAGGAACATTGCTGAATAAAATCCTGAAGCACGTCAACATCCATGGTTCCCTGTTATGCATTTGCTGGTTATAAACACCGAGACTGCCGTTCTGTGTTTGCACCACACATACAGGATGACTACGCGGGGGTGGCTGGTCTATTATTTATCATAAACCTCAGTATCAAATAATCACACAAATAAAACTTTGTATCTCCACGGACATGTTCATAAATCTTTTATAAAATAAATCTTGTACTTCCAAGTATATAATAATAAAATGATGCACTCTGCAGAAAAACAGGTAACAGGAAACTCCATATATACACATAGTATCCGACTATTTTGGCAGACAAGAACATGGACAAGTTCAGTATTGTAAACAGCTCGGTACTCTCTTTAATCCTGTATTTACTTCCTGCTTTTCCTCTAAATGCTTCTTCGGTCCCGTTACATTCATAACTCCAGAAATTTGTGCTTTAAGAAATCACTTGCAACAATCCAAGGCCTTTTGTACGTTTAAAATCTCTTCGTGTCTTCTGGTAAGAAACATCTGATCCGCTGAGTAGAAGTTTACAGTTAACAGTGGCGTCGATGTCTCAGTCTCGTGGCTGGAAGTTCACTCCCTTTTCGGCTCATCCAGGAGCTGAGAGACGGGAAATGTTGGGATGTTTAACGATGGCGAACGATGAGGATGTGCAGCATAAGATGCGTTGCAAATGCAGCGAACATTTCTGACCTTCCATGGAGCTCCTAAATAAAGAAGAATAGCTTTCCAAACCAGTTAGACTGCAAACACGTCGGTTGAGACTGAGCTTGTTGGAATCTTTATTGGCGATAACAATCCTGGAGTCTGAGAGGTTACGCTGTGCTTTGAAAACAGGACTGCACCTGATGGAATGTGGAGTGATGACGCCTGGGTAAAGACACACAGTGGTAACAGATTGAAAGAGCAAGAGCTTTGGGAAGTCAGAACCAGGACGCCGGGTAAGCGAGCCTTCAGTTGTCCTCATCAGTGAGCTCCTCCTCCGCGGTGGCCTTCTCGGGAATGGCCTCCAGGCTGCGTCTGCTTCTGGTGTCTGAGGAGCTGGAGGAACCACCCACAGCTCCTCCTTTGCTCAGGTTACTGGTGAGCACAGCGTAGTGGATCTGCTTAAGGTTCTCCTGGACCTCGCTTCTGGCATGTTTCAGTAGGTCAGCCTGACCCTGAGGGGTAAAGACACGGGAGGGGAGGGGGGGGTTAGAACAATGATGGCAGAAAGAAAAAAATCAAATTGCTAAAGCTCTTCCATATGAGCACAACTTTTTTTTGTCATGCGAGCTACTTATTAAGCGACCAAGCCAAGAAGATCTACTAAATGTGGATGTGTGCGTGGGGGGGCGTCGTTTCCTGCTGCGTGCCTTTTAATGACTTTACAGATCTGACGGTATTTTTCACTGTCGTCTATCAGTTTATTGAGCTCTGATGATGCAGTGTGTTAGCGCAGTGCTGTTGCAGCAGGGACAAGATGGCTCAATTCGCGATTGAGGTAATTAGCATCCCTGGTCTACCTGAAGACCACAACATCACAAAAATCCATCCAACATAAAAAGTTTGTTTGTTTGCTGTGGTTTAACTTGACAACCGCATCATGTTTGGACAAAAGGAAGGGTCATGTCTGCCGCCAGTCCAAGCAAACCAGTGGAGCCAAACCCAATCGTCAGGTGTGTGAATGCTGTTTGTGAACAGATTCATGAGCTTCCTCTAAAAAGTGAAGCTAGAACATTTTTTTTTGTTTAAGAAGAGCAGGCAACGTGTTATTCATCGTGGCTGCCTGAGACCACGTGAGACTGATCTCTCTACAACTGTACTAAAATTAAACTAATTGTAAAACTGATTTCAGTGCATCTTGATTCCTCGTCTGACTTATCAACTGTGTGAAGTCGTGAAATAAATAAAGCTGAATTGAATTACAAATACGCAACATAGTTTCTTGTATCTGCTGTGTTTCCAAAGTATTTTAGCTTAGTTTAATATCTTAGTGCCACACGAGTTTGTTTCATTTTACTTTAGCAACAAGAACTAGAATCATTATTGCTGCTGTCAACACACTAGGGATGCACAATTTCTCGGTAAAATGAGAATTATGATTTTTTTGCCAAGAATTGAGATCACGATTCTCGACTTTTTTCCAATATAAATATTTATTGCACAAATCACCGGCATGTCAACTTCGCAACAGCTGACACTAAACACAAAGACAATAAATGTAACTTTTCTCTTCTTTTACCTAAACAAGCTTTGAATACTTTTCAGCAGTTTATTTGTTGAGAGAAATCTGCAGCGCTTGTTTTTATGCCGATGATGTCTCTGATCAAAATGCGGTAGAATCGTGGTCTTTTTATTTTCTTAAAAAATTGTCGTCATTTGGAAATGAGATTGCATACAAGTGTGAATTGAGATCACGATTTTTTAACGATTAATCGTGCAGCCCTACAACACACACAGATCAAAGCTTTCACATGCATTTACTGCAGAGTGCCGGTCGCAGACAAGGCGATGCAAAGATTCAACAGTGGTGTATCAGTTCCAATCCACACCACGACGCATATAATGCCGATGATGACAAACTGCTCTTCACAAATTCATCTTCCGAGTGACATTGCAGCTGGGTTTCGCTATACGTACCACTGTCACTAGCAAACGGATAGCAACACTGTCTCTACCTCCGATTCAGATCGGAGGTAGAGAGGAAAAGAAAGAAGCCGTCAGAACAAGAGATTAGACAATTAGACATGTTGTGCATATGCATAGCTATAGAGAAGTTAAACTGGTTCCATTTTGGGCCATTTATCATTTTCAGGTTGGCCACCAGGGGGCGCTCAAACCTGAGTATATATGTGCATGGTGTGTGTGCATTATAAAAAGGTTTGCTGATTAACACACCTACAGGGAGATGTCCTGATGCTTGCGGAAACTCAAACTTTTGTTTTTTGAGCAGCTTTTAAAGGACTTATTTAAAAACTAAATGAATAAAAAGTGAAGTTCGAGGGTCTTCACACTAATTCCAAAAATTCCAGTCTGCTGTGATTAGTCAGCTCTGATGACATACATCAGGGATCATCCCTGTCAGAGATTTGAAATGTGAATGAAACGGGTCATTTGATGCCATCTGGATAAGTCAGCAACATTTTTCCACCCTTATCGGACTGCATACTGATACACGGCTTTGATTTTATGTTGACGAGAACCTTTGGGCGATGTCTGACAGAGTTAGTAAGCATTCAGTCTGGGGAGGAAAAAGTTCCTGCAGCTTTGAAAAGAAGCTAGCTGCGGTGGTTTAGCTTCTTCAACCGGGTGACCTTACACTGGATAAGAAACAGGAGATGGATGCAGCATTGTTCATACATGCTAAATGTTCCCATTGAACAGCTGAGGGAACATTTCACATCTGGACAATGTTCATTTAAGACTGGTGGCAAAATATGTTTTAATAACAGACCAGTTCCCATTTTTTCTTGTTCTGTAGTTCTGGTTCTGTTGTGCGGATTCATTCATCATGCAAGTGGAACATTTACAGTGGAATCGCATCACAATGCCAGATTTATCTGCACGTTTCCTTTAGCAGCTACTGACCCTACAGCTTGACTCATGTGTGCACTCCGAGCTTATGAAAAGTAACACACTGAATGCTATTAAACAATGAGGAAAATGTAACATAGTAGCTGTGTGGAGACAGGCAGGAAATCTCACCTTCAGGATGGTGATGTTCCATGTGAAGCTCTCCACGGCCTTGTGCAGCTTCCTGCCCTTCAACCCTTCCTTCATAGCCAGGTCATGCAGGTTCTCATGAAATTCCATGGCTGAGAGAGAAAAGAGAAAGAACGTCACGTCTTCATGCTGTTACACAGCAGCTGCTAGGTGACTGCAGACTAAGATCTGAGACTTGCCGTCACTGTAAGCAAAACGCATTCAAGCAAAAGATCCTGGCATGTGTTGTCAACATTTCACATTCTCCTGCAGAGGAGTTGAGTGTGTGGAGGTAGACACATTCTTAGGCTGTGGGAGCATTCCTGCCTCTGTATTCAAACATTCACAAAGGCATAAAGGGCAGAGATCTGTGTAATTCTTGACATATTCCAGCTCGTCTTGATAAAGTTTATTTATTAAAAATGACAAAACAAACTGACGTATATCTTTGCCACCACAAAGGCCGTGGTTTTTATCTGTAGCTCAAAAGAAAAATGAGACATGAGATTATAAGAGGAATGTCTGAATAAGACATCAGTTAATGTGTCAGGAAATTTACCTGGAACACAGAAAGACTTTTAAATAAAAAGCTGAGCAGTTTTACGGGGAGCCCATCAGATGACGCTGACCGTAACGATCCAGAAAGACGTGAAGCTCAAAATAGTAAATGCATTCATACCATGGTCTGGGTGAACAGCAAGACGGTGGTGAAAACATGAGCGATTTATGAGTAATAAACAATCATCGCAGTTCCCTCCACTGATTAGACCTGATGGAACAGCTGTGGACAACTGAGCTGCAGGTTCTGTGACCAGAACTGGTTACATTGGCAAATTTAACAGTTTAAAATCCTTATTAAACATATTAATAATTGATTTAATGTTTCTCTCTTTTATAAGTGACCATGGTATAAGTGGGATAATGCCCAACGACGTGTCCATTATCAGAAATTAATTGACTTTGCAGAAGTGAAGTTTGACGTCTGTGCTTCGTCCATTAATTTCGGATAACGGACACCTCATTGGACATTACCTCTTAAATAAAACCTTCATTTTCATGGAAACTAACAGGACCTACATCATACGTTGCTACATCTGTCCCAAAGGAGACAGACATAGTTGTAGTCAGCAGACTCTCTCCTTTCATATGACACCTTGTTTGCGTAGAGAAATGATTAGAAGCTCTAAAGCAGACAGTGCTGTTGTCATGGTTTTCTTACATTGCCATTTAATTGCTTGGGGTCTGAGCTGTTTGTCAGGGAGTGGTGGCAAGGACCCAAATCCACACAGCGAAGCAGGCAGAATACAGCAATAAGATGTTTAATAAAGGCCAGACTTAATTTTATGTAACTTGACAAAGATGACAACAAAGAAATCAAATTACAATGAACTGGCGAATGCGAACTGAGGGCCGTTGTCCTGCAGGTTTTCAATATATCCCTGTTTTAATATACCTGGCTTGGATCCAGAAGCCAATTAAGTTCTGCACAATGACTGGTTGATTTGACTCAGGTGTGTTGGAGCAGGGATACATGGAAAATCTGCAGGATTGTGGCTGTGAGGACTGGAGCTGGACACCCATGACTGACACAGAACACAGGACACAGTGGAATGACTTAGCCGAATGAAACCAGGTAAACTAACAGGAAACAAAGCTAAACGGAAATGACACAGAAAGCAGGAGAAAAAAATTTAAAGCATGATGGTTTAGTTTGCTAGACGCTTGGTGGAGTCAGCTGAGGGGATCCTGTGATTTTGCATTGCTACATGTTCCTAGCATATGTGCAGATCTCCTGGGCTGCATGGATCCCATGCTGTACGGGGGCCAAACAATGTAAAAGAAATTTAAGAAGGAAATCATTTCATACTGTATTTCTTTATAGTTTTAGAAAATCTAAGTAAATCTGATAGATTTTCGTGTAATTTTAAATACTTTTAAAAGCCAGATAATACGGAATAATCTGTCCTGTCATCCCATTAATAAGCAGGTGTTCCGCGTCATCATCCGTGCTTTAAAATCCTTACTCTGGAGTGAGATATAAGTGCAGTGTGAACCTCCATGAGATGCTGAACAACATAACTGTGGAGTTTAAAGAAGAGACGAAGCAGAGCTGAAGGCAGCTGTGAGACGGGATGAGACGGAAAAACGGAAAGGCAGAGCAGAGAAGCAGTGTAGGCCGACAGACATGATGCTCTTTCACTGTGGATTAGCGTCAGAACAGAGGAGGGATTTGTCTCCTGAGCTTTCCCACCTCCTCTTTTTCCCTTCCCTCCCCATTCTTTTTTCCCTTTTGCATGACTGGGTTTGACTGAGGACATGTTTAATGTGGCGCTTGCTCCGACTCCGAAGCAACAGCAAGGCCAGCCTGTGAGGACTACACACAAATCCCAAATCTGCAACACTGCTGCACGGAAACCTGGAATAGATAAAAAATGCACACACTTCCGCTCCGATATCAGGCTGAGCAGGTCGAAGCCTCTGTCAGTGCTGTTGCCATGGAAACGTGCATGCACATGCAGGATAGAGACTAACCCCCCCAATCGACACTCTTCTTGTGAAATCACCATATAGGTGTGCAATCACTGTCTTTTGGGCTGAGGTGGACAGCCTGTAATAACATATTTATAATCTCACCCCCCCAACCCCCCCTCTTTCAATGTCCCACTTTAACCACAAGTACCATACACCTCTTTTCAATTTCTGGTTACTAATAGTTCTCTGCCTGCAGAGCTGCTGCTGTGAATATGAACCATGAAGGTGCACAGCTTCCTGGGTCTCTCTCACATATGGTTCACTCATGCTAGGGTTGCCTAGCAACACTGTATGCAGTCTGGCAAGCAAGCAAGGAGAACTCTCTTAGCAAAGCGACTGCCTCTCTAAAATAATGCTGCTGTTCATGCACTGCGAAGCTTTTACTGAAGAGCCAGATCAGAGTGAGGCCTCAACTTTTTCATCTAAGTGACACGATGCTCCTCATTTTATCAAATGCTGTTGGACAAGAAACAATGAGAGCAATTGATGATAAGGGATAACAAAGTTAACTCGGCCCGAGGTTCTCAAACTAGGTGTTGGGTGTCACAAAAAAAAAAAAAAAAAACCCAAAAAAATAACAACCAAGTTACATATCATAATAAAAAATGAACATATGTGACAGAATTAATCAGTCATGGCATTGGAGTGGACAACACAAAGACAGCATATGTTGTCTTTGTGTGTCAAAAAGTTTGATAATCACCGAAAAAGACTTCTGCACACAACGTAAAATAAAACATGCTTTATACGTTGTGATCAATGATGCCTGTTGAGTTAAAACTCCTAAACTCCTTTTTCACATGGTGGATCAGGCTCTTCACCACACCTTCATGTAGTCGATTTAAACATGGAAATATTTGTTTAAAAATGTTTTTGGCATTTAAGAAACTCTTCTGTGCTGATTATGTTGATACTGCTGCAGGTTCAGTCATCCAGAGCCCTGAATGCTAAGTAGGACCTGAGTGTCAGCTAAGGAGATGTGACATCCCCATTAGCACAACCAACACCTGACTATGCATGCTCTGACATAGCCTGGGTGTGTGTGTGTGTGTGTGTGTGTGTGTGCGCATTTTCCTGCAAGGCCTGTCTGAGCTGATGTGATGGATTATTCACAACTTTAATAGTTGCTGCTGCTGAAACGGTCTGCTTTGTGCAAAGAGGGAATCAGGTTCGTTCTGACCCAGTTTCAACAGAGCCACGCTGCATACAAACATGGAAATACAAGCACATCCTTGTGCACAGATGCACATAGTCAGACACATTGCTGGGATGAAATTATGTCCGTTCAGGAAAAAAAAAAAAAAAAAAAAAAATCAATGGACAAGTTCATCAGTTTACCATCTGTTGTGTCCTACTTTGGAGCTGCTGAGTGTTCTCCAACATATCTTACATAATTATGTAAAGGAGAAAGGAGGTGAAACTAAAAAGCCCAAGCAAGCTTCTAAACTCTCTAGATGAGGTTTGGTTTCCCCAAGCGTTTCATCTTCCCCTGAACGCAACTGAACTAAGAAATGCGATTTAAGATGTGTAGTTAATAGAGTAGAAAAAGATCTTGTGTCTAACAGGAATGACTTCAAAGGGTTTGATGCATCTATTTTTTTATTTTAGATGCATTTTCATAAATAGAAAAAAGGTTTCCCTTATCAGAAACTGATAAATACGCAAGTCCAGAAATTACCTTTTAAAGTTTTCCATAACTTTAAACATTCCAGATGTTTATAAGCACCATTAAAAATGATCAGATCTGTTTTCCTGGGTAGTTGCATGATCCACAGTTTCTCAGGAACTCCCAACAAGAAAGAACACATCTGATATAAGTGCATGATCATGCACAGTCTCAGAAAGGCATGCTCACATACACTGCTGTAAGAACCATTTTTGTCATACATTCAGCAACGTTTTATATTTTAAAGCTAATTGAAACATTAAAGCAACTTTTTTGAACAAGCCCCAAGTTTGTGGCAGTTTCTCCGTTTCTTCCTGCCCAAAAACTGCCCAGCCAACAAATTTGCCCCAGTCCGTCCATGTGTGTGTTCTCTTGAACCCAGCGGTCTTCACTGATGTGCTGCTATTTATATTGCGACTAACCCCGTCAACACCAGGCTCGCACGTTACAAACGAGTATCCACTAACAAATGAGAAACCGATATCAAACATAAATGTTCATGTCTTCAATTATACTACAGCACTGAGGCTTTTCCAGCCTCTTTCTCTGAGTAAAGACGTAATATTTATTCATTGTTTACACTACAGAGGTGACTTTGCTTGAAAAAGACTTTTGGTGACTCACCTGCTTTTTGAGTTTGAAGAATTCTCTCAGAAACACCCTCAAAGTTCTCCAGCAGCATCTTGCTGGTCTGGATCACCTGAAAGAAGACAAAAATATTTGTTCTTTTTTTGCATTTTGCAACTACTATCTCACAGACAAGGCAGGAAGTATCCTCTGCATAATGACGGGTGTTTTTTTTTATCCAGGGAGGGCTGAGACAACGAGCTGTTAATGCAGGGATGTCAGTGGGTGCAATTGCTGAAGTGCAATTTTGAAACTAAAATTAGAGGGAAGCAGCCAGAGGCAATTAGGTGGTTATTAGAGGTTCTCTTTGTCTTTTAAAGCAGGCTCTGCCTTTTAAAGGAGAAAAAAGTATTTATAGAAGGCAGCCTCTTCACTTGGATGTAAAAGAAATAGCAGATAATCAAGGTCACTGGTGAAAACATGTCAGTCACTTTGCAGCTGATCATTAGCATGTTATCTGTGACAGCACAGCTGAGAACTTTAGATCCTCTGGTACTATTATCTGCCCTAATTAAATGCAGAAATTCTACTGACCTGATGACATTACAACTCTCATGGTGATCTATTTACATATTGCACACTTTCTTTTTATCCCATCACCCCCCCCCCCCCCCCCCTCCCCAAGCACCAACACAAACACACACACAAAAGAAACAGAAAAAAGACTTCTCCTTACTAAGGAAGACAACAGCATGTCATTTCAGGAGGTTAATGATGCATATTATGCACATT
The DNA here is from genome assembly GCA_037177515.1 of Pseudomugil tenellus. NCBI lineage: Eukaryota > Metazoa > Chordata > Actinopteri > Atheriniformes > Pseudomugilidae > Pseudomugil > Pseudomugil tenellus. Next base: position 2,765,134 of record JBAMHX010000007.1, on the reverse strand, counting down.
TACAAATGGAAACAAACATCAAATTAACAGGATGCTCCAACAGACCATCTGGATCTTTCTCTCAACAATCTTAGCAGTAATAGCTTAATTACTTTATTTGTCTCACAACTGAAACATGGGATGATATTTCTTTTTATCAGTTATTGCCAGTAATAGAGAAATGGCTCTCTGTTTAAATCTGTTACAACAAACTTGTATATTTACTGGTGTTATTCTGCAGCAACCAAAAGAGTTTTGTCAGTCTACCACGTCGGCAGGTTCTCTCCAGCTAATCCTCCCACTGTCCAGAGATGGGTGTTATATTAAATGATTTATTACTTCTTTGGATATAGCATTTGCCAAATGACAATAGTATCAGTCACTTGAAACAGAACGAAGAAATGCAATTGTAAATTGCAGAAGTAGTGTTGAGTTGTGTAGCTAGCATGCAACCGAAGAAAGGAATGAACCATAAAAGACGACGAGGAATAGGAAAAAGAAGAAGATGAAGAAACAATCAGATAAAAAAGCACCGTAAGACATTTCAGAAGAATTTGAGGCTAACAATTAAAACCTGAGTGTTTTCATTCTTCTACTTTTTCTGGTGTTTTTGGATCGTTGTAAACAACTTTATAGCGATGCAATACCGCTACAAACTAGTGTCACAATGTGGAGGTGAACTCTGACCTCAGCACTGCCCTCTAGTGGAAGAACTGACTTAACTGTGGCAACACAAAGAACGAATAAAAGTATGAGGGTAGCTGTGGCTGTCAGAGAACACTAAACTGTCCGTAAAAGAGCAGTGATTTCAGGTCACAGTCTTATAATAAAATTAAATGGGTTTAGCAGCAAGTCATATGACTAGATTGTTATCAGTTTATAATCACAGAAATACTTCAAATGTTTTTTTCTTCTTTTTTCCAGGCATGTCAAAGATTTACAAATATACAAAATCCTCACCAGTGGAGAGTTATCTGCTCCCTCTGAGGATTTTGTCCTGATATGCCTGAAACTCTCATTTGTAGTTCCAGTTTTTCTTCCAAGTCTTTGATGAGAAAGAAGATACATTTGAATATTTCCTGTTTAGTGACTGTTTTGGCACACCTTCAAAAGAATAAGTGAAGAGATGTCTGCTCTTCACTTTTAACCCCCTATCAGAGCAGGCAGAAGCTTTGAAAAGGGGAGGGCCAGAATGCATGTTGGTTGACGGTTCTGCAGTCGGGGTTGCAGAAGAGGACGCAGCGTCAGCACTTCTGTTGACTCTGGAATCCTACTTGATGAGATGACATAAACGAGATGCGACTGACTGATTTGACATGACTTTAAGACATCCAGTAGTTATAAACAGGTCGTTATCTCAGAAAGTCAACATTATCAGAAGCTCTGGTCCAACAGTCTGCAGTACAGAGTGAAGCAAGCTCTTCATGTTTTGGTAGTTACAGGTTTGTCCTCTGGGAGTTTCAGCGATATGAAGGTGGTCATCCACACCTATTACAAACTCATTAGTGGCTGACGAGCCCGATATTAGAAAGGCAGGCCCTATCACAATAATTGCAGTGGAAAATCTGATTCTACTTGGGTGCTATTCAGTCAGTCTTTCTCCTTAAGTCTGACCCTGTGAGTAGCAGGAGGAGATGGTGCTATAGACTGTGTGATGCCAGACCTTACAATTTGAAGCAAGGACAGAGCACTGACTGTGATCGATGTGAGAACACTGTACCATGTACCACTTCTTCAGTTCTTCAATGCCACAACTTGCAGCGGAGAGTTCACAATATAGTATAATCATGGCAGGTGAACATTGTCTATTCGTGGAACATGACCTGCCAACAATAACTGTGACATAAGGAGCATTACCCTGATGCCTGTGAGCTCTACTTGAGGACTGCAACATTGCTGACGAAGTCCCTCCAGTGGATCCTGAAGATGGTCAGTAAGCAGCCCTGATGGGACCACTCAAGAAAATTGTAGATGGTGACAGTCGGTGATCAATGACTAACTGAGGGTTGTCAGTGTCTATCTCACCAGTGACCTCATGAGGTGCAAGCTGGTGAAGGATCTACTCTTCAGGCAAACGTCTAGCCCAAAGGATTGAGCTGTGTCTGCAAAACATGATGTTATCTGTTGCAGACCCTGTGTGGAGGACAAGTGTAACATCATCAGAAAGAGGTGATCCATAATTAGTTGTTCCGGACTTGGTGTGACCATGTAATCACCTCATACTGAACAAGCTAAAATCGTGACCTTATACACACTTCCTATTACAAAGCTCTTCAGTAGTCTGCTTGACCATCATGCAGTAGACTGTAGTGAAGAAAGTGGGTGCCAGAACACAACCCTGTTTCACCCTGTGAATGATTGGGAAGGGCTCAGAGAGGTCACAGTTTATTTAGAAGCTGCGATACTCTAAGTTGTCTTGGATGCTGTGATTACCTTCCTGATGGGTTAAAAAAAAATACTGTCTAGGTGGCAGATGGCATTTCTGATGAGTTTAAAAGCATTGTTCTAGTTAAACGGGTATACAGTGCCCTATTTGCACACTAAAAACTGTCTTAAGTAGCATTTACTTCCATTATCATAATTACTTGCATAGAACGAAGACAAATACACATATTTATGCATGTTAGTTAACTGATAATAGAATATATATTATACTCTGATCTTTTTGCAATCAAAACTATTGAGATTAGTATGCAGCTCTGGCAAAAATGAGCAATTTACACATTTTTCTTGGTTCAAGGTCCCTTGTTATCACATTTTCTAAGACCATGAGTTGGCATCCCACTAAGAATCTCCACCTTTTCCTCTTTTTGTCAGCACACAAATGAGCAGGGACTGAGACCCAGTTTCTATTTTGGTGAACTGGGAATGAAAGCCCGCCTGCTCCCTGTGGTGAATTTTGACACAGGTCCTAAAATTCCAGTTGTGCTCTTGCATACATTATGTCTCTTTAAGGTTACCCTTGCTTGTTTCCAGTAAGCGTTAATGGTGGCCAACGCTGCACCTTCCTGCTCACAGCCTGCTGCTTCACACCACTTAAGCCCTTGCTCTTAATTTATTTGATTTTGGTCCCTAAACACCCGGCGTTTTCTCGTTTCTTCCTCTCCAACTCAATTTTCCTGGCACTCCTTCCATCACAGCCAATTACCTAGTCTGCCACTCAGGACTGAAAAGAGCAGAGGGGTCACCTTAATCAGTTTGCATGTGAGTCTTTTCAACATCATTCCTCTTTTCAGATGTTTATCTCAAAGGATTAAAAGTGCCATTATAATAGCACAGTTTAGTATAGTTGGTGCTTAAAAGTGTTGAAATCCCCACTTTGGCACAATGTCCACATGCTCCATTTGTACAAAGATTTTAAAAACAATACATTTCTGGCACAGCTTTAAGAATGTGTGCACTTGATAAAAACTGTTCACCTCGTAATGTTTGTTCTCTCAGTGAGGTCACAAACTGATGTTTGCAAATAACCTCTGAGATTCGAAGGATACTTGCTTTTATCTGCAGTCTCGTAGGTAACTAACTCCATTACAGACCAGTCATTTACATACTCACCCCTGTACAACACAGTTACCTTATAAGGAACTTCTAGTTTAGCAAGCTTCAAATAATATGGAGGCAATAAAATCTGGAAAGGATGTGTAAATAAGAGATGTTAATATTATACAGAAAAATCATAACATGTCCAAACAAATGGCATAACACTAATTAAAACAATTTTCTTTTTGTCACATGTGAAGGTGGTCATGTGGGTAACTTTTGGCAGTCAGACTCATATGGCATCAAAGGTGCAAGTCAAGGCCAGATGTGGGCTGTATTTGGGTCCTATTTTCTATCTGGGTAAGGAAGGGCGTTGAAGTTTCAAGTAAGGTCAAAACTGTAAAATGTTCTGTGTATAATGTGTGTAATACACACTAGCATTCTTTACTTTTTTGTTTTTCTGTGGGCTCTAGTGTCCTGACATAGAAGGTAAATGAGAAAGTAGGTCAGAGAGAGATTGGGATTCAAACATAGGTTGGCTGCATCAACAAATTGGAGCCCTTCTTAGTGGCAGCAGCTATGCCAAGTTAACTAAACACTGACGGAACTGCAAGGTGAACCAAACACCCGCAGAACTGCCAGGTGAATCAAAAGCTCATAGAACTGTCAGGTGAACCAAAAGCTCACAGAACTGCCAGGTTAACCAAAAGCTCACAGAACTGCCAGGTGAACCAAAAGCTCACAGAACTGGCAGGTGAACCAAAAGCTCACAGAACTGTTAGGTGAACTAAAAGCTCACAGAACTGTCAGGTGAACCAAAAGCTCACAGAACTGCCAGGTGAACCAAAATCTCACAGACCTAGCAGGTGAACTAAACACCGACAGAACTGTCAGGTGAACTAAAAGCTCACAGAACTGTCAGGTGAACTAAACACCGACAGAACTGCCAGGTGAACTAAAAGCTCACAGAACTGTTAGGTGAACTAAAAGGTCACAGAATTGCCAGGTGACCTAAAAGCTCACAGAACTGTTAGGTGAACTAAACGTTCACAGAACTGTTAGGTGAACTAAACGTTCACAGAACTGTTAGGTGAACTAAACGTTCACAGAACTGTTAGGTGAACTAAAAGCTCAAAGAACTGTTAGGTGACCTAAAAGCTCACATAACTGTCAGGTGAACTAAACACCGACAGAACTGCCAGGTGAACTAAAAGCTCACAGAACTGTCAGGTGAACCAAAAGCTCACAGAACTGTCAGGTGAACGAAAAAGCTCATAGAACTGCCAGGTGAACTAAAAGCTCACAGAACTGTCAGGTGAACCAAAAGCTCACAGAACTGCCAGGTGAACCAAAAGCTCACAGAACTGCCAGGTGAACTAAACACCGACAGAACTGCCAGGTGAACTAAAAGCTCACAGAACTGCCAGGTGACCTAAAAGCTCACATAACTGTCAGGTGAACTAAACACCGACAGAACTGCCAGGTGAACTAAAAGCTCATAGAACTGCCAGGTGACCTAAAAGCTCACAGAACTGCCAGGTGAACTAAACACCGACAGAACTGCCAGGTGACCTAAAAGCTCACAGAACTGCCAGGTGAACTAAACACCGACAGAACTGGCAGGTGAACTAAACACCGACAGAACTGGCAGGTGAACTAAAAGTTCACAGAACTTTTAGGTGAACTAAACGCTCACAGAACTGCCAGGTGAACTAAACACCGACAGAACTGTCAGGTGAACTAAAAGTTCACAGAACTTTTAGGTGAACTAAACGCTCATAGAACTGCCAGGTGACCTAAAAGCTCACATAACTGTCAGGTGAACTAAAC
>JBAMHX010000007.1:2741660-2759745 GCA_037177515.1 Pseudomugil tenellus | reverse complement strand
ACCGACAGAACTGGCAGGTGAACTAAACACCGACAGAACTGGCAGGTGAACTAAACACCGACAGAACTGTCAGGTGACCTAAAAGCTCACAGAACTGGCAGGTGAACTAAACACCGACAGAACTGGCAGGTGAACTAAACACCGACAGAACTGGCAGGTGAACTAAACACCGACAGAACTGTCAGGTGAACTAAACACCGACAGAACTGGCAGGTGAACTAAACACCGACAGAACTGGCAGGTGAACTAAAAGTTCACAGAACTTTTAGGTGAACTAAACGCTCATAGAACTGCCAGGTGACCTAAAAGCTCACATAACTGTCAGGTGAACTAAACACCGACAGAACTGCCAGGTGACCTAAAAGCTCACAGAACTGCCAGGTGAACTAAACACCGACAGAACTGGCAGGTGAACTAAACACCGACAGAACTGGCAGGTGAACTAAAAGTTCACAGAACTTTTAGGTGAACTAAACGCTCACAGAACTGCCAGGTGAACTAAACACCGACAGAACTGCCAGGTGAACTAAAAGCTCACAGAACTGTCAGGTGAACTAAACACCGACAGAACTGGCAGGTGAACTAAAAGTTCACAGAACTTTTAGGTGAACTAAACGCTCACAGAACTGCCAGGTGAACTAAACACCGACAGAACTGCCAGGTGAACTAAAAGCTCACAGAACTGTCAGGTGAACTAAACACCGACAGAACTGTCAGGTGAACTAAACGCTCACAGAACTGCCAGGTGAACTAAACACCGACAGAACTGCCAGGTGAACTAAACACCGACAGAACTGTTAGGTAAACTAAAAGCTCAAAGAACTGCCAGGTGAACTAAAAGCTCACAGAACTGCCAGGTGACCTAAAAGCTCACAGAACTGTTAGGTGACCTAAAAGCTCACAGAACTGCCAGGTGAACTAAACACCGACAGAACTGCCAGGTGAACTAAAAGCTCACAGAACTTTTAGGTGAACTAAACGCTCACAGAACTGCCAGGTGAACTAAACACCGACAGAACTGCCAGGTGAACTAAACACCGACAGAACTGCCAGGTGACCTAAAAGCTCACAGAACTGTTAGGTGACCTAAAAGCTCACAGAACTGTTAGGTGAACTAACAGAAGTTTTTCACAGTTAACTTCTTTCACTCTACAATGCATAATCACAGGTCCATGATGAAAGTACAAACAAAGAAATTTCTTTAAGCATGTGCATATGTGGATAAAACATACAGCTTTGCGTTTTGTATTAGTTAAACTACCAACAGAACACAATATTATCTGGCAATAAATACCCAATTAAAAAAAACGAAGTTGGAATTGCATTGGCAGAACTACTTCACACCGCTATAGATTAGGCAGAGCTTGGTGATGGTCAAACACAACCATATTTTTTGCTTATAGCATTCATGCCTGAAAATGTGCAGTTAGTACTCCTGTTGCAGCAGAGAGAAGATATGCAACCTGGCCATCATAATTATTCAGAAATGTAATAATTAAAACAAAGTGCATTTCAGGCTTTTCCAAGGTCAACATTTAGAAACAACATACTGCTGCAATTAACAGCTCAAATTAAGTGCAAAAAAAAACAACCAAAAACACTTAAAATATAAGCTCATAATAAAACTTCTGCAGCATCTCACAACACTCAGAGTATCATTTAGTATTTCTGGTTTTGGAAGTGTTTTACACCTCATGGTCACCTTAAAGCAGATGGGTGAGAAAAAGATTAACTGAAGTTGGTTCCTGGTTGCAAAACCTTTTTATGTCTTTTTACTTCCTGCCTGACATAATACTGGAAAGCAGACATGTTCACGATTCCAAAACAGAAGATGATATGTGACAGATAATAGCATTGCTTTAGAATAGCTTCAGGGGGATGTTGTATAAACCACAACCATCGATTTCATTACTTAACACAGTTCCAGCATTGTTACCTAACCATCTATGCATGGCCCCGTTATATTTAGTAAAGTCAAGGTATTGATCCAATTGAAGTTTAAGTCAGTTCATTGGGTGAATTGGATCTACTAATTGGGAAATTCATACATGAATGAACTACAGCTCTAATGAGATTTTTTCCTCTCTCGAAAGTGAAGAAACCCAGTCATATGTGCTGCTTTGTTTTATCAGTATACTTTATGAGTAACTTTCTCTGAGGTGGACTACTCACCATGTCATAGGTGGTGACGACTTTCTTAAGGACTTCTGGTAGCAGCCCTTGGGGCTCTATGTTGGGGTACTGCTCAGTGAGGTTGAAGACCAGAAGGGGGCTGTTATCAGGTCCTGTCAGCCGAGGAGAAAGAGCCAAGATGCACTGCTTCAGATTAGCCACAGCAGAAAGGCCGCACAGCTCCTTAAAGGACACTATGGCAATCTGTGGCGGAGAGAAATAGTACAAAAGCTCACATTAAGTTGAACTTGCCTATATTTTAATAATAAGATCCATAAATGATCTGTGCTAAAAATATAACCACACCCTCAGAGATTATCAGTCACAAAGGAAGTGGCTTCAAGCTTCACCGTAACTTATGAGAACTTCAATTTTGGTACTTGTTAGTCACTCATAAGCCCTCAATCCTTTTTAACTAACAACAGCATCACATGGAAATTAAATATCCACACACATTATAAACTTCCTGTGAAAGGCCAAATTTAAACCCTACACAAACAACCAGAGGGACAAACTGACTGGACAGCCAAGATGTGTTATATTCTCAAGGCTGGTGGCTTGTTATCTCACAATGACTGCAACATAAACAGGACTACTTAAAAAAAAACCCTAATACAATGCCTGAAGAAACACAGCGAGACCAACCACAGCGTTACGGCCTCAACAATATTTCTCACTCAGTTTTCATGCATTTTCCCCACATTTCAGATACAAGACAAATGTAAAAAATGAAAATGCTCAGTTTCAGTGTGGTTTCTACATCAGATAAGTAGCCTACTGAGGAAATGCTCAGTGTAACCTAGTTTTCAGAACAGTTTCCCTCAAACATCTCTCTCATCAGTGTTCTACAGCTTTTCTTTGGCTTGTTAAATCCACTGTTTTTTGTGCTGCAATTCTGCTTAATTTGTGAACCTTATATCTAGATAGTGACCACTAACAGTACCATTTGCTTTTACATTTTTACACTTTTGCTGCATTGGTTTGTCTGTCTGTTTGTTTGCAACATATCTCAAAAACCTATGGATGTATTCTCATGAAATTCTCAGGATATCTCCGTTCAGGGACCAGGAATAGATTATTAAAATTTGGAGGTGATGCAGATTATATTTTGGGGTAGAAGTAATAATAAGCTGGAGGGACTGTCTGGCTTGGGAGAGGTCTGCGCTCTGAGTGTTATTCTGGTTACTATTTATTCATACAGAAAGAGTACATTACCTCAACCATGCAGCTCAGTTATAATTCATTAAATAAAAATATCAATATAAACAATGTATTTTACAGTTTTGTAAAAAAAAAACTGATATGTAAGTTTATATTATTATTATTATTTTGGGATATAATCTTCTCGTCAAAGTGATAGTTTTCTTAATTCGTGTTTAAGGACAATTGAATGCCCCCCCCCCCCCATGAAAAAACAAAAGAACACACCAAACAGAAATCACGTTCAGTCAAGTTTACAAGCTTCTTTGCTGTTATTGAACCATTGGTTACTCCACATCTTTAAGTGTACCAAAACAAAAAAAAGTCCTGAAGATTTTATTGAAAAAGAAAGGCTTGGGAATAAAAAAAAAAAATCTACATATATTTGGCTGATCATTATAGTGCATTAGAGCTATATTAGGAAATAAAAGGAAAATACTACTTAACTAACTACTGAGCAAGTAGTGTGAAAACACTGTTTATTTTCCAGTCTACTCAGCAGGAGTCATAGTTCCATCAAAAGGTTTTGCTTTTGTGCATTTAAAAACAAAATATGCTTCTCTGGGTATGCAATATTCTCCCTTCTATAAACAAGCTCTTAAACTGTGCTTCAGGGAATTTTGTATATTTTTCAAAAGTAATCTTATTTAATTAAGACAGATAAAAATGTGACAATGTATTCCGATGCAGTGAAGCTGTAACGCACTCTGGGCACATCAATAGTTAACGGTTTTCTAGAGAATTAACATGGCTTGCCTCTGTTGACCTGAAAGAGAAATCACAACATTCCCAATGTGATGAATTCCTGAGGACATCTCTAGTTTTTTTCCTAATTCATCCATGTGGATAGTTTTGTTTCCATCTTGTTTCTCAAAGTTTCCTTCATTACATTGCCTATATTGCCACAATCTGTAAATGTAACAGAATGTAGTTTCTTTGCACCAAATGAAGTAACTGAAACAAGGTTGGTGTAACATTTAAATAACAAACTATTCTAAATAAAGTGATTTGTTCTGCATCATATATTAATTTTAAAGAAAAGGATGTTGAAAATGATTAAGCATGTGAAGCAATTCCAATATCTAAGGCAGTGCTTCTCAATTCCAGTCCTCAGGACCCCGTGCCCTGCATGTCTTAGGCATGTCCCTACTCCAACACAGCTGAGTCAGATTCATGAACCTGCCCATCACATTCTTTGCAGCTTGTTAACGAGTCATTTCAGGTGTGTTAAAGAAGGGTTGCTTCTAAAACATTCAAGGCAGGGGGGCCTGAGGACTGGAATTGAGAAGCACTGATCTAAGGAGACAAGCGAGTATCAATCATTACATAAAAATGTTGCCCTTAGTCTAGCAGAACAACTAGATCCTTTCACAAAAAAGGTCAAGAGTTCAAAGTTTCCCATTAACATCTCATACATCGGTATCCATGGCATCCTTATTGACTCAATGCTTCACACACATCAGAGAACAAGGTTGGCATAAGTCAAGCTGTCATTCAATAGCTGGAAATCTTACCTGCATGTTTTCTCTGAGGTCTGTTGCCTCCCTCAGTGGTATCAGGGCTGTTTTAAACACATCATCCAGAGCCTTGATCAGCAGCACTCTCATGCTGGCATACTCCCTACTCCTCTTGCCCTTTCGCACAGACAGTCCCCTTTTGTGTGGTTTGCCACCTCCTCTTCGATTGGTTATGGCAACATGGACGAACAAGAAGGAATGTGGCAGGACTTCCCCTGTCAGAGACTGAAGAGGTAAATGGCGGAAACCTGGTTGCAGACACTCAAATGGGATTGTATACTGGCCAATAAACTCATCACCAATGTAGTCATCGTCAAGTACCACGAAGCGAACCATTGCAAGTTCTGGAAGGTTAATCTCAAATTCAAAGCTCTCATCAAACAGAGGGTTGTCACCGTTCTGATTTACAGTTTTAGTCCTTTGTTCGGCGCAATCAGCAGGGATTCCGTGTATTTCCACGTAAACGTAGGGATCTACCACATCTCCTTTGGCACCTGAGCCTTTTGGCTTGGGAAAGTTTTGTCCACTGATTATTTTAATGTGCAAGAGTTGTGGAGAAACACCAGGCACTGAGTCTTTTGTGTTGGCACTGAAATAGGAAACCTGCTCCCTCATGATGGCTGGACGCAGCACGTACCCACAGTTCCCGTTCTGACGGAACCAGCCAATATTTAGATCCATCATCAGACCGGGAGTTTGGTAGTTCATTGCTACAATCTGGCAGCCGCACTTCCAGAAATCTTGGGGATTCATGTTGCTGGAGTCTATCCTCATAGGGCTTGGATAAACTCGTGCAAGGAACTTCTTGTTGTAGTTGACAAAGTCACCTGGGAAGTCACAGGCACAGCGACTGGCAAAGACTTCGTTGAAAGAGCAGAGTTCCCAGTGTTTCTGGTTCTGGAAAGATGTTGGAAAGTCTTTGAACTCAACAGACTTGCACAACGTGACCAGATCAGAGAGGTCTTTAGACAGCTGGAATTTTTTGGCCACGATCGTCTGTTGTTCTGCAGAATCAATGCTCATTCTTTGGGACATCTCAGCCCCCTCATCTTCATCTGTCACCTCACCCTCGGACGCGGTGCAGTTTGTGCCCAATTTCTTACCCTTCAGCAGGATCTTCCCCTTGAGCTCAGACGGGGAGGGAAGGTAACAGTCCTCGGGTTTTGGGGGGTCTATGTGCATCTTGTCTCCCAAGATCTTCTTCAGATGCTGAAACATTACTCTCTGCTGCTGTAAGGAGCAGTGGTTTTCTAAACACAGTATCAGTGGATACTCCGAGGCAACGAAGGCATACTTGTTGACGACGTCAACGACGCTTCGAAAGACAATCTGTGATGTCATTGTGTGACCAGTGTAAATAACTGGTTCGTTATCAGGGCCGTCCCACACATCCAGCTCGACACAGCGGCAGCCCATCTTCAGGGCACGGATATAACCAGTTACATCAGAAGGACCTCTGAACTGATCTTCTATCAGGTATGTGTTGTGGGATGCATTGATGTAGTAGTGAGATAAAGGTTGGTTCATGTCTTGGCAAACTGATTTGTGCTCGGGGTCAAATATGCTGCACTCTCCAGACATAAGGTAATTGGAGAACCCATCAAGAGAAAGCCAACCCTTGAGCTGACCCTCTTTGGATGGCTCATATTTCTGAATGACGTCTAAGCTGGTTTCTTCACTGACTTGAGCCATTCCTTGTTCTGCCTCCAGAAATATCATTAAGTCCTTGGTATCAAGAAATTCCTTATTACTGGAGAACTGAACGAAGAGAAAATAAATTTCTGGTCTGGTGCAAAGATCATGAAACACTTCAATGAATTCCTCTTTTGTCACATCAGACCCAGTTTTGTCCTTGGCTTTGTGAAGCTCCTTGAACTTTAATTCTATTTTCACATTTTTAAGCCCTGGGTTTAACTTTTTGATGAGTTGTACAGCAGCACATATCGTTATTTGTTTGCTGATGTTGATGTCTTCCTCATCGAACAGTTCACTGAGCCAAGATGAGCGCATGTTGTTCTGACTGCTCTCAATCATATTTAAGGTATGTTTCCCATAGGAGATCAGGTACCTCAGGCCTGTCACCCATATGTTGGCTACATCTGCTGTGTTTGCCACCAAGTCTAGGGATTCATAATTCTCCCCAAAGATGACTGAGAAAGCACAGTCCTCTGATATCTGATCATAGGTGCCATTAGTTCTAAAAGTGTCTGTATTTTTGCCTGACCGAACCTCTTTGATAGACCTGACATCAATTTTTGCCTTTTCTGACTCCTTTTTAGTAGGTTCCCATCTTAGAGACTGCATGTCAGCATCAAGGAGGAAGTAGCGGTGGTAAATACGTGAATTGGATCGCACTTTCTTCAACTCTGAGCCGTCCACCATTGCATTGATGCAATCACTGGCACTGCTGATCTTCTTCTCAGTGGGCATGCTGCTGAATGAGACAGTCTTCTTTCTTTCTTTACGCTGTTTCCCATCCTGCAAAGACAAAAATTACAGGGCATTTATAAATGGCAAAGGATACAATATGATCCCCCAATCAATCCCCCTTCATGTTTAAACAACATACAGACTATACCTTCAGTCTACATGTATTTATTACCACATAAAGCCAAAAAATAAAAAACACGAACTTCAAAAATTAATTTTGAGAGGCATGCATATACATTGGTTTGGAGGGGAAATAATCCAAGTGTGCCAGCAAACTTGTGAATTTTGGTGTTAAAAGACACACAAGCCTGCTTCAACCAATTACATGAGGAAAAATACTGCTTTATATACATTTGTGTGTACCCATCTTAATTAGATTTATGACACTTCCTCCATCAACTACCCTCTGGTTGAACTTCAGTATTTTCTTTTTCCCCTCTAAATTTCTTGAAATTTATATATAGGATTCTTCCAAATGACCCTTGCAGTAGGATTGAGAAATAAAACATTTCTGGTAATGTTGTTCAAATAAGACAACCAAATCAAAGCAGATCTTTTCCAAAAAATAAAAAAACAAAAACAACATGCTGCAAGCTGTGATGTACATTTCTCTTCCCAGATCCCTTTGCTAAGCATGTGCTAAGCAGAAACACAACGGCAACTCTGTTGGGTGACTTAAGGTAGCTGTCGCTGCTTATTATGGAGACACAGCAGCGAATCTCCCTTGGGAGTGTATCGCCCACACAAACCCAGTCACCAACAGCAGTCACTTTCTGACTTTTTCTTTGAACTCTCTCCTCTCCTTTCAGCATACTAACACCATTTTACATTGTCGATTGCAAAATCTTGCCAAACCCCTTTACATTTACTCAAAAGGATTCAATCATCTACAATGTTGCTAGGATAAGAACAGCCATCTGTACGATGTGATTATGTTAAAATGTTCTGACTTCAGTTCACATGTTCTTAAATCTTTGCACTTTAATACTGTAGCTCTACTTTTTGAGACCTCTTATTCACCAAAGTGATGTGAAGAGGCATCGCCAACAACTGACCCCCTGACTGAGTATGTGAACCTTTGTCATTTGAACAAACAAATTAGCAATTGAATACACCATAAAGTGATCTTTTAACTGCCACACAGAACACAGTCTGGATCGGTTTAGGAGTCGGCTCACAGAAAAGCTCAGGATGTACCTCACAGAGCAAAAAAAATAAAAAAAATAATAATAATATCATATAAACATGCAGCTTTCTATTATGATGGCTTCTTCTCTGTTCAATAAGTTGTAATACTGATCAATGATAACGTTCAAGTTATTTAATACAAAATACTCTGGGTGGCATTTTTCATTTCTTAAAACTTAGTTTTAAAATTCCTGCATTGTATTTCCAGCCCAGTCACCTCATGCTTCACTCCTGTAAAACTCTTGCCCTTAAGTGTTTTATTTCCTTTTTTTAAAGAACATTACAGCTTTATATCTAACCAGATTCAAATGTTCATAAGCAGTCATGTAGAAAAGAAACAACCCACTATTTTACAACAGTACTGTAGGGCTTCTACGTAAACAATGTTGTGTTAAACTAATATTTTTAATTTCTGTCACAAATAGTGGTGACCACAGCGCATCAGCACTACTCAGCAGTACCTGTAAAAAATGGACACAAATTTGCTAAGTTGTATTATGTCCTGTGTATACTTGTTTGTAAAGTAACAACATTTAATAGATACGAGCTAAGAAGAGTGGAGGCTAAACAAAGCCTTTCCCAATATGCCAAAACAACAGACTAAGCATGAGAAATCATAAACATAATGAAGATTCAAGCAAACAGCCAGTGCTTTGGAAAATAAACCAGACTCAAAGCGGTTATATAATGCTGTCACCAAATTAATTCATTACCACTTGTGCTCTGGATGTTTTGCCGGAGTTGTGAAACACAGCTCGGCAGTTAAACATGACTGGTGAAATCGTGGCGCCTAATAGCCAAAGATGGAGCACCTCTGGTTAAATGTAAACATGTTAATCGCATTCTTTTACACTGTCTGCTCCTCAGGGTTCATTACATAAAAAGAGGAGCTTAAACGTAAGTGCATGACTGCCGATAATCCTCATGGTTATGGTCACTACTTGCAGACAGCATGTCTGGCTCCTGCTATGTTACCAGACTTCTACTGCAGACCTTCTCAGGATTTCTCTCCTTTAACAAAACTGGAAAACAATAATGCAAACACCCTCCTTGTCTTAATTTCCAATATGATTGTAGGAGAAAACTTCTTATGCAACAGTCTCTTTTCAGGTGGCCCAGTGCGTTTCCCTTTCAAGTTTAATTCCTTAAATGGTGTTTAAAACAAAAGATTGCAACAATCAGATTGTCCATTTATAGTCACAGATTTTCACTACACAGGGTACATAATGTCTTAGATACAAATATCACTTGTCTCAGCTAATCTCCATTTCTTGAATATAAACACTTATCTTCAAGCTAAACGAAGGAGATTTTAATACTAAGTCACAGCAACACTATACGAGCTAAGTGACGTCAGCATCGTTGAAACAGTTGAATCTTTCCTACACACTTGATTACATTTAAGGATTTATAGACCTTTACCAGCAGCCCAGCCTCACCAGTTAACTCGTGTCATTTTATCTGTAGATTATCGAGGTCTTGCAGGGTAGTATGGGTGCAGTTTGCTATTATCATAAGCTGGAAAGAAAATTTCACAAGGGCAGTAATAACAGCACTGGGGAGGACAGTCTGTCATAGCTATTGATCAGTAAAAATTTCCGAAACATAACTAAACTGTCTGGCTAATAAAAAAAAAAGCCAACATCTGGATTTAACTAGGTGAATAAGTAGCCTCATATTTAGGGTGCATAATTCTGTATTGTGTGAGACAAAAACAGTGGTAGAAAATGCAATACCGTGATATCACATGATCACACATGTCCAGTCTGCTGATTGCATTTAAATGCATGTCAACCCAGAATAGTGAAGCTCAGCTGTAACAGTGTACACAAACATATGGCCTTTTCAAAACTCTAGCAACAAATCCCGCTGCCCAAAAGTGTATATTCCGCCGCTTCTGCATGTGTGACATGATCAAGCCCATAGCAACAGCTCAGCAGATGGATAAGTCTCCCAAGAAAAACACTACGATGAATGAGTTTGGAAATTTTTACAACATAGTGGTTAGCATTCGCAAACAAACGAAATAAGGGATTATAATTATCATAAACAAATGTTTACCTAAACAATATTGAGAAGAATATTCACAGGCAAATGGTTTCTGTCATTAAAATATGAAAAACATCAGTCTAAAAAACACTAAAGAATAGGGTCAGCTGAACGAGCGGGTAATTCCATATTCCCCATGGCATGACCACTACCACATATTCCACTACCACAATGCCAGGATTCATCATCCTCAGATTGCGAGTAGGGGTTCAGGGAGCGTGAGCCATCATTTTCCACAGATGGACTGGTCCCCACAGAGCCCAGATATGAACCCCACTGGGATTCTTGGGATGTGCTGGAGAAGACTTGGCACAGTGGTTAGACTCTGCCATCACCAATAGAAGAACTTGGGTAAAAAATTAAAGCAGCACTGGGTGCAAATAAATGCTATCTCATCGCAGAAGCTCATCCAAACAATGCAACAGCAAATGCTGCAATATTCAGAGCTGAAGGTGGTTCAACTGTGGTCCGAGAGTGTATGACCTCATTGCTTTTTTTTGTGGCAACTTATTTTTAGCCAGTTAATGCATCACTATGTGTCATCTAACACAATCAGCAAAAAGAAAGTTAAAGAAAAATGTTTTTCCTTTTTTTCTTTTTTTTACATACATTTTATTTATAATGGTACATCTATTTAACTATTCTTAAAAGCACCTTCAGTCTTTAGGCAAAGTCAATAAAACAGATTTTTGTGTTATTTTTTCTTAGCATGTCACTATATGAAGACAATAAAAGAGAATCCACACAGGTTCACCTTGACAGTACAAATTCCTTTAAAGCCCTTACACGCTGGTTCACTCTATCTTTGGAGTGTGTGTCGAGTGAAAAAGACAGAGTGCGAACAGTGAGGATGAGAAAGATAGACAGAGAGTGTGACTAAGACTGATTATGTCCAACTGTTCCTAGATCCCAAAGGAGTCTATATCCCCTGATGGAGCAAAAAACAATTTTTTCCGGCTCTGTGAGCAGTTATGAACCGTCTGTGCAACTAAGAACATCACATGGGACCCATTACTGTTTGTTATACTGTTCTACCTATAATGTGGACAAAAAGAATCAACTGAGCCGCACTACAGCATAAAAAAAAAAAAATCTGCTTACTACTCCAAACCTGGTCTGGCTTCTATACACAGCCACCCAAGTCAAAGGCAACACCAAAAAAAAAAACTAAACAAAATAAAGAAAAGTCATTTGGCTAGTTAAAAAAGATTAATTTTATGGTGAATTAGATTGAAGAATCTCCATTACAATCCTCTTCTCTTACATCCTCTTCTAACTGCAGCAACATTTTTCCTCCATTACCGACTGACCAGGGAAGGAAGCCAAGAGAGAAGCTGCTTCTGAAGAAGCTCATATGCATCCCACAGCTTCAACAGTGGGACATGCAGCCTATTTAATAATGCAACCTGACAGCTAACAACAAGAGGACGTATGAAGCTGTGCAGCATTAAATATCAACCACCAGAAGGGATTTGTAGATAGAAAGGCAACTTAAAAAGTGGAGTACACCACACACTGTATTTGAGGCTGGACAGTATTTTGCCATATCTCTCATATCAATCATCAAATCCTTACAGTTTTATTTAAAAGCATTAACTGATTTAGTTCATGTGCTTGATATCTTAATATAGTGGTGGAGTGTGACAAATGTGTAGAAGCAAATGGCGATTAATTCTCACAGTCCCACAAATCAATAATTTAGCTCCATCGGTTATTGCTACTCTATTCATATAGTAACTCCAACACAACATCATGCTGTTTGCACCGATTACACATGGCTTAGTAAAATGAGGAGTATTTCTAAATTTCAGGCAAGTGATTGGTTTATGATCCACCATTTGAAATGTGGTTTTGCATATATCAAGAATTTTATGTTCTTTTTGTGGAGTTACAGGGACCTCTCTGTAACAACTTAACTTTAATTAGTTGATCTACAAGTACATATTTGTAAAAAAATTAAACAAACCACCAAAAAATAGGTGATCTGGCAATAAAAAGGTATTTGTGGCGAGCTCTGTCCACAAGCACAATTAAGGGAAAAAATCAATCTCATAGCCAGTGGAGTTGAACCATGGCACTGGTGCTACCAATTCCCACAATAATAGTGCCATTATTAAGCCACCACCACCATGATGCTTTCTCCAACCACATTTAACCATTAAGAGTTCCAATTATTATCTCTGCTGCTTATTTTCCATGTATTAGACAGTACTGGCATCATTACCCCATTTCTCTTTTTACTGCATGTTTTATTTCATTCTCCTTTTTTGCAGGTTTCTGTATTATCTACACAACATGTGCAACACATGCATTCATACTGCAGTTTTTTATTATCCCCTCGCACCAGTGTTCACACAGCAGTGAAAACATTGGTGCATTTACAGGTTTAGAGATGAGCAGAGGGGACTTTCATTAGAGTGCATCTTCAATAAAAAAACACTATGATCCTTAGTGTTTATAGTGTTTACACACATCTTGCAACATGTATGCAATGACCACAACACTCCCCTCTCACCAATCTTGGGCAAAACATGTTTTTTTTTTTTGTTTTTTTTTTTATAAGATCATTTTCTCCTAACAGATCTTAAAATAAAACTACTCAGTTTTTGTTTGTTACCAACAAATGCTGCTAATATGACTTCCTGCCTAAAGGAAGCTACAGGGATAACACCCGAGACGACATGTATGTGAAACATGTTGGAATAATAATGCAGAGAAAACAGCCGGCCACTGTTAAATAAACATCTATGCTGAACGTGCTACATGTACAAGACACACACACAAACAATCTCACAGTAAAAAAAAATGTCTGATTAAAATTAACACATGGGGACTTTTCTTTCAGCTGTGTGGCTGTTGAATCCCACAGGAGGTTAGACCTGGTACAGGAGCAGCTGTTGCCCTGTACGTCATCACACAAGTGTTAAACCAGATATAAAAAAGGTAAATACTGTGAAACTCCAGCATTTCACAAAGAAAACATGATGGTTATCTCCATTAATTTCTTTTTAACCTGCTGCCGTGTCAACCTCAATTAGATTTTTCTTTTACCTTGACAAAAGGGGTAGCAGGGGTGATTATGTATTCAGTGTTGTTATTTTCTCTGTCTGTTTAGTTACATAACTCAAAACGTTAAATAGATATTAATATAATTTTCAGAAAATGCCAGAACTGGAACAAAGAACAAATGATTACATTTTGGATGTGATCCTGATTTGCTTCATTTTGGTGTCTAAAGGATGTTTCCAACATAGAGTATCTAAATAAGACGTGACATCTATCCTCCTGATACTACAAATAAGCAGTAGGGGTGTGGGATCTAAGATACCTAACGATTCAATTCACTTACGATTCAGGATGCTCTGACTTGAATAACAAACAAACACTTTTCAGGATTGTAAACAACTTTTTCCCCCATTGTGTTTTTTTCCCCCTCAGTCTGTGGCTACATTTATGCTACTTTATACTTTACTCAGTAATTCAAGTAACCAAATGATCGTTTCTCCACTATTTATGTGGAACCATAAATAAATCAAACACATGTAAAAATGTTTTCATGAAATCTGCAGAAAGAATAATAGTTAAAAACAGCATCCTGCTACAATCTGGGCTGGGAACAGAGCTGTAGTAATAGAGGTGTCACGATTCTTCAGATCCTCGATTCGATTTAATTTTTAGTTTGACGATTCGATTCTTGAGTTTTAAAAAATTGCTTATGCAATTTTTAGACTATTTTACAATGTTCCCTTTCATTCATTAAAATTTGCACAATAAATCTTTTTTCAAAAGATGTGGGATATATACGCAGATTTTATTAATTTATTGTGTAATAAATCACATTAGGCACTTTTGGTCAAATTTAAATGTATTTACAATAAAAAAGTAAAAATCCTGTTCTCAGTCAAGCTGAAAAACAACACAAACAGAACACCAATAATAACAAATTGCAGTCACAATCATCACTGACACAGAGTGCTATGACACCGATATAACGCACAGTCGCACTTGAAGTCCAAACATCTGTTAGGATGGAATAGTTGACTGGTCGATCCTCTCTTTAACTTCAGTGCTCGAGATCGTGACGTAGTTTCTACCGATTTCGCGATAAAATTGGAATCTTGACACCTCTCGTTTGTAGTATCTTATTTTTTCTTTAAATAACTTGGATATGGAATAAATTGTACAGGCCTAATCAATTAAAACCAACAGGTCTCGAGAGACTAGTCTTCAAATCCAATGAGTAAATCTCACGTGTAACAGAGGCTGCAGGATACCTGCTAGTTTTCTGCAATCTCTGCCATTTTCCCAACTATTTTGGGGGCTGGATGTTTGTCGTTTAGTTTCCTGCCACACTTTACCGCTTCATTTGTCATTTAATTATTATGAAGAAAAATTATTTTGAACATTTAAGAATCATAATTGAAATGTCATGTGTTGCAGAGGAATCAGCCCACCTCATATACTGATATTAGCTTGTAGCTTACATGAACATGTTGGCATGGTAGCGTTAGTAACTGGACAGACTGTTAAGCTTTCTGGGGATTTTCTCGTGTAAGTGATCCTATGGATTGGAAGGGATCTCTCTTGGAGCTTCTGGTTTTCTGTTGTTTTTAAATGATGAAAAAATGAAAAGTTTTAAGAAACTATCATGACATTGACTGCACGGTTGATTCTTTGGTTTTATGCTCTTACAGCACCTTTAAAATAATAGCGGCCCTAATAATGGTTTACGGTCACAAGTTATTTGATAATTGCTAGGTGGGTATACCAGTAACAAAATAAAACAGAAATACCATATTTTTGTACTATTCTGCAAACCTGTATATAAGCTGCACCCATTAAATGTAAAGATAAAAAAAAGTCATTGTACATATTTAGGCCACACTTGCTTATAAGCTTCAAGCCCACGATTGGATATTTACAAAGACAGACATAAAAACTTTTAATTCAATAGTTTTCTAAAAAGTTAATGCTAGTTAAAACAGTTGCCAACAAAAAGTCATGGATTGCTCTGTTAATCTTTTTTTCTGCACATTAAAACCACCACAGTCTTTATCAGTTTTGGAATAAGCAGCTTCTGAACAACTTTCTCAGGATATCATTCAGGGTGATACGGTCAGAAAAAAACAAACTAAGGTTAAAATTGATTCAAGTTCTTTGTTAATTGCTCATCCTTATTTTTAAAATGCTGTGTGATTATTTCAGGTTGAACATTACCAGTTTACCATTTTACTCAACCTCTAATGTTTTAATGCTTTGCTGAAACATGTAATTAACTTAATTTTCAATCAATCTGATCGTACAGAGCACTGTTGAAAGGGCTGTATGAACGTGTAGGGTAGGGACAATAACTAAAGCACGATGACCTGTTCAGGTTAAATAAACACACTTTATTTCTGTAGCACATTTCAGCGCACAGGAACTCTGTCTGCTTTACTGTCTCCTCTCCTGTCTTTGTTAAGTGCAGTGTGAGCAATGTTTTAACAATGTATGGCGTGCACTGCACAGTGTTTAGATAAAATCAAGAGAACTGAATGTTTCTTCTTCGTGTTTGGCATCCTGTGAGCTGATGACATGCAGACAACCTCCAGTCCTAAGAGGTGTGCATCGGAGCGGATGCAATGGACCTTTTTACAAACCTGCTTTCTGACAAACAGAGCTGCAAACTTGTTGTTAAAATACAAAATTAGCAGAAAAGACTTTCGGGACGTTTATGAAAACCCAAGTACTCATTTTGGACTCATTTAAAGTCCAACTAAATCTAAAAGTTTTTATCTCAATGTCAAAAGCAATGAAGAAATCCAAGTAGACTTTTTGTTCAGAGGAAAACGAGCTTTTCTGTATACAACCCCCTAATTAACAGATGTTGGGTCAGCCCAAATGAAAGTTGTGTGGCAAACAGAAGTTTGTTTTTACCAACAAACCGTTAAGATGTATAATAAGACACATACAGGAAGTAAATATTTTGGTCACCTTGGGGCTGTAGACTAAGCTGCTACCGTCCGTGTTCTGCCACTTATCCGAGGTCAGGTTGCAGGGGTAGCAGCCTAAGGATGGAAGCCAAGACTTCCCTTTCTTCAGCCACACTAAGTAGCAGACTAAGCTGCTAACCTTGTTAAATGATAAAACTCATGGCAGGTATGTTCTTTCTGGATTCAGCAAACTTGCATCAGCCTACTTTGAGCGTGCAAGTGGGGCTACAAGATATTTAGCCTGATCTACTGATCCAGTCTGTATTATAATATACTACAGATTAGGTCAACAGCTTAACTTTTGCAGATCATGGAATCAATAGAAAACGCTTTCCCCCAATGAAGGAATAATAGCTTGCTAATAAGTTGAGAGTCTAGCTAATAAGCTGTTATATAACAATGAAGTGTGATGGGTTTTTCTAACTTATAGCTTGAACTTTAAAAACAGCACATCATTCTTGCTCAAATCATGTCAATTGATGAGGTAATAACAGCAAAAAATTAACATTCTTGCCCCCTTTTAGTGTAGTGTAGTTGTCAAACCTTTTACTAATAAGCAAACTACAAAAAAACCTAAAACCTTGTATTTCTAAGATACAAAATCCTAATTGTGTAATAAAACATTATTGGCTGTAGTTACAAAATTTTCTAAGGAACATTTTTCATGTGAGGCCAGGGGTCACCGACTCCAGTCCTTGAGAGCCAGTGACATACATGTAATGGATGTTTCCAGTAACACAACTGGTTAAAACAAATAAGTTGTAAACAGACTTGTGTAGAACTTATGCTGTTGGAGATGTAATAAGTACTGTACCTGCCAGGAACAAGCCTATGAGGACAGCGGGGACGATCTCTGTGCTAGACCGATAACCAAAGCATTACAACATATTATGTTATTTGGTCAAAACTATTATTACATTGTTAGCAAGTTATTATGTTAGCAATTTAAATGAAATAAAGCTGATAACGTTTACATTACTGGCCATTATTATGTTAGTGGTTGTTATTTGCAGGTTCTCATGAGTGAACGATGTGCAATCACATTCCCATTCAATGTGACGCTTTTCACAGTGAACACTTACTGCCACAAAGAAATATCAGCACACATTTTTATCTGGAATAGACAAGCATCTCTTCAACAGCCTGGAGAGGACACAGCATAAGTTCAAATGATCCTCTGAGAGGAAACGCTTGGCTTTACAGTGGCTGTGCAGCCCCACCTCTGCTCAGGCATGAGTGGCCTTCGCTTGTTCTGTTGCTCCATACAGATGAAATCTCAGTAAAGGATGAACAAAGCATAGCTGTCATATCACAGATCAATCCATTTGAAATCAGAACAAGCGTTACTGCCAGTGTCTAATAAGGTATCCATACTGAGAAACAGCTAGACAAAGAAAATAAATGCCTCCCTATGACTAAACGGGTGTTATTCATCAGTTCACAACCAAGGCGTGTGTTTTACCGCATTAATGTATAAACTACACATAAAAAACAGCATATTGTGTATCAGAAAACACGTAAAAAACACATTTTTGTCCATAAAAAAATGCGTAAAAA
>JBAMHX010000007.1:2700501-2725498 GCA_037177515.1 Pseudomugil tenellus | reverse complement strand
TATATATATCCTGTACGTTGTCAACTTGTAGGAAATGTTGTAGACAAAGGCACCGTTGCACTAAGATGGACTCTTTGGTAAAGAAAGAAAAAGAAAAACTGAAATTATTGTAGTTGACAAACTTATTATCATTTTTTTTATCAAGCTATTAATTGAGTTATTATTTATATTATATACTTATTATATGCTAATTGTGATGGGTCTGCAGACGAGTTGGCTTTGACTTCCTCTGAAAATGTTATTCAAGTCTTTATCTAGATCTGCACCGTGGCGGATGTTTAAACACTGAAGATAAGAACAACACACATGCGCTGGGGAGAAAGGTATGGAGAGATTTACTCTTCAAGATTTTGGTGAAGGTGGAGTCGTTGTTTATGACGTTTTATGCATTTGATCTCACATGTGTCTCAGCAGCTCTGCTGTTGCTGTTGTGGTGAGTTATTCTGCTCATTTAAATGAAAGATTGCAGCAATACAGAGCTGGTTTGACACTGCATTGTGATTAGAAAACCCACTGTAAACTCTTCTTCTGCACAGAGAAGGAAAAGAGTCATAAGGTTAGGTTTGATTTTATTTCACATATTAGTTTGTACGTAGTAAAATACTTATCTGACTTTGTACAAATACTGTTTTAAAGTGAAAGTTAAATCAGCCATTTTATTAGCTACTGTTTGATAACACAAACATGTAATCAACCTATTTACTTCATGAATTTAGTCTTGTAGACATGGTGAAGATGATGAGCATCAGAATGAGGAACAAAAGGGATTGAAGGGACTTCTAACTCATTGGTTGTTGGTCTGAGTATTTACTGGGATTTTCATACACAACCTTCTTGGGCTTCAATTCACACAGACACACCATAACTGGACAAGAGAAGATGAAGAAATGATGCTGATCTGATGGGTAATGATGTGGAACGACTCTTTCTTGCAACAACACTTTTTAAAATGTATTTTTTTCATCCCTTTATGAGCACAGCGTAGCATCTTCTGATGGATACTTCTAACAGGATGATGCACCGTGTCATCTAACTGTTTTCTCCTTCACTGCCCCCCCACAGTCACCTGATCTATCCAGCAGCTTTGGGACGTGGTGGAATGTTCTCATCATGGATTTGCAGCATTGTACTAACAAGCCGTACCTAATAAAAGCAGTCGCTGAGTGTATATATGTGCCATAACTTCTGGTTCTGTAAGTGGTAAAAAAATGTATTTTTCTACAACCGAGTTTATAAAAATAAAATGTTTTCACATGGTAGATGTGACTCAGGAGGCTGATTTTCCATCTTAAAGCTGTAAGATTGTTGTTCTGATCTGCAGCTTATCAGTTTATGTATTGAAGTTTGCCTGAGGTGACACATCCCCCACCCCTCTCTGAGTGGGTAAGCTGCTTTAAATGAAAGTATTTTCAAGAGAAATGTTCAGAAATCTTCATGGATGCAGTTGGACTCCAGTTGTTCTCAGACTGCAACTTGGGTTTGCTTATTTTGTCCAAATAAAAACATACATCTCACTTTATTAAAAATAGATGCAGAGAAGTTGAACATTTAAGCTGAATTCGTATCACTCTTTATTTCCACTGAGCTGCATACAGCCTTGTTTGTGTTAAAATGTCTGGTTCTTGAAAACAAACAGTTAAATATGAAATATGAAAAGTCAGGTCCAAATAGCTTGGATATTTGTCCCACAAAAATTCACAGACTTCTGCATCAAAGACCTTTTAACATAAACTCCTGCTGCACAAACCAGCACAGTGGTTACAGCCACACAGGGACGCCTAACCACTAAGTCTGTAACACTTTAATCTCTTTACAGATTGTAAAACAGGTAGTAAAGTATAAAAACCAAGAGGCATACAATTTTCAAATAACACTTTCCTGATGTAAATTTGACCAGTTTATTATAAGTAACGTGGGTAACTTCTGCCACCCAGGAAGCTGTATTCATGCAGAATATCTTTTCCTGTTCAGGAAGCTTTAATCTTTACAGAAACAATGCTACAAATTTATAGGTGACAGTGATCTCCAGCTGTGACAGAACATCTGTTTGTAGTTTTTAATTTGTACTGATTTCCTTAAGCAAGCAATCTTTTTTTTAATCTTTTTTTTTAGTCATTTATATAATAGAATACTAATTAATATCCAAAGTGATAAATAACAAATTATTCAGGATTGTAATAAAACGCATTATGAATGAAAATTTAATTAAATTGGTCTAAAATTACGTTTGAATTTTATGCGTTTTGTAGATAAACTGAATTGAATAAAAAAACAAAGTGTCATTTCACTGTACAGAATCTAATAAATATGTTTTGGTGTGAAAAAAATCCTAAGTGACTCGCATGATCAACATACTGATAACTGTGTATATAAAAGAAGTGAGAGGGTATCAATGGTTATTTTGTGTTGGTTTTTAGTCTTTTCTCAATGTTCAGCACTTTAAGCCAACTGGTGTTGCGTTAAAGTGCGTTAAAAATAAAGTTGAGTTGAGTTTTTCACAAACACATGTAAAACACAACACTTTGCAGAGGAGGACATGGATCAACACAACTTGTCTAAAAGACACACCCAAACCAGTGAACAGTCCAGGATGTAACCGCCTCTCATCTGATGACTGCTGGGATAGGCTGCATACCCGTTAGCCTGAATTGGATGAAGCCGTTAAGTAAATGTATGTATGTATCTTTAAATCATGCAGTCAACCTTAATTACACAAAGCCCACAACATGGTTTACCTGCATTATATCTTCAAATGGTTTTAAAAGAAATAAGAACAGAATATCTTCAGAAAAGACTATTATTTTTATTAATTGTCTTTTGGATTCTTTTTATGTATTGTTGGTGTGTTTTTACAAGCTGACACGCAGTTCAGGCCAGCTGGCTTCCCAAACAGTGATGCTCACATGCAGCGGCAACTTTAATAGATTGGAACAATCTCAGTGGTGCATTGACATGAGGCAGGACACCAGGTCGAAACCAAGGAATTTGTGCATCCAAAGAGCCGCTTCAGGGTTGGACAGTTGATGAAGCTGTTTATGTAAGGGCAAGGGTTGGCTGGACAAAACAAACAAAACAGAAAGGAATGAAAAGATTGTCCTCTTGGATTTCTACTCTTTTGACATTTCTACTTACTGCAGAGTTTGTCCACACACTTATTAGGACATGAAGCACATGCGGTTCCAACCGTGTAAGGTGGCCATTCCTTAAAGTTTCCACTAGTAAAGAAAAATAAGAGTTTTCATGAGAAAAAACCTTAAATTAAATGTACTGACAGGATGGTAAAATGTTGTAGATCTGGTAATGAATGCTGCATTATGACCAACTACCTGGTGGTGTTAGGAGTACATTACACACTGCGGGTATCTAAACTTTACCCAGTTAAAGATAGATTTGCACTGAATATTTGGGATATAATATAGATACGTAGTCCTGTCCAGTCAGCATGTCCATGCACGGCCCATGAGGGTTACATTTGGGCTGCAGATAAGGGTCCCATGTTTGTCTGTCTGCACTTTTTACAGAAGCCTCTCCGGTGTTTGGGTTTCAAGTTAGCTTATAGCTGGGGCACAACTTAGCCAGTTGCACAGGACCAAAGAAGATCCCATGTTCCCGCAAGTATGTCCATTTGGGGCCCACAAGGGTTAAATTATTGCTATGGTGGTGCTGAGTGATCATGGGCTTGAACTACATTTGCAGGGCCCATATGTAAAGCACATGTGGCCTGTTTGTGCCGCATAAGGGATGTAGATGGGCTAAGCAGGCACATGGAGCCCATGTGGGTTGGCTAAGTTGGGCCACACCTGTGGCGGGGCCCATCAAGGCCCTGAAACTGCAGACAAACCCATCTGGGACCCTCATCCGCAGCCCTAATGTAACCCTTATGGGTCGTTTGTTCACATGCTGGCAGAATTTCTTTCATTAAATTTTCTTTTTCCACTTAAGTTAATTTCTTTTTGTAATTAATAAGTAGATGATTTTAGCTGATAAATCGCATTAAAAACACAACATATTCATGTTTTAGGGACGCAGAAGCCACATACGCTCGGTAGTAGTGGCAGCCATAGAAGTAGATGTTGTTGGGACACAGCGCTACTCCACAGCCGACCTTGTAGGAACTGTTCCACACCACCTGACAACAACAAAAACAAAAGAAACAATGTCTGTCCTATTATTCCAGATCATTTGTGGTGAAAACATTTGAATAGGTGAGTGCTTACCTGGACGCTCTAAAATCTAAACATCCTTTCTCTAATTTTTCTGATTGGAGACAAGTTATTTGGCAAAGCTAATTTTTATTAACCATATAATAAGTTATGTTTGGCATAATCGGCTACCTGCGTATAGTGACCGATGGCTTTTCCGTTGACGGATTCATTGGGATAGTTGTAATTGGACTCCTCACTGTGCCAGGTGTTTATAATCGTTGTCCACGAGTATGGAGAGGAGGAGTAGAACAGATTTTCACCTAATTCATAACCTGGTTAATGAAGGAAAACACGTGTCAGAAAAGATGAATAGGTCCCGTATCTTCTGTCATTTAGCAGATTATGCTTTTCAGATAATACAGTATGCTGCAGGTTAAAAGGCTGCAGGTGATATTTCTCTCTCGTGATAACAAACCTCACTGTGAGTGATTTGTCACTGAAAGAAGGGAAAAAGAGTGATGACAAGACAATGTTTTCTGTGCTTCTGATCATCAATCACAGGGAGAGCCAGTTCACAGGGAATTTTTACACCAAGTGAGGTCATGTTAGATGTGGATGAAGACAAATAAAGGGAAGACAGATTTACCATTGAGCAGGCGGGTGGTGGGTGGTCCATGACCCAGGATGCATTTGTCAACCCAGGCCTGAGCGGTGACCGCTAACTCCTCACTGTAAGTCTGAAACAGAAGCAGAAAAGGGTTTACTTCCAAACCACATCCATGATGCAGAAAAAAAACATTCATCAAGAGATTTCCATTACAAAAAATACTTCAAGAAAAATATCCTTTAAATGTGCTGGTAAAACAGATTCTAAACCAGCAACACCTCCTGTATCCAAGGCTCACGCTGCCTGTACAAGCGATTCAACTGTAAGAGATGAAGCCCTCCACTGTGACAAACACAGACAAGATATTTTATTTGGACTCATTTCAGGCAGCTCTCACACAATTCTGGCTCTTTCTGAGTTTTAGATTCAATCATATTGGCCACAAACGTCACTGAAACTATTAGGTCGTCTCTAATTTCTGAGAATATTTCTGTTTCTGGGGCTGAAAGATTGTTTGTTCATCTTCAGAACAGCTGTTGAAACTGCCAAAGTGTTATCTGAGTTCTTTTTTCCTGCTTAAAAATTATCATGATGGACTGCAGCTGGTGGCTTTACAGTCCACTGTGAACCACAGTCTGGACTACAAGAACAAAAAGAGAACCCAACAATTTCAGTGGAGATCCGAGAAAGAAGATACAAACTTTTCTAGATTTATGCAAATGAAAACTACTGGAGGGTCAAGCCACTTCAACGTGTGGTAATGCATCCAAAAATATGCTTTTGAGCTTTAAAGATTGTAATTGGTTATAAAACATACAGAATTAGTCTAAGGAGTAGACTGTGTTTACTTTGGATCTCTGCCAGGAAATAAAGCACAGCAAGTCGGGCAAAGCCCACAGCAGCAGCGAGAGATGGTTGGAGCTGGCTGTTACATCGACAAGCCGATCAACAAATTAAAAAAAGTTTAAAAAGATTCATGGACCTGAAACTGCGCTCTATAATCCAGTGCGCCCTTTGGCCGTGAAGATACGGTATATTGTTGTTAAAATGTGTATTCTGTTTCATTTCTTAAATAAAAAAAATACTCAAAATGTTGCCTACAGGGTAAAACCAGGTTTTCATGAGAGGTAAACTTGGTGTTACTATATTCACAGCCTGGCCTTGTAGACATACAGTCGCTATTGATAGGACGTTCGCCTCTTTTTCAAGAGTTCGGGTCCCAAAGAAGAGTTGGATCCTTCGACTCCTAAACGGCTCTTGATTAAGGATGTTTTGTAACCTCGTATTTTACCGTAAATTCTCAAAAATGAATGGTTTGCATTTTCAAAACCCCTTTCTATGAGTAGCTTTATATTTTCTTCCATTTGTGCATTTCTGTTTATTATTGTTTAATATTTCAGCCAAAAGTTTTTACATAAATAAACAAATGCAACAAAAGAATTCCACAAAAGAAAAAAAGAACCAAATGCAAGATAACAACATAATGTTGTTAGTGCTTTTCTTTTTACTAGACGACAGGACGTACTCACACATTTTCCTTACTGCTATCTCACATATGCGTGTTACATGTACCCCTTCAGTTTTTACATAATGGTTTGATCCCATATCCTCGCATGGGATTGGTCACATGTGGGCCAATCAAAGGAAAGCGTTGCCTTCGGTAAAGCTGGGAGAGATAACACCCTACAGCTTTCTGGACCTCTTGCTCCAGACCAGCCTAACAACACTAACCGTTGCCATCTTGATAGCGTCATGTGTCCCGTAGCTCCTGGAAAATACAAAAATGGGCAAAGAGGTGGAGCTGAGAGGGAGGATGTGAGCGTCGGGTCAGATGATTGACATTTATCAAACTCAGAGCTGCCTGTAGGGAAGAGCTAACCGAGCTAACCTGAAGCAAAAGCTAAGGTGTGCTTAAGTAACATGAAGGTTTGTTAAACAAACAGATTTGAGGCAACATTGTGTTGTAGTTTTTTCTACTATTACATTATTTGTGCATTGTTGAGTTTGTGTAGCTGGACCCCACATGTGTTTTGGAGAGGGCCACGTCAAGACTTACGCAAAGCATAGGCTACAGCGGTGACGGTGTATCTGACCCTATGCAGATGCCGTTCTAGCATAACTGAGCCGTTTATCATTTTTAAAAAAGAAAAAGAAACAAAAAAATAGTTTTTTTTAATGTAGAATTTTGTAAATGCATAAATTGCATTTTGAGATTTTTAAGATTTTTGTTGCTTGGTGAATGTAACACATCACCCTTTCGTGTAAGAGTGCAGACCAACCATCATCAGCATGTCAGCAGCAGGCGGATCGACTGCTCTCCTGAAGGCGTTGTGCACATCTACGATCTCTGCCTGCACCGTTGTGTTTTCTGGGCAAATGTCTTCACACAGACAGACACACACACAAAGGCACACATTAAAATCCAATGTGTAAACACCGGATTAAAGTCATAATAAGGACAGATATTTACTCTGCTGGCTTAAGATATGACTCACAAACACATCCTGGTTTAATTGCACTGAAATGTCTTTACATAACAAAAGAACACACAGACAGGAATGAGCCAAATCCCATAATCTCATTGGGAGCCTTGCTGGCAGGGTTTCAACTGATGCTGAAAATAAAACACCTCTGTGACGTTAAACAGGCCTGATGAATTTAAAATTGCGCTTACCTGGCTGTGGAAACACCACGACGTGCATGTGAAAACAACAGGAAAATTAAGGTTAATGTATCATCTTTTATTTACTTGATATACTACATATCAGCATATTTTTAGTTTTCACATCACTTTTATTACAGATAAATGATTGGTTATTAAAAAACATACTAATCCTGGTGAGATTATCGTACTTGTTTAACTTCCTCTCACAACTGTGTCATGGGACTAAAGTCAACAGTATCCACTTCCTTTCACTTTCCAGACCGCATATATTTTAATAAATTGAAATCAGAACAAAACATAAAGATTGTTAAATGCATAATAATAATAAATAAATAAATAAATAAAATAATAGCAATTTATTGAAGATATTCTCATGCACTGCATTGTGAGATGACTTTATACTCAGCCAATTCTGGACTTCTGGAATTCTTTACTCTCAGAGTAAAAAAAAAAAAGAAAAAAAAACTTCTTTTAGTTCCAAAATGCAAGTCAGACATGAAAACTGCATTTGTGAGGGTTATCATAATGCTCATCTTGTTTTACAATACAGATCTTATGCAAATGTAACTGTTATTGTTATTTTCCAATTTTTCTAGTTGTATTATATCTAAACAGAATCTGAATTTGTGCAAAATTGACCTAATTTCCAACTATATTAGTTGGGAATCAGCATCAGTATGTCACACCAGCCTTCATGTTGGGCCTGGAACTTTCCTGGTTAGCTTTGGTTTAGTTTGGCTAACACACACACAGGATTACTGGTTGTCATGCTCTCCCATGTTCTCATGGCAATGCCATTCCTACACATTGCAAACTATGTTCACGGACCGAGAAGAACCATGTCTGAGTTAAAAAAGTCCCACCAAGATGTTTGTTGTGACTTTATTTACTAAATAACAAGAAGCTGTAGCTAAAAACCAATTCCCTGCTTAATAACACCCAAAATAACCATGACAAGCATTTCAACTTTATAAACAGCTGGGTACAATTTATTTTATTTTATTTTATTCATCTATTTATTTTCTTTATAGTATTAGGTATTATAAATCCCTGTGCTAGCTAACAAAAGTTAGCTAGAATCTTGAAATGTCTGCAGAATATGCTGGTTTATATGATGGATCGAGATGTTTTTAGAGAAATAAAAATAACAAAAAAATTATAAAAATTATTTTCAAGGCCAGTTTGCAAAGTTTCTGCATATAAATGGAAGCGTCACTTAGCAAGATTGCAACGATATGGCACATGACTTCCTAATATTTAATGAAGCATGATGTTAACATTTAAGGCTTAGTAATGTCAATATAACTGCCCGTGTACATTTAATCTGTAAATGATGTACAGTTAACATCATGCTATTTTAAATATTTGGTGGTTGTGTTTGTTTATGTTTGCATTTATTTGCAGTTGACAGATACGATGATCATGTCCCAATGAGGAATAGAAATAGAGATTTTAACATGCGTATAAAAACAAGCATCTAAAGGTTAGTTTGCAGAGTTTCTGCACTGACATTACCAAACCTAAATGTGTCAACTTATTGCAGTCTATACAACACATTTAAAGCATGCTAACAAAGCTCCGACATTAGCTGGAATCTATTATCTTTGATAGCAGCTGCAGAACAAGATGCTACATCATTTTAAGAGTAAAAACAACTTTATTATTATTATTCGTGTTGATAATAATAACAACAATCCAAATCCAGATCTAACCACTTTATGCTTGTTTAGTGATCTAAAGTCCAGAATTTTACTCTATATTACCCATATATAACTCATAATGCTTCTACTCACCACAACACAGGCAGTGTGAACATGATGCAGCGTCAAGATGGAAATCAGGATGACAAACATTGTCCCAACAAGAAGGAAGAAACCTCTGTGGAATGAGACATCATCTTTTAGAATCTATTGAAATGTTTTTGCAAGGTCTTCAAACATAATTTTTCAGTTTTATTCCCAAAGTAAACATCATTTAAGGTGTAAATGCAATTATAAAATGCATGCAAGATGTAAAAATCCTGTTCTTTTGCAAAAGAAAACAGCAGATAAATAAAAATTACATACATTTTTATGTTAAAGTGCCAACCATGCAGGATTGGCTTTCTTGACTGCTGGATATTCAGCTTAGATAAATAAAGCTGCGTCATCAAAACACTTGAGGAATAATCTGAACTAACATACCTGCTCTCCGGTCTTCTGGAGGAGGAGGTGCCCTGGACCTTTTCTCTTCCTGCTTTTATAGGTCTAGCTCAGGTGTTCACTGTTGTCAAAATGCTAACACATTCCCCTCTGGTTGACAAAAATGCAGCATGATCTGTGACTTGACACATTGAACACCATTCAAAAATAAATCTGTCACGTTGCACTAAGGAGGCTTTGTCTGCTCCCGAGTCGACCTGACTGGGAGTAAACAAAGCATGGCTAAGCACTAGGGTGTAGTGACTGCCTGATATATGAAACTGTGTTTACACAGCATAGAATGTAAAGACTGTTGAGTTCAAGATAAATAGAAGAAAAGAAGGAAAAGTAGAACACATAATTGGACTGAATGTCATGTGTGTAGATGGATACAGCTTCTGTAGGCTGAAGACACGCCCAATATTAGTTTCGGAACTTATAAGAAAGGTGAATCTGAGGAGTAGCTTAAATAAGAATCAGTCAAGTTTGATATTTTTCAGCCATTTTCCTCCAAAAAGAGGCTTTGGTTTGAGATACTGTGCAATGTTTATTATTTAGTTTGAAAGACACATTGTGCAACATTTCCTATTTTTTTTATATGGCTAACATACATGGCAGCCTTTGTGTGTTGTCTTTGGTGTATTATGACCTACGCTAACAATCTGACAGGTGAGAAAGTTTAGATTTGTGAAGACATACGATGGCAAAGCCAGTAGAGAAGCAACAAAAAGACAAAATAAAGACATCATGTGAAACATAATTGTTACATAATGTAAAAGTTGTTTAAGATTTCTACAGTTTTAGCATCTCTTCCTTGGCTCCCTGTTAAATTTAGGATAGAGTTGAAAATAATTTGCCTGACATATCTGCATGACCAAGGTCCATTATATATCAGAGATCTCATTGTTCCATATATTCCTTTGCTCTAAGACTGCAGGTCTACCTGTGGTTCTCAGAGTCTATAAGAAAACAATGGGAGGAAGAACCTTTGGTTATTTCTGCTCTTTTAATACTTGTTATGGTGAGTTTCCATGGAATCAAGACTTTACCATCAAGATCAACTGATACTGCTCTCCAAATTCATGACTATCATTAAAATTACACTTCAAATCCCAATAGAGTTGAACAGAAAGAGGATGCAGGGCAGGAGTGAGGCAGACGATAAAACGTGTAGCTTTAAACAGTTTCTTCAAAATATTGTGATGGGTAACAGTAGCTCGCTAGCTAACAAAATTGACGAGTTCTAGGTGCTAACTGTACACGGCTTGAAGACGGTCCATGCAGGCCGCAATAAACAACTCAGTGGAAAACTAAAGGGAGGTGGAGTTACAGTACTGGTTAACCAGCTTTGGTGTCATCCTGGACAAGTTACTGAGAAGATCTGCACAAGACATTAAACTGCTGCCTAAAATGAGCCTACATGCTAGTTCCATGAGCCCACAGCTTTCCTGTCACACCTCCATTCCGTCACCCTGCAGCTCAGTCAAGGACCTGAACACATCTTAATCTCCACATCAGGACTTCCTGAAACCCCCTCTGACTCCATCTTCCCTCTGTCTGTCTCCTGTAATCAAGTCATGAAACAACTAATGAAATGGAACCAGAACACGGCAGTAGGTCCAGATAATGTCAATCCCAGAGATCTCAAGACAACTATGTCCAATTCTTTAGCACGAGTGTAACACCAGTCTGAGTCAGAAATGAATTCCAGTGCTGTGGAAAACATCCTGGCTTGTTCCAGCTAAAAAAACACAACCAGCTGAACCAAATGACTACAGAACTTGAATTACCCTCTGGGATTAACTAAAGTATTTTTCATTTTTGTTCAGTTCAGTTAATTTCATTTAAACCTTCTTTTTTTAAACAAATCTTTTAGGCTACGTTCACACTGCAGGCCATAATGCTCAATTTCGGATTTTTTTTTGAAAATTCGTCCACATTTCCAATTAAATGCACCTTGTATGTGCTCTCCTATATGACCGTTATGAGCACCAAAAGCAACCCGCACGCTAAGAAAAAACTTCGACATAAATAACGTCATCGTGTTTAGTAACAGCGGAGCACATTTTGCTATTTTAAAATTATTATCCAGCCGTAGTTGGCACATTTTCAATGGCATTGTTTTAAGGATATTACAAAAGAGGAGAGTCAGATGGCATTTTGTGAAGAAGCAGAAGAAACGTCTGCATAGAGTAACGTGTGGATACAAAGTTGCAGCCAGGAGTGAGAGAGAGCCAGGAGCGTGACGCAGCGCTTTAACAGATAAGGAGTTTATCAATAATTTCCTAATGACGAACAGAAGCTTTATGTAAATTGCTGAGCGTCTCTCTGAAACACTCTATCAATGACATGCAGGTTGGATTAATGCGACCTGGCTGTTCAGACTGAAGCCGCATGGCAAAAGATCAGATACGTATCGGATTTAAGACCACATATTCAAATAGCTTGGGTCGCATTGGAAAAGATTGGATCTGTGTCATTCAGACTGTCATTAAAAGATCAGATACAGGTCGCAAAGGGGCAAAAAAATTGGATTTAGGTCATTCAGCCTGCAGTGTGAACGTAGCCATAGTGAGGGATAGTCAGTTAGTTATGCAGCCATGGAGATGTCTTATGATGCACTGAGCACTTTGTGGTACTTTCTCTGCTGCTTATCGTTCATGTATATAAATGAATGACAGTATTAACATCATTAACATATTTCTCCATTTTCTGCAGGTCTTCCTGGATAACAGGATCTGTCTTTCCTGTCCTCTCCACTCCACCCAGTCCCTGAGTGGGGCGCTGCCAGAGGTTTTTTCTTCCTGTTTAAAATGAGTTTTTCATCCTACTGTTGCCTCACGCAGCTCAGGATGGAAAATTGGATCCAGGACATGATTCAATGCAATCTGCTGGTTTTCCTCAGCGATGCTATTTATTACGCATTGATTTAGAATGATGTCTCTGTGAATAGCCCTGAGATAAGATTGTTGTGAAGTAGTGCTATGAAAATAAAGCTGCATATATATATCATATACAATACTCCCCAGCTATAATCCCTGTTGTGAACTGTTAACAAAAGCATAAACTAAACATTCCCACCCAAAACAACAACAAGAACAACAAAAACACTTAATGTTACCTTGTGTTTCAATGTGGTTATTCGACATCAACATGTTTTTTAAGCCACCTTGTTTTTAACCATTTTTTTCACACTAGATGTATAAAGATGCATCATTTGGTATGTTGTCATGTATTGTAGATACACTGTCTTTCAAAATGAAAGATGACTGTTCTATGTCTAGTTATACGAAAGGGGAATTTGCAGTTATCAATGTTATATTTGTAGTGATTCTACTTCTGTTCTGTCTGTATACATCCACAAAATGGCTACAGGACGTAGCATTAGCTAGCTTTACTGTCTGATCTTAATTAAAAGCAGAAATGAGCTTTTGGGATGTCTTCATTGCATGGCATTAACAGCAACAAATAAAACCCAGTAGTCTGTTTTGTGTTGCTGTTACAGAAGTGATGTAGCCTATGATTTCTTGTTAATTTTGCTGGGTCAGTAGGGTTCTGTAATGTCAACATGATGGAAGAGGAAAGTGGGAAGGGTCCTCAGTGATTAAGTTTTATCTTTACCATTGAGCACCTGTACAAGCTCTTGGGCTGTTCTGGTTTTTGTACTGGACTGGTTTATTATACAGGAGAGTTTTTATAGTGAGAAGGTTGAACCAGTCTGAAACCAGTCTGTGTGATCTATAAATGTGGGTTACTACAAAACTATATACATTTCTGGCCTTAAAATGCTTTGTTTCTGATTTGTTTTGATGGCGCACTGATATTTATTATGAACATGCTTCTGTGGGATTTTCCACATTGGCTTAGGAGTCTTCACAGATTCTGCAGATGTTTTTGATGCCTAACTTTTTAAATAAATGTTTTTATTCCTCTAGTCAGTGTCCAAAACCCTTTTTCACATCAAAGCTAATCATCTTTGCTCCACCCTCTCGAGAAGTTCACCTCACACATTCCCGGAATTATTGCCATGCATCGTCCTGATGCATCGTTTCTAGTCCAAAACTCAACATTACACCTGTGCTTTGCTTTACGGCACTGTGTTGCACGCTCGAAAATGGATATCAACAGATTAGTCAATTGTACACATGTCATAGCTGGCTCTAACACAAGAGAACGTTATTGACGGAAGTGAGAAAAAAGTGAGAGGGAAAGCGAGAGAGCAAGAGATACAAGAAGATACATACTGACTTTTATGGGTTGGAGAGAGCTCAGAGAAGAGACAGGGTGCAAGACAAATGTTCGATCAGCTTTTGTTCTGGGATGTCAAACTGTGAAAATCTGTTCAGTTCAGCCGTAGAGCTCTAAAATGTTTTTGTTGATTAGTAAGTTGAGCACTTAGCATTGTAGCGCTAGCACAAGAGATCTCTTTTGACAGGTTGAGCACTTAGCATTGTAGTGCTAGCAAAAAAGATCTCTTTTAATGTTCAGTATTTCACAAAAAAAGTTTTTTAGAAATAAACACATACTGCATAGCTTTTCTCCAAATATTGGACATGTAAATCAAGAGCATTAAAACCAATATTTCCAACAAAAAATGTAAAATTTAAAGCCTTTTTTAGCGAGCTGTCAGAACTGCTTTTACTTCAATGTGTGCTCCTTCATTCTGTCTACATGACAAGAGTTTGTGTTTAGAAAGGAACATATGGATGTCCAAAACGCCATTGGTACATAAAGAACTACACCCATGACATGAATCATTACATTTAACATTTATTACCTCTGAAGGTGAAGGGTAAACTCACTGAAGTTTGCATTTCTTTTTAAACTGCAGTTTACTATTTATGGAGCTGTGTTTTCACAGATCAGACATGTGACTATTTATAAAGTCATGAGAATCCTGTCTGGAAATGTTAGCCACGAGTCTACAAACACAGGAAAATTGATCTTCTCTCAAACAATATAACTCTTCATGCCAACGGATTTGCTCTAAGCTACAAGTCTTCCTTGCGTTTAGCTTAGGAAGAGCAGCAGTCGCCTCCTGATTGGCTAAATGCTGAAGTGTCTTTAGGCATATTGAATCCTGTATTGCCTCTGATGGACTTATAAAGTTAATGATGTCTTAATATGATAGATAAAGAATTCATATTGCCTAATTAGTGCTGTATAAATGTGTTTATGAATGGGTGAATGCGGCATGTAGTGATAATGTGCTTTGAATAGTCAAAATAAGTCAAGAAAACCGCTATACAGACCAGTTACATACTTTATCCAATCAGGGCTGGAGGGGACTGAACATCCCAGCAACTAGCAGGCAAGAAGCAAGATAGTCCTGGACTGTTTGCCAGTCCATTGCAGACCTTCATAACAGGGGTACTACTACTACTACTACTACTTTGCACTACAAATGAGTGTATCAATACTTCAATATTTGCCAGTCAAAATTTAGAATTTAATATTTTTTTTCGAATATTGAAACTTTATTGATACAAAAAACAAATGACAAGTTAATTTCTGAGCGTTTCATACAACAGAAATGCAGCCACACTACATTTCTTCTGTGTCACATGATTGTGGCAGCCTATCAGATCAAAATCATGCTACCATTAGTGATGATGAGTTTTGTTTTTTGATTTTACTGGTTTATTCTAGTTATTCTGCACTATGTGTTATATTTATAATGTTACTATTAGAGATTTCATGAAAATGCGAAAGCAACAACTTTCCGGGTCACGCTTTTCTGTGTTAACCACGTCCACCTGATACGTCCGACCAATCACACAATGCTCTTCGGACCTCTAGGAGAAGAAAGTTCTGCTCGGCATGGAGAAAAAGTCGCAAGCTGTCCCAAACCACGTCTAGAAGACAAGAAGAAGAAGAAAGAGCTGCCGCTTCTGCAGTGTAAGTAACAAGATTCAGCGAGATTTTGTCTTAACTGGCAAAAGACCAAAATGTGACAAAGTTCAAAGATATTTACACCTGTGAAAATTTCTTTTTAAATATTCCTGGATCCAGATTATGGTCTGGAAAACCAAAATCAAATGACATGTTACTTATTCTATTTAAGAGATGTCCTGAAACTATAATCTGAATTTGTCCATTACGTTTTGAGTTTTCTGAAAAAGTAAATAAAAAATGGACCAATTGACAGGTTTAGTTACATATGAAATTATTTAAAAAATCTTCCAATACACAGACCAGAAGTAAAAAATGTAACAAATGACACAAAACTGCTCATGTAAAATATTTACTGTCTTAGTATTTTAATGTTAACTAATCAAATTGTCTTAGAGTAATGTTTGAATTAATGTTGCAACTGCTTGATGTCAATTAAAGCTGATCCTGCATGTTGATATGAAGCTGAACAAGCAGTTTGACTTAAATGACTCAGTCAGCAATAAATTAAAAAAATGAGGGTGGAATATTTACTGAGATCATGATATGATTGTTGTTGCTATCATTAGTGGTCATATAGTCATACAAATGCCAAATAAATAAAATGAGTCACTGACACTGTATGGAAACACGAGGTGCAATAACAAAATAAGGACTTTTCATGTAAAAATTCAATTGCAAGTTACAGGAAAAATCCTAATTTATAATTAGGTCATTAATTGAAATGAGAAACTCAGAATCACCAAGAGATATAAAATCATACATGGGAAAAGGCAATTATTCTGTCTTAATTAAATGAAAGCCACACTGAAAGACTTTTGACAAAACCATCATTTCCAGTGTGAACACCGGGGGGCAGTGTCACATTTCCAGACACAGGAGAGCTGCTGAGGAAGAACATAGCCACACCAAACCCTGAATAACAACCATTTCATCTTAGAAATGAAAAGACACATTCAGGGATATCTTTCTGGCTTTCCCATCCAATCTGCTGTCTGTCTGAGCCGCTCATGTAAAACTGCTTCCAGTGACACAGCTTGCATAAACACAATGCTTCACTGCACATCTTCATAGCTTGTTTCACTCTGTTAGTGACATTTCAGTCTCCAGCAGGAAAAAGTCATTCAGCAACACAACCCACAAGGTCATTTCCAGGCGGTAAGTTCAGCTTTTGCTCCAAGTTACACAACATTAAACACGCTTAATTTGCACCAAAAAAAAAAAAAAATAAAGCCACTAAAGTGTAAGAATTGAAGATGACATCCAGGGAGTGCTGTCTTTCTGGGTGCAATCCCTTTCCTTTCTTGTGTATGTGTTTTCCACCTCAATCCTCTGCTGGATAGTGTTGACAGTCGACACTGTGAGTGATCATTAGTGTTTTGAGTCTCGGCACCAACAGTTTGAACATTCAGGCACCAGTTTGATTTAATTCTATTTATATGGAAAACAACTAATGTTTCTACGCAACATTAGCCATTTCATTTTGAACGTAGGCCTTCACATGTATGATTTACCAGGATGACCCTTTGAACCTTTTGAGATGTGAGGCTTGGATAATGGTGTGAAATGACCTTCCAAAATTGGTCGCACTTTGCCCAGAACCAGAAACGTTTTTGCCGTTTCTGCCTGCACGAGGGTTGATTGAAGTCTGATGCAGGTCCTGGTGTGATGGCAAACAGAGGCAGGAAATCTACTTCTTTACAAGAGGCTATCATTAATTTAAGCCCTGGAGTAAGAATCTCATGGAAACATCCAAGTGGCACAATGAGGGTTTGCTTGTTTGCGAGCAGATTCCCTGTCAGGATAAGAAGGATTTTGAGAGGAGAACATGACCATTACAATGAATGCCTAACTTCAATCAGTGTGTCCATCTTTTATTAGTTATTTCAACCCAACATGAAGCAAATAATTATTTAGGTTTTCTCTCAAAGTAATTCGTCACAGTGACCAGTCATGAACCATAATGCTGTCATTAACCACATTTTGTCTGCCTGTAGCCTGTGTCTAGTTATAGTAATGTTTGCATTATTGATTTACTGTTCAGGCTCATCTCTGATTGCTTGTTTAGTCCAGAAGGCTTTGCCGAACTACAGTCGTTGTGAACTGTAAACCAGTAGATCCCTTATAGAGCGAAACAAAGGAGAATAAGGGACAAACAAACACATAAAGCTTATTAGCCAGCATTAAGCAATATCATAGAAAAAGCAGAGGTGTGTGTTGCAAAAGAAGAAAAACTTTAATTGTTTAACTTTAATTGTAATAAAGCAGTCATGAGCAATGGAGAAATGATGCACAAATCTCCCATGACTTAATAAAATAAATCAAATTCAAATAGAAACTTCAAAGCTGGTTAAAAAAAAAAAAACAGGACAACAGTGACCTTCTTGCAGGCTCCCAGCCAAAAGGTCACTGGTTCAAAGCTCAGGCGAGGAGGATTTGCCTACCTTCCTCCTACCATCCAAACACATGCATGTTATGTTAAATGGTCATTAAATTCTCATAGGAGTGAGTGCTAGTTGTTGTTTGTCACTCTGTGTTGGGCCTGTGATGGACTGGTGATCTGTCCAGGGTGTCCCTGCCTTATGTCTGCTGATTGCTGGGAGAGGAACCAACTTCCCCCCAACTCTGAGCTGTAAGGTATAGAAAATAATTTATTGGAATCCTTCTTTTACTTTTTTCACACATTCGGATTTGTGTTTCACAAATGAATGCATCAGAGGCCCCCATCATTATAGTTCCACCACTGTGTTCCAGAAATATGTAACAGTCAAACTCACTATCGGTTAGTGGAATTAAAACTTATCAGACACGGTTTAAAGATAGTTTCCAACCCAAATATGATCCAAGCAGATTTAATCCATCCACCCACCCATCCATCCATCCATCCATCCATCCATCCATCCATACATCCATACATCCATCCAACTTATTCCAATCTAAGTTCACCAGGAGTCTGGAATCGATCCCAGCTCCTACTGGGTGAGGTGCAAGGTACCAGTTGTTGTAGATCTCCTGTCCATTGGAAGGTTTCAGCCTAAACCCAACTGGGGGAAACAAATAAGCCTTATGCCGGTAAACACAAGTATTTTAATAACTTTCTATATGCAAACACAGTCTTTTTATGTAAAAAAAAAAAAAGAAAAAAGAAACTGCAATCTTATTAAAACGCCTTACAGGATGATAATGTTTACTTCCTTCCCTTTGTGGAAAACTGGGATTTTAACTTGTAAAGTCACCTGTTTAAACATGAAATCATAAGCACAGCTCACTTGTGTTTACATGGCAACATCAGCTCAGAACCATGCCAACAGAACTTTTTACATGTTTACTTGTAAATATCTCATTACTGTTTTAAATAAATCAAAGCCACTGAAAGACACAAGGAGCAAACTCCAATAACACATACTTTGATAGTAGCATCACTGGTTTTGGACCAGCTGCACCTTAAGTCGGCGGGTAGGATTTGTTTTTGTCAGAAGGTTAGAAACTTAGTCGGACATTACTGTGAATTAGATTTTTTGGAGAACAGGGGAAGAAAAACCCAATAAAAATACTGCTAACCAAAGCTTCACTGCACTGTGTTGTGCTTATGTTAGCAAAGGCAACTAGCAAAATGGCTCCACCAATAAGGGTGACAGTCATGTGCACAATGATTGTTTTCTCACTTAAATCAAGTCATTTCAATTTATGTGCAACCAGGAAGTGACAAAACATTTTAGTTTCTACTAAATGTAGCTAAGAAGTGAAAAATGTTTTGGTTTTGAAGGAAACATTTACAAGACATATTTACCTAGTGCTGCCTGTAGAGGGCAGTGGTTTACTCATCAAGCTTTTAAAAAAGTGTGTTTGATATCAAATCAATCATTCTGGAATAGTCAAATAATAATATTAATAATAAAAGATTTACTGAAAAGATCGTTTCATGCTCAACACAGAGATGGATATTCAGACAGGCTGACAGTTTTATAGGATCTGCTTTCAGGGGCCTCTGCTATCTGTCATTTTATGCAGAAAATAAAGTAATACCACCAAAAATGATTGGATTTGAGTTGTAACCATAGACAGGAACAAACCAGAGAAGAAGAAAAGAACCAGGAAGAAGATAATGCAGATACTGTTAAATAAAAAGCACCTGGAGAAGACACAAAAGAAAACCAGCTAAAAAAAAGAAAACCAGCTACAAAAAAGTTCCACTTTTTCTGGCGTTTTTGGACGGGTAACAACTTCATAACTGTGCATGCCGAAACAATGCCGAAGTGAACTTTGAACTACACATTTTGCGGACGTCAATGTTCATGTGCATAAAGGAGCATGAAAAGACTTATTCTATATTCAGTTTGGATCTTCTTGCAGTCATATTGGGCCAGTATGATTATTTATATCAATATGAATCCATGATGCTGTTGTTGTTGAAGCAATTTATGGGTTGGTAATCAAAGTATACAAATCAGAGCTGGATGTTTTTAGTTTAGCCCCCCATAAGATGTGGCAGAGATAATAAATTCAGCCCTGTAAGATATCCTGACTCACATGATTAAATATGAATACATGCAACAGAGGAAAAAGTGCTGACAATCACACGTTTTACTACATACAGTAAAATAACTTATCAGGAACTCAGACCATGTGCGCTTGGCTAACTTCTCACCGCTGAACAAACTGCTGGTTTTATTTCTGTCTTTTTATGTCTAAAGCAACACCCACCTCCTCTTCCTCCATCCTCTTCCCATTCTCCAGCTCTGGTATTTCCTAATAAATCCCCCCTCTCTCTCTCCTCTCTGTCATCCCCCTCCTCCTCCCCTCTTCCTCTCCTTCCCCTCCTCTCCTCAGATGGATTCTTCAGTCAGTGGTGTGGAACTGGTGCGTCTGCCGGAGAGACCGACACAGAGGCAGAGAGGCTGTTATGAGCGGACGCTGGGTCAGACCAACTCACTTGCTTCAGACAATCACAGGGCAGCGAGAGACAGACACAGGAAAGGAGGCTTTCGCAGAGACAGAGGGATCACCACAGAGAAAGATAGGTTGAAAAGGGAGGGAGGTAAATATGTGACAGGATGTGGTTTCCCTGAGCTTGCAGAACATACTTTGAGCATGACCTAAACGTACCGAGCATGCAAGTGTGTTTGAGCTCCGTTAGATGGTAACAAGGGGGGTGGGGGGGTGGGAGACGAAGCAAACCGCTGGAGCTGCTGCCGCTGAGCCAACAGACTTGTTTCTGCCGCCTGCAGGAAGATTGTGTTTCCTTTAAGCCACCCAGCTCCTCGGTAACCTCATTCAGCTTATCGGACAGGATCTGAGCCGCTCCTCCATCCTTATGCTTTTTCTCCCTTCCAGTAGAATGCCATTATTTTCTGCAGGAAGCTCTGCTCCCGTTGCTGGATTTGTCTCCAAGCAGTGAACTTTTCAACTACATCGTGAAGCAGGTAAGTTTTGCTTCCTGTTTGTGAGACAGTATGTTTCTCTGTGTTTGCTTGAACTTCCAAACAGATGTGTTACTTGCTGCGCTCACGCCTGCTAGTCTGGACGGCAGCCACTGTAAACTCGGTATGCATGGTAGTAAGTGTTTACCACAGAGACTTGATTCATTAGACGGATGCCGCAAGCCAGAAGTTTGGCTTTTGAGCAGCGTGTTCAACAACAGGCTACGGCACACAGACGCTTGCACATTCACATGGCTGACGGACACGCACATGCCAACTGTTGGTCAGTGTGGTGCACGCCACAGATTGAGGCTGAGATAGAGACCCATCTCTGATATAAACCCAAACACAAGGTGATTTTTTAGCTACTGAGCTGAATATATGAAACACATAAGTGTAGTTTTCCTAGTTATTGTGCTCAGTAA
Organism: Pseudomugil tenellus; assembly: GCA_037177515.1. Taxonomy (NCBI): domain Eukaryota; kingdom Metazoa; phylum Chordata; class Actinopteri; order Atheriniformes; family Pseudomugilidae; genus Pseudomugil; species Pseudomugil tenellus. Next base: position 2,704,164 of record JBAMHX010000007.1, on the reverse strand, counting down.
GCGTACTGACGAACCCATGTATGTCTATGGATGTTTACACGCTTACACCGTGTTCTCCAAGCCGTGCATTCATCCAAATGTGCATACTTGTGTCATGTGTGAGAGGTTTAAAGGGAGAACAAGTTGAGGGCTGGCAGGAGGTGAAGTAAGGGGGTGGGGGGTGTCAGGCAGGAGAAAGACGAGGGCATGGGAGAGAGGAAAGGCTTGAGGGAGGAAGAGAAAGGAGTGTGTGAGGAGAGAAAGTAAATGAGAGAGCTCAATCTCAGTGAACTGCTGATAATTAGTTCCAGCTGGTGAGATGTGGAGCACCGGGCTGCCAGTGTCAGAGGGTCACAAGGTCGTTCTGTCTCACACTGACACACACACACTATGTGGTTGGCTCTTTGTTGACGTAAACTACCCTTGTTCTGCTCATTTACAGCCCATTAGATATAGCTTAGCTCCTGTCTCTTCAAGCCTCCCCCAGTAAAGGCTCAGCTCTTCCTGATTGGTCAGCTGATCAATCTAAAGTAGCTGCGTAGAAAGCAAAGGAGCCGTTACGTAGGCAAATGCGAGCATGAGAGAGAAGCAACAGGTAGATGGGATAAGTGCTCACAGGGATGCTATCTTTGCGTGTCAGCTTTGGGAGAGCTTTTGGAGTGCATTCATACTGGCACTGTTTGGTCCACCTAAATGGGTTCCAGTCTGCTTCCATAGATTGTGCTGGTTATTTAGAGGAGTGTGAACACGTGCTGAAACTTTGGTGCAGAACCTAGCCTGTAAGCTGGTTTCCTGCTTCTCCTGCTCATGCTGGACAGGTTCAGCACAAAGAGATAAACAGCCATGTTTACATGCACAATACTCCTCCGATTGGGTTCCAGGTCAGATCAGACCTTCTGAATGAATCATTTCCAGATGCAAAGCTGAAAGAAAACAGCCGAAGAAAAAACAATGATATCAACAAACATGACCTTCTGTTCAATATTATCGTCATCTTTAAGTTTCTCTCCTTTAATAATTTTAAATTCTTTAAAAGTTTCCAGCAACACATAAAGATTTCTGCTTTGGTCAAATAATGTGATTTTCTTCTTTCTTTATTTAATATAAACTTTATTGAGTAAAATAAACAATACAAGCTGTAATGGAAAGTATAGAAATACGTAACTCTGACTCTAATCTAACAAACACGCTTAGTAATGATTACAGATTGTGCATCTTTATAAAATCCAACCTGAAGCCCGTCAGCAGGACAAATAAGATTGAATCCGAATCTTCCATTTATTCTGTTACATGAATCCATTTTGTTCTGATCAGAGATTTAATTTGACTACTTGTATTCATGTAAACATAGCTCACCAGGGCTGCATTTGTGTATATCGGTTATGTCTTAATGAAGTTTTTCTTTCATGTGGAAAGCCACATAGTTGCGTAATGAATGTTTTCCAAACGTTCTGCATAGAAACAGAAGTTTAGTAAACTTTCAGAATCAATTGCAGAAAAAAATCTCAACTCTCAAACTGCGATGGTTTAAATTGTACATTTTTAAAAGAGACATGAACTTAATAAAAACTCTTCCAAGACCAACTACGCAATGAGGAAAACACATATGACAGCCGAACCGCTCGAATCCATACACACAATAGAGCTTCACAAAATATAAACCAGGTGAAAGCCGAGACATTGCATGCACATGTTGTCTTGGTTACCAATGAATAACTCTAAGCTTACATTTGCTGCTAATCTACATCAGCACATGCGACTCCACACAAGTAAGGAGAGATAAATGCTACATGTGCACATGACAAGAGCATGTAAACAGAGCAGCACTCACAGAGACCATGCCCATTATGAACACACACATTCACTCTCACACACAAACACACATAAATGAGGAACAGCAACCCGTAGAAATCCCATATGGCCGCCTCAGTGGCCGCTCTGCAGCCCGGCTGTTGGAAATGTGGAAGTGATTGTGGTTTGGGCTTTGCTTCGCTACAATGTCATTCTGAAAATAGGATCATTACTCAGGGCGCAAAAAGGAAACAACCGTTAGTGCCTAATTCACCAAAACAGCCAAGAAATGTAGCATTAGGCTAATAACACAGAAGACATACAGAAGGTTTTCAGAATATGATGTCTCACGTCGATCTTCAGATAGATGGAATAGAAATGAGTTGTTTTCTGAAGATTTAAACTGTTTTACTGAGCCAGCATCTCTGACGGCCACTTCACAGCTTTTTACACTGCAGCTGTTTACTTATTAAAGGTGGAAGAGATTTAGTTTTGCTATACAGATCAGATGCATAATGCCGAACTGCCTCGTTCATGACATGTAACTTTCTCCTGCGATCCGTCTCTATGAAACACAACTGTTCATGTTTTCCTATATGATCTAAAAATACTGGACTGGATTGTTGGTCTCAGACAACCTTGTTATTCTTCCTGCATAGATAAAGCATAGACCCCGGAACCCCGGGGGTCTGTGAGCGATAGCCACGTAAAAATGGCGGAGCATTGATTAAGTGAATAACTGCACATTATGACCAGTGTAGAAATAAAACTGAGACTTTATTCATCTTCAACCCAAACTAAGACTTAATTTAATTTGCTTTTAATTAGTATTATTTTGGTTTTTATTGTTTGCATTTGATTTGTGTCCAGTTGTTTCACCGTCTCAGATGTAGATGATCATTCATGCCTTCATCTCATCCAGACTTCATGGTTGTAACTCCACTATGCTGCTAGGTTGATAAAAAATCCTCCAAATTCACTAAGATGCGGATCCAGCTGCGGATCCAGATGCGGATCTATCACAAAGAGCGTTTTATCATTCTGGTTCTAAAATATCGAGCTCTACATGACCAATCACCTGAGTATATTAGAGACCTTCTACAACCTTATGTTCCCAGCAGGTTCCTTGAGATCAAGGTCTGCTGGTTGTTAAGCAAACATGGCTGAAAGTGAAGGTGACAGAGCGTTTGCAGCAGCAGCTCCTTCCTTCTGGACTCTTCTCAGCCTGGGAACTGCAGACTCAGCGATCTCTTTTAAAAAGTAGCTCAAAACTTTAAAACTCGCTTTGACTGAGCTGTATTTATTTTCATGTCTTATGTTGTGTTTTATTTTATTTTATAATTAAGCACTTTATGATTTTTATCTTGAGACGTGCTAAAGAAATATAAATGTACTTACTTTTATTCTGTACAATCTTTTTCCAGATGTGGCAGTGATGCCATGATCCTACACTCGTATGACTTTTTAAACCATTATAATTTTTTTTTTAACTGAGTTCATTTCAGGACTTTCCCAGTCCTGCCACTAGTTATTTGCCTGAAAGGTTTAAAGGGACATTTCTGTTGACCACTGCGAATAATCTGACAAATTCTCATAAGCAGAGAATTTTAGATTTGCTCATATATACGATAGGGAAACTCCATGACAGCCTCGTCTTGGAACTACAGCTGTTGGTAAGGGACAAAATGCACCAGTATGGAATGAGGTGTTTCCCTGTAAGCCAGTGAACAGTGATTGAGTTGCTAGAGAAGAAGATCAAGTTTATTTTCACACCAGGTTGGAAAATCTGTTCTATTGTCCTTTTACATAACTGCACATTTCCATCCATCCATCCATCCATCCATCCATCCATCCATCCATCCATCCATCCATCCATCCATCCATCCATCCATC
>JBAMHX010000007.1:2671292-2683037 GCA_037177515.1 Pseudomugil tenellus | reverse complement strand
ATAGATAGATAGATAGATAGATAGATAGATAGATAGATAGATAGATAGATAGATAGATAGATAGATAGATAGACAGTTAGTTAGTTAGTTAGTTAGTTAGTTAGTTTTTTTGTTTGTTTCTCTCCCAACTTCCTCACAGTCCAAAGCGAACGATAAGTTGATTTGAGTCTCGCTTCCATGGTCTAGTTAAAACTCACCAGTTTGATTGAATTACCTCATGACCTTTCATATAAGCAGGTTTTGGTTTGTGGTGAAAACTTTAAACTGCAGTTTGTATCAACTGCGTGCATCAGCATAAGAGAGAAGGGATTTTCCCCGACTCACCATAAACCAAGCTAATTTACACCTCAAGTGTGTCGAGCATGTGTCCTGCAGTTTCTGAGTAGGACAGGAGCAAATGCACAGCAGAGGCCATCATGCTGTTTTATCTGCATAGGAAGCTTTCAAGCTACAAAACACAGCTGTAAGTACAGCTTTTTGCACAAACAGAAGCTCTTTCTTTCTAAAAATGTGCTAACAAAACCTGGAAATAAAATTATTTTTCTCAATTTGGAGCTAATAAACTTAGCTACAGGTATCAAAACCCTCTTAGAGAAAAACAACTAAAAGGGTAAAAAAAAGACAAATTGTGAAGCCTCGGTCTGAAGCGATTCCATGCATATTATGCTGGTTTTAACGTTGTTTCCAGACTTTCTGGACTGCTGTGGTTGAACTTTTCCCATTATTTCTTCATAAATGTCTTTTCCTGTACAGTGTGGCACCAGTCCTCCAGCACACATTTGTCAGAATAAAAAGATCAAAAGTCAGAAAATAAAACACAGAGAAGATAAAGCATGAGAAAGAGAAAAGAATGGAGTGAGACCATTTGGAGATGAAGACAAGAACACTATGCCCTAATTACCCACAGTCAGTGTCCTTATGCTGTCTTTCTGCATTAATCCACTCTGAAGTTTACTAAGCTGCTTGGTTTGATCTCAGTAATGTTACTATCAAAGCTTTGTAACGTGCTCCTGTCATGTTGAGAAGATCTCAGTCGGACATCATTAAGATGCTGAAACGTCTGGAAGATGGAGACGGGGACTTTGTATGGCCATCTTCTACACTAATGAACATTTTAATATCTACAATAATTGCAAATTAAGGCCTGAAAAGCCAACATTTTCATATGAATGGCTAACCGAATAGCATAATCTGGAGGCTGTCTCTTTTAGTGAAAGATGCAGAGAGACGGATGCAGCTCTGCAAGGCTTCACGCCTAATTTAGCTCATTGTTTAGCTGTTTTAGTTTTACAGGCTGAAGGTTTTTCTCTCATATGATAACAATGCCATATGAGTGCAATCTGCAAAGCACCAACAGCTAGACAGCCGAGGTTAGCTGCAAACTTTTGGAATAAGAAACTTGATATTCTCAGAAATAAAGGGAATTAAAGGAAAAAGAGCTAAACTTGCAGTCATTGAGTTCACCTTTGCAGCCTAAAACAGTGCACTTTGCATCACCGCCTGGATGTTTTCTTACCATCACTGTTCATTTCAACTGAAGCAACTGCTGCAGAGTGATTTGACCTACACACAATAGTGATTATACCCCTTTCCACTGAAGACAGAAAACAGATGTTTGTCAGTTTTAGTGTGTGTGTGTGTGTGTGTGTGTGTGTGTGTGTGTGTGTGTGTATTAATATTTCAAAGGGATGACTGTCAGTGTCTGTTGTTTAATGTTTTTTTAGAAAGTATAAACAAATGAAAAGTTTGATGTAAAAAGCAAATAGAGAAAGCAAAGACAGAAAGAAGTTTATAAATTACAATTAGCAGATTAGTTAGAGATTGGTTAGGTTGTCAGGGTTGGCTATAAAAGAAACACCTATCAAAGGCTTAGGATTGTAAATATATTTGGTTTTTCAGCATCTGCAGAGTAAAATATTGTGACAAGATAAAGGGAGTCACATCTCAGTGTGCAAAGGCCAAGCATGGAGACCACAGTTGGATAGTTGTGACCTTTCAGCCTTCAGTTACAGCAAAAAAGGAAAGAAAGTCACACTATGATATCAATTCATGCCACAAGGTCCCATGAATCCTTTAAAAATATTTTCACTCAAAACAGTCCACCTCTGCACCCAGAGAGCAACCTGAAACCACATGACAAGCAAGAATCCATATAATAACTTTAGACAAAATAACTGGAAAGACAGTGGGCCCATGCGGTGTGGACAGATGAGACCACCAGACCTCATTCTGCTGCCTAGAAGCCTGAGCGACAAAGCGAAAGTTTCTCATAACCGGGTAGCTTCAGGGTGAACCCTGGATTTTCTTTACTACAAAGTTGGTTAATTTATTATTAGGATAAATCACCATGGTAACTAAATAGCTAACCTGCTCTGAAGCAGGTTATGTTCTTGATAAAAGAAAGAGTATAAAACTCTTGACCAATCAGTTCTCCTGCATAGCAGATTCCAGCGACATACGTGTGCAGATCCTGACAATTCTCAGCGGTAGATGCATTTTTTGATCACTGGCATTGACTTTATAGAATTGGTGTTCTGGTTTTTGCCGCATTCAGTCAGTTGGGTTTCTCTATACATGTGAAATAAAAAAGTAATCAGAGTACTGTCTGTTTATTCTGTCCAATTAATTCATATCATATATTTTGAATTTACAAATTACTAAATAACAAATTTGACAGTCGGCTATTTCCAGGAAGGAAGCATTCCTTCCTGGCTGTTGCTACGGCGACAGGATTGCTTTTGGCCTGGATTGTGTGTTTAACTTTTAGCTGCTTCTCAACAATCTGCTCCTCCATGATGAAGTAGCTGCTCTGCAGGGTTTCTCCATGTCTGCAACTGGTCAGACGCTGCAAACTCCAACCCTTTTATGTAAACACGCTCTGATCAAGATGGAAAACCTTGTGTTGACGTACTGAGCTGATAACAGCTTCATCCAACTGTTTATTCAGATCCTGAATGTCTGGGTGAGTCATCGCAGGTAACAGAGAGGTGGGGTGGGGGGTGGGAGGGCTCTATTGAGCAGATCTCAGATTTCTCCTGTAGAAAACACATAAAGCACCATGAAAAAGGGAAATCAAACCATAATCTCGGGCAGCTAAAATCTTACATTCAGTGAAAATGGATAGAAATTCCTCAAAAAACTACTTTTAAATCCATTAAATCCCAAACTACTATCTCCAGCTCACCTTTTTGTGTTGCAGGTATTTATTTCTAGTGCAGTTTCCTTCTTTCAAAAACAGTCAATTTAGCCAGTGGCACAGTCACCTGAGAATTAAAGAAAATGTTAAAGAAAATATTTCATACGTTTCTGAAAGCTTTTCCAGGTTTTCTCCAGCTGTCAGCTTGGCAGAAGGATTGACTTCATGACTGTTTAACAAGTAATTACCTGCTGAGATTAGAGCAATATCAGCTGCATCAGGTGATAATACGTCAGTAGAGATCTTCAAAGTGTCTGAAAAAAATCAATGAGTTCAACTTTAAACGTGTGCAAATCCCCGGAGACGAAGCAGGCTGTGACACCGGTGATGGTGGTGAGAGGGGAACGTAAAGCCTGGACTGGCAGGCTCCTGTTGACTGACACGCAGAAAACTCTCACATTTCAAACCAACACAAAGTGCTTTGGGATGTTTTGATCGAAAGGGCCGAAGCTGAATGCAACCCAGCTACAACAAAGAAGCTCAACATCAATCTCAACCATGAATAGGGAATCTTATCGAATAAAACCTCTTATTGAATAAAACCTCAAAATGCTATTAGCAGGAGACAAAAGATAGAAGATGGAGGGGAATCGTTGCTAATTCAGGAAAAGGGAAATCAATCGCCCTCTTCCTGTTTTTCTTTTCCATATCTAGCTGATGTCTGTCTTCCATGCAAAGCTTCCCAGAGTCCGTGTCAGTCTCCAGAAGCAGCAGGGTGAGGAGGCCAGAGGAGTTTGCAACCTGCCGGAGCCCCCCTCACCTCAGAGGAGAGGTTCTGGCCCAGAATACGTCTCAGAAAATCATAAACATCACACATTTCCTCTTTCAGTTCATCTCTAAAAATACTCCGGTATGCCTTTACCTCCCATCGCCTCCTCGCCGGCCCCCAGAAGCTATGCAAATGCAAAAACAAACCTCATGCACTTTATTTTCCTTTCACACCCCTCCCACGACCCCCCTCTTCCTCCCGGTGCTATTGTTCTGGCTGCCTCTTCTCCATCTCTGGTAGACTACATGACACATCCTCGCCCCCCCTCTTGTTGTGCCTTCTGTCCCCAGGGTTTTGGGAGAAACGATAAAAGCTATTTACAAGTAACTGTAGGCAACAGTGGAAATGCAAGAGTTGAGAAGATTCAAGCTTTGTCGTGTGTTTTCTGGGATGGCAGAGTCATTTTTGGTACTGTGTGGTGAGCTGCAGCACTCTGCCCTGAGTTACAAATTAAGAGGGGTGTGAAAAAGCTTTTTGGGGATTCCACTATGCCATTATCTGCTTGTCTTCTTTTCTTCTTAAAATCAGATTGTGGACACGATCTGTTCGCGACGAGTGCTGAGAGGCAAAGACACAACATCTCAGCTCGTCTGGAACATGTGGACAGCTTTTAAACACATTCTCTGTACAGACTGAGAGGGTTTCTGCTATTTGGCACTAGCCCACCAGCGTGCAGCCCATTTGTGAAGCTTCACAGATATGATTGTGATTCATAAAGCCCGACACACGTTCATGTCACAGCTACTGGAAACACCGCCTTTTATGACAACCATAATGAATCTCCTGCTTCATCTCTCACTCTTTTCCCTCTCCCAGCACCTTGTCATATGCTGATCACCCATTTTCTATTCAGCAGACTAATTGCATACCCTTTCTGTCCCTTGACTCTACTTGCCATGCATTACCTGCTGCCCACCTCACCATTTTCAGATGAACAATCTCCAACCCGGCAACCCCCATTTCCTCTCTCTCTCTCTCCCCCCTGATTGATTCTCACCTTTTCCATTCTTGCAGTTCACCTCATTAACAGAGCCCCCGTCTGCTCGCTTCCTCTTTCGCCTCCCACTCCTTCCTCCATCCAACCCCCTCGTCCGCCATCCCCCTCACTTCCTGTCCTGCCGCCTCTGAAGCGGCGGATTCTGTTACGGCCCTGCGACTTTCTGTAATTAGAACGGAGCATAATAAGGTTACAGAGGGTTGCTCATCAGCTGAGGAGGAAGGAGAAGGCATCGCTGCCATCCATTCGCCCATCTGTTTAGTCAGTCTTGCGTTTAATCAACAGCACACAATAGGATATCACTTGGTCCTAGATTCAACCGAAAGAAGCCGTCAAGCTGTCGCAAACCATTTTAGTGAGGCAGCATCCATAATGGCCATTCCTTAAGTCTATGGTTGTCGCTGTTAATTTGGTCTCCCAGGGAATGAGTGAGAACGAACCGGAATAAATCAAGCTTGTTTAGTGGTTTTTTATTTATTTATCTGCAGGCATTTATCTTTATATATTCTGCTTGTTTTAGTTTTTCCTCTGAAATCTCAGAGGAACATAGAAATATAAGTGTGTGTATGTTTATGTTCACGTGAGTGTGAACATGCTATAATTAGTTACGCCACAAGTCAGTTAAATATGCAGAATGAAAGTTGGATTTGCAAGTAGACTTGATGATGATCATATTCAGGGGCGTATTTAGAAATTTGTTGATGGGGGGCCCAGGCAGACAAATATGTAAATGACACATTTTAAGAAGGTTTATATTTCAGGAAATAATCATTATTACAACTAAAGTTTAAAGTCAAAGTTTATCTTGAAGCTTAAGTACACCCTCTAGCTTTTGCGGTCAGCTGTGTGAATACATATGCAGACAGCAAATCAGGCCACTAGCAAGATACAGATTCACAAAGCAGCGACACCACAAAGCGTCAGATACTTTTCCCTTTCAGAATCCCCTCAGCTACACAACACAGTGGTGGAAGAGGAAAGTGGCCCTGAACCGTATCAGTGGGAGCCGTTAGCGCTGATGGGCTGGTTTGTGGCTACAGCTTCAGCAGGCTCTGGCGAGCTGTGGCAGGTTGATGCAGCTGCAGGAAGCAGCTACTGGTCTGTCACCAGATGAGGATCAGCAGGTAGAGAATAAAGTCTGGAGTTACGTATACATACCTCAGAAAGCACAAATCCGGGCCGTTATCTACATCAAATAACCAGTTCACATCTGTACCCATGCAAAGATGGGTGTGGTGCAGGGTGAGAACTTACCTGTTTAACATCAAGAGGGAGGCTGTTATATGTATTTTTACATTCTTTTGATGTAAATAAGCACCAAGTTTCCATCACAAAAGCAAAACCTGGTTTCACCCTGGATGGGCCTTTTGAGTTACTTTTTACCTGCAAAATTTATATATAAATTTCCATTTTAATTACATAATACTATGTTGTTTACAAAAAACACAGTTTTGGATGCACTGTCAATGTAATGTTCTTGTACATGAAATGTACTGTAACAGGGATTCCCAGCTGCACAGGTCTTGTGCTACAGTCCTGTAGGTTTTAGACGGTTCCCTGTAGCAAAAAGCAAAAGCAAAATTTGTTAAAAAAAAAAGAACAAATAATAATTCTTTAATCAACAGTTGTTTTCTTTGAACGATCCTGCATTGTATGACTGTAATTACATCCGTACAAACATTTCTAATATACTGACTAATATACTGTTATTCAGCATCATTAGCTGTTTATCTTTAAAGTGTTATCACGTCTGGTAGTTTATTAAATGTGATTTGGTGAGATGATTTTGCCTAAATGTTGCATCATGATAAGGAATAATGTAGATGACCACTCATAAAACTGTAAAAAACCCATCTTTGGCAGAAAATGACCATTTTCCTGTCAACTGTTTGGATACTTCTTTCAATCCAAAAATGAAAAATAGTGTACTTCCTTCCTTTGCATGGTACCACACTGAAAAAAGACAATAGTTAAACTTAAATTAAACGATTCACTGGGCTTTATAGGGACTGAGTTACATTTTACATGCGTCTTAACCAGCATTATTTCCTCTACCTGTTATAAAAGATAAATTAATGTTAATGGGGCCAACCTTAACATTAAAACAGAATAAACATGTTGTAAATGTAAACATAATGCAGGCAGTGAAGCACATCACTTAAATTTATAGTGTAACAATCATGAAAGGTTAAATCCCTGCTAAATATGCATTCCTCATGCGGCTTTGGAGTCTTTGCACAGCTGCTGTGTCTCATTTCGGTAATGCAGCTATGTCAAACTTAACTGCTGAACCTTGAGAGTAGATCTGAGAAATTCCAGATATGTTGAGCCAAACCCTTCCAACAGAAACTAATAACCACTAGTTGCTTTTTAATCATTATAATCACACTGCACAATATGGAAAAAGCCTAGAAAACAACTTACTTGGTGTAGTGATGTGAAACAACACATTAAATAACGATCTTCATTAAAAAGTTTGCAGTAAAAATAAGAAAAGAGTTTTTTTACACTGAGGTTGGTGTCCTGGGACCTTTTGCGATGACGTCTCTACAGTTTTTACACCTGAATGAAGTTCTTGTTGCAAGATGCAAAGTTTAGTTAAAAGTACTATAAGATGTTACGACAGAAAATTATTTCACGTAGTTATAGAACATTAGACATATTTTCTACTCCATTTTCTCTTCTCCAGTGTGAAACTGGTTTGTCTGGCAGCAGCTGTCCTGCTAGTTTTAAATGTTAGCCTGCTAGACCTGCAGGACAGCAACCTTCCAGGCCCTGAAGTGGACAGTAGAAGCACATTAAATGCTGCATTCAGGGCATCTAAGGTTTACCCAGGTTAAGAATATGTTCATTCTAGGAGGCATCTGGAGTTAGTCTGTGCCCATTTTAGACGTGACAATGTAGAAACATTGAACGGGTGTAATGGAAACACGCTTTTTGCATTAATGCATCGCTGGATGTGACACTGGGAGTCACGCGACCGGTTCATGTAAAGCAAACCTGGATGGATGAAGGAGCAGACAGAACTCTTTCTACAAATAATAAAAGATAAAAATATAACCACCATCCTTGCGAGCATCTGATTGTGGAGCTTTAGGAAGATGCAAATCACAAGCGTAATTCAAATACCACTTTTATTTACTAAAACCTGTCATGGAAGCGCAGATACTGTCTGAAATCTCATTTCTTTTGGTTACTTCTCAGCACATTTATGTCAATCCCACATAACATCACTGTCAGTAAAGCTACAGTTCCTTTTGTCTTATTGATATTTTAACTTTGAAAAGCAGGATGCAGGTGGTGAAGATGATGAAGAAGAAGAATAAAACGTGGTTTATTTCATGTTTCATGAAAGCGATGCTGTTTGGTCTCTTCTCCAGGGCAGTACGCTGAGTGACCAACAAACGCTGGAGCCATGGGCTGCGGGCTTCGTAAGATGAAACCAGCATCAGAGGAGAACAGTCCGGGGAAGATTTACTCTACCCTAAAGAGACCACAGGTGGAGACCAAGGTGGGCGTGTCCTACACCTACCGCTACCTGGACTTTCTGATTGGAAAAGACGGTAAGTTAGACTTTAATGAATCCGGATTCAGCATATTTGTCTCAGCACAAAATGTACAAAGCCATCTCTGAACATCATCATCATCATCATCATCAGGTCATTACTGATGACGTGACCTTGATATTTCACTTTGCTCACAGCATTTAGTCCATTTTTTCCCAGACTATAAGAGGAGAATGCAGTCCTGCTGTCTTTTTCTGTCCTCACATTCATAACTGGCTGAGATGGTTAAGCTGATTCTTTCTACTAGAGGAGCGCAGGTCCGATCCTTGAGGGACTTTCCTGCAGCTTTTAGATGCTTCCCCTCTACAACACATCAAATGATTTTCCAGTTAGCAGGCTTCTGCAGAGCTGAATTACATGATGAGGAGGAAATTCAGACATTTAATTTGTGATGTGATGGAGAAGAGGTGGATGTAAACATTGCAGGATAGTAAATCTCGAGGACCAGACTTGAGCAAACCTGCCTTATTTCCTGTCTTTTTCATTGTAACGGACACATCTCTGGATAGTTATCTCCACCAAGGAGGTAGAAGAGATTATGCTTTATCTTAAAAACTACTGGATGGATTTCCATATTATTATTATTATTATTTTTTTGGTCTTAGATTCCAGTAAATGTTGGGAGTTGTCCAGATCAGCAACTGGATCCAGGAATGTTTTTGGATTCTTTATCATTACAAGTTAGGACCATTTTCAGTAAATATGCATGTAACAGCACAATGAATGGTGAGAAAATCCAGAAGTTCACAACAGGTTTTACAAGATATCAAAGACAGATGTGGATGCGGAATGTTCTAGAACAGATCTGAATACGACCACCCAGAACAGGAACAAATCTTTGGAATTTTCATTAATGCAACGAAAACAAATTAAGATATAAACATCCAATAAACACTACATTACAGCCCAGACACTGGATTCATTATCAATAAATCCAGGAATCTAACAGTATAACAGTATAAAATAAATGTTAAACATGGAGGTCTGCACTCTCACACTGCTTTTATCACCGCTGTAGATCTGCAGTCCTTCCAGCTTCGATTAGCTGATATCTTAAAGTCATTTTGTTTTGCCGACACATTAAAATGTCCCTTCCACATTCAAGGCGGAGATTATATGAGCAGCTCGAAGCTTTTTGTTGCATCATATCGCTGCATGTGAGGCCTCCGTGTCTCATAGGTTTAACTTGCTGATCTGCAGCATGATATACGAGCGTGTGCAGGTTTTTACCACGACACCATTAATCTGTCAGCTTCATCTCTGAAAATGCCATTATATTTTATCCCCAGGAGAGAAGCATTAAGGACTCATATGCAGAGATCTATCACTGATGGTATGCAGGCTTTCATTTTAATCACAATTTTCTCATCATGGCTTAGTGTTAATTAGTGCTTGTTGTCTGTTTAGCAGCATCCATTCTAATTTATTTTCAGACAGTTCATGCTTTGTGTTAATGACATGGAACTTTCCAGACTGATCCATGTCAAACATCCTGCTGGCAGCCATAAATTATGCATAGCAGAGTCCATCCTACTTAGCAGGGGACGTAAATAAAGTAGAAAGGTCCTGCAGAGTAGAAAAAACCTGCTTTTTGAAGGTCACAGGTTTGATCCTAGGAAAACTGTTTGTGTTCAGTTTGAGCTGATGAGACGCCGGCTGCACGCTCTGACCAGCCTGACGAGATATGCAGATGTTGTAGACATGCAAAGAGATTCCGAGCTTCTTTTGCTTTACATGGAAATATTAAAACATATCAGTTTGCTTTATAAAGACAGCAGCTGTTCACAGATCCGTCATTCAGTCTGAGGTGTTTATGAGATGGAAGGTGGGCGCTGCTTCCTGAGGTCTTAAAAGGAGGGTCGCGGGTGGCTGGAGCCTATCCCAGCAGCCACCGGGTGAGATGCAGGGTACATCCTGGACAGGTCGCCAGTCCATCACAGTTTTTTATACATTAATGCATAAAAAACAAGTTATTACTCATGTCATATCACAAAAGTTAATTTGAGATGATCTCAGAAACTATGATTTTGGGCATGTAGGCATTTTTTACAAGCGTAAACTGAATCCACTACCAACCACTTCATTCTCCTTATTTCTCAAGTTTTCAATAGTTTCCAAGCCTGACTTTTAGTTTATCTGCAGGATGACCCGTTTCATATATCACACATGTACCGCTCAGTCATCACATGTCACGGACACAAATATGTGATATAATGAAGAGTTGTGGCTTAAATAGTTTGAGAACTTTTGCTAAACACTCTGCATCGTATCATCGCTATCACAACGTACGTTTTTGTTTTTAAAAAACTGAGGTAAACAGTAGCAGAGCTGCATTTCATTTGTTAAATGCTTGTAGACGAATCTGTATCTTTTGGATAAAACCTATATTTATTTACCTGACAGAAAGGTGATGCCTGCTTCTAGAGGCAGAAAAAATAGCCGTCTAGGATGTAAAAAGAAGTTGTTAAATGTGCTGCCTGTCAATTTGCTGTAATAACAAAAAACCCAGCAGCAATAAAAAGCTTCCTTCCAGTCAGTACAACATCTGGATACTTTTCTTGTTCTGCATATGCTGCAATAGTTTGCGCATTACATGCAACATACTGTGTATTAAAAGAACAGATCACATGAGTTTAGCCTGGTGAAATCAAGCCACCGATCCTGCAGAAATGATTCTTGCTTAAATTACGATAAATGAATGTTCAGCGTGACATATTTGATTGGTACAGTTTTTAAAGACATTACGCATCACTATAAGGTAAAAACTTCCTGTTGAAAACAATCTGACACAAACCCATATGATCATATTGACACATCACATGGTAATTAATAATATATACCTAAAATAAATGTACTTTTTTTTGTTATATTTTCTCAAAGGGCCTTAAAGGACTAACACGTAAATGTTTAACCAACACACCACATTTATGTATTACGTTCCAACATCCTCTGTTCTGTTGACCTAAGAAGAGACAAACAGAGGTATTTATGAGGTGAACTGGTTTGTAGATGCTGTTAGATGTTTAAAATACTCATGATGGTGCTGCCCTTAAAATTCTGCAGTCACATCCCTCATCTGTCTGACATCCAGTTCACTCCTGAGACATTTTACAGCATGTCCACAGAATTACAAAATCAACCACAAACAAACACACACACACACACACACACACACACACACACACACACACACACACACACACACACACACACACAC
>JBAMHX010000007.1:2647867-2661869 GCA_037177515.1 Pseudomugil tenellus | reverse complement strand
CCCCCCCCCCCCCCCCCCCCCCCCCCCCCCCCCCCCCCCCCCCCCCCCCCCCCCCCCCCCCCCCCCCCCCAACCCCTTTTTTACTATGTGCATAAAGAGGGTCCTCAAGAAGATTATGTTGGGAACGGCTACACTGAGGGATGTGTTTTATTTCTGCAAACTCAGGCATCAAAATGCCAAACGGCTGTTTGCTGAGACACAGATGTCATAGCTGCACTTTAGATTCAGAGCTCAGCAGGTTTCATTCGTTAAGCTTCAAACTGCTGCAACTGCTGACAAAGTTTTTAAGCAACAGGAAACACAGATTTCTGCTCGCTTCCTTCCTCTTACCCCTCCTCCCCGAAAGGCATTATGCTTAAGACGAGCTTTTCTTGTAACGCTGTAATGTTGTCTGTGCAGACTGCATCTTAAAACACAACTCATTTGCAACAATAGCAGCGTGTGTATCAAATGCACTTTCCTGATTTGATTCAGGTTGTGCAGGTCAGAGCGGGCTGCTCGTTTCTCAGCTGCATGTCGGCTCTTATGGAGGGAAAAAATAATAGATGAAGGGTTGGAAGACCAGGTGTGCAATAAGAAGAAAGAGATTTAGCTTTGTGGGTTGGTTTGATTATCATCTAAAATCCTGACGGCCTTGTTCCTATCGTACCAGAGCTCCAGCAGAACAACACATCCTCAGGCGCTCAACGTTTTATTTTTGAAATATGAACTCAGCACGTGGGTGGGAAAACCTGCGTCATTAGATGAGTAAGTAAGTGTCTGGAAGAAGGAGGAAATGAAGGGAGCGAGATAGAGAGTGAGATAGAGATGAGGAATGTGTGGGGTGTGTATGTACATATGTTCTCAAGTGATTCTGGATCCATGTTGGTTCGTCTTGTGTTTAGCTTTGTTTGCAGGCTGCTGCTGTTCATCCAGTTTTCCTGCTTATTGCATCTTCTGAACGTGGCCTCTGCTGCTTTCCTGCCTGCCTGACAGACAATACGCCTGAGCGCCCCCTCAAAGCTTTATTGGCTCTTATTGCCCTCTCACTCAGATCCAATATGCCAGCATTGATTGTGTTGAAATGCAATCAGAGTCTCCACAGCAGAGGAGAAAACAATCTAAATTTAACAAAACACCTCCGCTGGTCTTCAGTCCGGTCCTGATAGCACCTCCCATGGAGGGCCAAATGTATTTATGTTTGTGTGGAGAGAAATAGCAACTCTCTCGCACCAAAAAGCCTGCGGGGTAAGCAAGGCAGAATGTACAGGAAGTGACCTCAGCCTCGACCTCACGTCCTGCCGAGAGAGCAAAGCAAAATGTATTTTTGGGCTTCAGATCAGAGTTCATCTGCAAGTTTGGGGGACAAATATTCACAGAAATTTAAAGTTTTGTTCAAGTGAGGAAGCAAATGTGTTTGTGACCTGGAGTATAAAGAGGTTGTCTGAGGAGAAACGCATGCATGTCCCCCCTCCAGGGGGCTTAATGAGCTCAAGGGAACGAACACTTTTCCCCTCTCATGAGAGAACGACCTGACGTCTCCGCTGAACTGAAAACAAACATTCATTAAAATCATGCTTATTAGATTTCACCTATACGTATTTGCAGAGAGAACGTACAGAGCGCACTCAGAGCCTTCGCATGATTTTTTTTTCTGTTTTTAAGAAGGTAAATTGCATGAAGGCTATGAATAACTATAACTTGTCGGCTCGATAATGAAATTCTCAGCTGTCTTCCTGCTGAAACCTGAGCAGTTCTCATATTCCGATGAGTTTGAAGCTAAAAATCTTTGTCTCCTTCAGACAGCATTACACACAGACAGGAGAAGCTACAGACTTTAATAAAGTGTCACAAATCTTTCACAAATCCATTTCAGGGAAACAATCACTGAGAAAAGTTTCAGTAAAAAACAGCAGCCGCAGCGCAGACAGTCTGTTTGGCTGTTTGTATGCAGATAACAGCAAGTTGGTCTTCTCTGGTTACAGAAATATACATGAAAAATGAAAGACTGAGAAAGCAGACAAGGGTTTGTTCATTCACAGAAGCTTTTCCATTAAGACTATCGATACCACAACACAGCAAATGTGCAGTATTGGAATCATGCTGTGTCCTCAGTGGGGACAAACCATCAGCAATGAAGAGGCAAAGGATGCACTTAGTGCTGGCTGCTGTCATAAGGTAAGGTTGGAGGTGTGGAGGTGGGGTTCACATGCAGGACGATGAAGGGAAGGGCAGCAGACGTGCACCCTATGACTCATTTTATAAGCAGCAAAGCGTTGTGCTGGTGGGAAACAACTATATGCTCGAGTACAGTGTGGCAAGCGATGCATGATTACTGCTTCAGCATCTTCATCGGTTGCATGTGATGGGATATGAATACCTTAAATCACAATTCCCGCCAAACAGGAGCAGCCGCTGTTCTTGTAGCAAAAACAACCTTTTCCCTAGTTTAAGAAAGGCGATTTAGCTAAAAAAAGGAGCTTTGCTCACTCTGTTGGTGCTGTCTGGTTGCCATGGTAATGCATAGGGTGGGGTCACATAGGCAGTGGCTTCCGTGTAGGCTTTTTATTTGTGGCATGCGTTCACCTGGACACAGGTGGGAGAGGGGAGCTGGGTTGCCATATTTTTTAGTTGACCGCCACCTTTTGCTATGTTACATGTACGCCTTCTATGTACACACTGATATCTGTTGAATGGATGTAACTTAGAAAGACACACTTAATAAATTCCATGAAATGAAGTAATGGCAGTGGGCTTGTTGATTGCCCCAAGAGGAGAGTTTCAAAGACATAAACAGGAACTTTACCTATCCTGTCATGCAACAGGATTTTGGAGTCACTACAGTAATTAAGGGTATAATTTGTATTTATGTCAGCTTTAAAAGACTTTACGCGCCTAGTTTGGTATCATTGTTTTCTATACAACCTCACATATGCAGTTTTACTTTTATTATTTATTATAGACTCAACAGATCTAAAATCAAACAAAGCATACTAAATCTAAATAACAAAAAGTTTAATAGTTTTGGTGTAAAAATAACAGAAATGCTTTACTTAAAATACCAATATAAATATTTAATTTCATGAATACTATAAAATGAATTAAACAAAATGTTAGACAAGTTTTTACATCAAATGCAGCTATTCCTGTTTTTTTAACCGCTATTTACAAACCAATCAGGTATCAACTTGAGATCCAATCAGAGTGGTATGTTAGTCCTCCTGTCCACCATGAGGCAGCACGCCTATCAATTTTTTATGGTTTTCCGTAACTGTTGCCACTTTCCCTTCCTTAGCAAACTAATTGTATTGTTGGCTGATGTGCTACATTTTTTTTTCTTTTTTTTTTGTGCTTTCGCAGAATTTTTGGTTGTGGAAAACATTGAGATTCCACAATTCTTCTCTGGGATGGGAAATAATTGGGGCACCCGGACTGTGTGGGGAGCGTTAAAGTCAGAAACCCTGAATAACAGCATAAATGGGTTGCTGCCATCAAACAGGATATCTGGAAGCCGTGTGTGAGCTTCAAGCGGTGTGTCCAGCATTTTGTTGGTGTTAAGCAACAAATGAAGAAATAAATCAGAAGTTTCTCATGGTGTCAATGCAACTGCGATGATGAGAAGCAGCAGGTTAACATAACTGCAGCTAGCTTTTAGCCAGCCAACATGGGGGAACAATGTGACCTTACTGAGAGTGTTTTATAAGCGAGAGGGGGAGAGGGATTTATCTATCTAAACAATTCTGCTGAAGAAGTTTGGCTTTATCCTTCTGCCAGTTGATTCCCATTCCCATTAACCTGCTCCAGCTCAGCCTTCCAGACTTTCTGAAGTTGTTTGAACACTTCCACTGGGAGGGTTCAGAGTTGGAAGCCAAACATTTATCAAAAGCATTTTTGAAGCTGTCTCTAGTTGGAATATTTTGGCATGCAGGGTTCCTGTTTCTGCAGCACCACCCTTCTGCTCGAACCGGGCTCTCAGTTCTCCAGTGAAACCTTCAGCACTCGCGGCATGAACGAGTGAAATCGTGGCATTTTCATTTGACTAATGGACTGGAAAATTCACTGAAAATGTTGAGCCACGTTGACTCTTTGCAAAGCTGTCAGCTGCCGTGTGAGCCATGCTGCTATGTGAGCGGTGGCCTTGCAGAAATGCTGTGTGATTTCATTCTCTCCGGCGTGGACTCCCAATTCGCCTGGAGCCACTGTCAAACGGAAACATGAGACGCCTCAGATCTGCCTGTGTTTTCAACCCATCGCATCAATAGGTGGCATTCAAAACTCAGCGCTGATTGGGGTCGATTAGTGTGCACGTTACAGTTTGATTGCACCAACACCCACGTGGGATACAGAAAGCGATTTGTCACTCTGATGAATTTGCAGTGATGGAAGAGAGACGAGGGAAAAGCAATCAGAGTTCATCATCCGCAGCTGCAGCGTGGATGTATAATTCTCTATTCTTCTGTGACGAAAGGCAATAGCACCCTGATTAGGTAGAGTTTATACTGTATGATGATGTGTGTACACACTGAAGAAGCATTCACCAGCAGGGGAATAACCTCCTTTGTAGCCCTGCCTACGGTATGATTAAGACTGCACATCTTTAAAAATTTGTACCAGTAAATGTCTGCAGTTTTCAAAGGAAGCAGCAAATTTGCTAATGTCCACATGCACCCATCCAGAAGTTGTTATTTAAACCACGCTGCACTACTGGTTTCTAGGAATTTGCATTAAACGCAGAAAGTTTCAGATAAAAAATGACTAAATAAAATGTCTAAATGGACATGTGTTCACTACAGGTGGTTTTGTTTCATTGCTAAAAACAGAACTTGACAACTTGAACTGTGTAAACTGAAAATATGAGACAACCACTTCAGAAAGTAGCTGCATCTCATTTTCAGCCCTTTGTTATAATCACAGGCAAAAGACAAAGACAGGTGTCAGAGAGGCCCAGTAGGTGGTTAATTATGAAATAGATATCGCACACGTACACTCGCTCCATCATAATTACACATGCGCCTCATATTTCACTCTGATGCCTGCCTCCGCCGGTCCACCATTGTTGTCGCTTTGACAGTGGTGGGATGAAGGTTCATATGAGGAGAGGCCACCTGTTGATCAGCAGGATCCCCATCTGGAGGGAGATTAAAGTGCCGAAGCGGGGGCTGTCTATAATTTGACTTAATTATTTCTGAAGAGACTGGATGATGGATTAGCGATGTGTTTCTATTAGCATACGCTCCATCTCTGGTTCCCAGTTGCCCTCCAACGCGGCCCAGTGAAAATCCCAATTGTTTGAAACCATCCAGCCATTTTTCTCAACCTCAGTGTGTGAATTAAGATCAAACCATATGTTGTTTTTTTTTTTAATTATAGAGTAGTGAAAAGAACTTTTGTTGTGTGTCTGTGCTAACAGTGCAGCTGAACTGGTTATTATTAAACTTGCCGTAGACACTGATAATCCCCATAAGATGAGCTGCAATAACTTGAGCTTCCCATTGCTGAGTTCAATGCTCAGATGTGACCTTCTGCATTAATGATTGTGAAATTCATATTTAGGTTATGTTTGTGCAGTTTCCAGTCGGCCACAGATGCACAGATTTGCAATTTTCAGGCTCCTTTTAAGCCGATTTAATCAGAAGTTCTCAACCTGCTTTTAAAGATTTTGTTTCAAGTTGATCTTTTTCTTCTAAATTAGACTCCTGCTTTTTTTCCTTTTACATTTTCATATTATCATTTAAGCCAATGCACTGCAAATTTAGTTACAAGACAAAATGCACAAGTTTGAAAACATACTGTAACTCTTAGATTTGAATTACTCTGAAACATATTCATAAAGTTTACCTGCAACAATTCACAAGATAGAGGCTGGTAGAGATGGAAATAATTGTGAGAGGAAAGGAAAATAAAGTGAAGGCAATTTTCCTGCAAAACGGTAATCAGAGTAGGTGATTAAATGTATTCTGTGACCGTTAACCTCAATCTAAGCATGTGTAGACATGTGAATCCCAAAGCAACATGTATATGTTGGATGTGCTTGTGTTGTTCTTATTCTCAGATGTAAGTCGCTTTGGAGAAAAGCGTCTGCTAAATGACTGTAATGTAATGGATGTAAACATGCTCATGTGTGAAAAAGTTGCACTAAAAAAAGGGCAGACTGAAAACAGCTTTCTCCATCAGAGCTAGAATTGCATGAAACCTTAATATCACAATAAAAACAAAAAACTGGCAACGGAAACACCTGCATTTTAAAAATACTTCAAATATAAATAAAAAGTTTTCACTCTCTTTGAGGGGGCTTTTTAGACGTGTTCTTATAGAAGTAAAAAGTGTAAATGGAAACATTGATTCCATGTACATATCACCGGATGTGACATAGATGGTCATGTGAAAAGTATGGACGCCAGTACTAATGTACGGAGGTTGAGTTCAAAATCTTTTTACAAATAATTTAGGAGACTAATGAAACCACTATGAACAGTAGCAAAGAAGAGTGAAATGCAGAGTTTTAACATCTAAAAGAGAAATGAGGAAGAAGGGCTTATGGCTTTGCAGTAAGTAGAAAAGCTTAAAAAATGTTATCTGGCAACCTGGCTAACTGGCAACCTGGTTAACCTGGTTGCAAAAGCCATTTAGCACGGTTCAGTTGAAACACCTGCAAATTCCAACGGTACTAATTTTTTAAGTTAAAATTTATTTATTTGTGCAACACATTTATTGTACAAGATAACCCAAAGCACTTTACGTAAAACCTTAAGAGCAGGGTGCAGGAAGCATGAAAAACAAGCATTAAAAAGAAAATTAAAAAATTACATAAAGATAAACATGAATTAGATAAAAATTAGGAGTGTCAGGTATTTTGATAAGAGGCAACAAATAAAAAATGTTTAACCTGGATTTAAAACGGTTTCAGCAGACTTCTAACCCAAAACAAAAAAAAAAAATTATGTGTAGAATGGACAGAATAAGACACCATTCAATCATTTTTACCAGACGGTTATCAATGGTGCATCTATCAACTCAACTCAAAATTACTTTACCAACTAAAGCATTAGGGAAAATTAAAATGTAAGTGAACGATTAACAAAGGCTTGCAAACAATTAGCAAAGGTTAGCGAATGTAAGCTAACAGTTAATGAAGGTTAGCGACCGGTTAGCGAAGGTTAGTAAATGGTTAATGAAGAGTTCGCGAATGTTAGCGAACAGTTACGAAGGTTAGAGAACGGTTAGTGAAAAGTTACCGAAGATTAGCGAGGCCTTTTGTTTTGCTTTATTGAACATATTCATATTTCTCTTTTGTATATTCAGTGTTTAACCTCAAACAGTAAAAGAATTTAATTATCTGAGTGAAACAGTGAAAACACATCCTGTCAAAGGAAATTTGGCTGACTTGATCATGTAGTTTATGATGCCAACTTTAGAACATTTCTCTTCCTGATCTGAGTCGCTGCTTGAAGTAAATTCTCCTATAAGTGTTGCAGCTTTATACTCTTACGTTCCACATAGTCTTTAGAAAAACTGAATGTTTAGAGTGAAGAGAAGAGAATTTAATTTGCATTCAGATGATAACCAAACAGAAATGAACACACCGTGACGTATGTTGCGTTGTTAGACATGCCCCCCAACTGCTGCACTCAACAGCAGCATTTGGCTTATGTCACTGCAGCACAAAGATAATGACGGATTAGGTGTGAAGGTGTAATCTGGATGATATAAATACTCCAGAATGTTTAACACAGAATGGCTCGATGAAGGAGGATGTGAAATAAAAATATTAGGTGGTGTTTAGGCAAAAGGAACCTGGGTGGCAACTTTAAACTGCTCTGCAACAAGCAGGTCAGGAGAGTTTTAGAGTCAGAAGCAATTTGCAAGCCTCCAAAGCGTTTCACACTCTGTTGTTATATTTAGAGGAAGCGTAAAGCGAGAAACAGGCTGGAAAACAGTTGGCACAGGCTGGAAAAAGAGACACATTTTAAGTGTTACATTGACAATTATGCTTTTTTTTCCCTCCTGGTTTTTAGTAGAGTTGCATTTGGTAAGTAGTGAACACCCTCCCCATCCTCCAGAACCCCCCCCCCCCCACCCCCCCCAGGAAGAGGTTTTAGTGGCATTAAAGGAATCAGAACAGAGAGGGAAGACGTGTGAGCTCCCATGTTCCAGACTCCTAGATGTTTCCTTGAGTCATAACACATCTTTCTGCCTCTGACACCCCCGCTCCACGCTAACAATGAACTTCTCCAAGCCAGGTGGATGCGGACAGGCTTTCTGCTTGCTGACATGTTAACTTCTGCTCCCGTCAACAACTTCGGTTGTAATTGAAGAGGGGTGCTGAACTCCCGTTGCAAACATTTCAGCTGCAGAACTGTTTTGGGTTTAGAGCTGCTAGTGTCTAGTGTCAACAAAACAATGCTTCGTCTTTTAATGTTTTGCTAAATTAAATCTATTCATATAATTACCTTACTTTAAGCATTTAAACCAGTCACTCTAATGCTACTTTACATGGCCTGCAGCATTTTACATAAACAATAAGTTGTTACTGTTATGAAGAAGCTCATCATCTACCAATACAATAGAAATGTGGCTAAAAAATCCACGATTAATTTATTAATTTATAATCAAAATGTATTTGCTACACATCTTAGATTCTTGCTATTCAAACTGATTTATCCATTTAAAAGTTAAATAGCAGCAATAATATAACAAAAAGGAAAGACAGGATAAAAAAATCTGAAATAAACATTTTAACCTGGATTTAAAATTGATTAAAGTAGGGTTGAACCTCATTCCCTCTGGATCCATGTTGAGCTGGAACAAAGCCTAAAAGCTGTTCTCGCTTTGCATTATGGGAACTGTGGAAATACGGCGACAGGACTGTAAAGACAAACAGTAGTGAAGGTGAGGCGCAGGGCCGAGTAAACACATTGCAAACACATTGGGGGGAAGGGGGCGGGTTTACAACATTCCTGACATTTAAGAAAAACACACCTGGGACTGATGGGGGTCATGACTCCTTGCATGCGTAAAAACAACTCTCCTTCTTCCGACTACATGATGAAATGCGATGAAGCGTCTTAATATTCCGGTTTTCACACTCCTGTGATGTTCCAGAAGGATTTGCTGGATCTTTCTTAAGGATGTTTGTAAACTGCATGTTGATATAAAGAGGATCTCACGTGCAATTAAACACTTAACACATGAAATTGGTTCCACCTGCCGAGACCAGGATGCAGCTGGTGCTGACTGTACCTTTAAGGTACGTTCAGATTAGGAGAACCTGTTCCTTCTGTTTCACGGTTAAAACACGTTCGAGTGAATGTTGCAAATTCAGAATAAAAAGGAAAAGAGCACTGTAGCTAGCTGTAGCACTTCAGGTCCACCATACAGACCCAACAATGATCCATGTATAAATGCATACACACCCAGCCAGCATTACAGCCACAATCTGAAATCATTTCATAAAATCTGAATTCATTTGACACGGCAGTTTATCTCTGCATGTCTGCAGCTTGTGGGGTATGGAGTCCATTATGCGCCACAATCAATGGCTCAAAGCAGATAATAGCAGACCTACCTATGGTGCCACCAAAACATTTAAAGTCTATCAGACAGTTTAATCATCACAGAAATGCTTTAGAATTTTAATTTGCTCTCTTTTGCATTGCTAATAGCAGGAAACTCTTTGCAAACCAGTCAACATATCCCAGTCTGACAGTAATGGTGGGTTTGATGTGTAGCAAAAGCCTACGAGTTGTTGTTAGCAGCAAACAGGAAGTGAGAGTGGTGTGTGGCGTGTGAGCAACGTGCTGTATGGGAGGCAGCAGCGGAGCAGTCATGGGCTTTGATCAGAAACCTGCTCATTTACCACAGTTAGTCTCTGGAGCGACCGACGTCTCCAAGCAACTGAAGGCTGTCAGCAGAGGAGGTGGCGTCGAGCGGACAAAACGCACTCTGGAGGCCGCCTGTCAGTCTGAAGACTGTTGATGGAGGTTCAGCTTGAATTCCTGAGAGAAAAGGAGGGATAGAGGGAAGCAGGGGGAAGAGACATAAACCTTTTATTCTTTCTACATATAAACTCTTTTCCTGGCTGAACAAATTACGGGTAGTTTTCTCTCATCAAGACATCCTGCGCCTTTTCATTTAGCCACGCAGAATCAAAATACAGTCCTGCAGGCATTTAGTAGAGCGGACTGCCTTTCCCTCCATTTCCAGTAAAAGCTTTTGCAAAAACACTGGACACAGATTGAAAGATGTTTATGTATTTTGGAATTTATCTCGGCAGCTTTAAATGCTCTGTCTAGACAACGAAAGAGCAATTGCATTAGCATTTAGCTGACCATCCAGTGCTATTTGTTTTTATCTCTATTTACCCAGAAAAGCTCCTCTGTGTGCTTCCGTTTAGCAGAAACCTTCACACTCACTCGGTTTTGGGCATTAAGACCTTGAAGCTGTCCAGTCGGACTGCAGGCTGGTGCCAGTCAGCACCAGGCAGTCGACCGTTAAGCACCTCGCTCAAGGGCAGACTAACAGGAGTTGTGGAAGGTGCAGGAAAGCGGGCCTCATTTGTTTCCTGTGTTCAGATTTTTCTCACTCATCTGGTCGAGTGTGTGGATTTGCCTCCAAGGCAGAAGCTCCACCAGCTTTCTACCATTTTTTCCTGTTTGACTTGAATTTTCAACATCACATAATGCAGCAAAAGGAATGACCAGAAGGAGAAGATGTGAAAGACTGGTTCAGTGTTTCTGTACTGGTGCACCAATTACATTTGCTTTCATTGATCCTGGGACGGATTTGGTGTAATGATATGACATCTACACTTGCAGAAAAAAACACATATACCACATGGGTTGTACATTTATATACACATGTACCGTATATGTGGTTTTCTAACAAATTCTAATGTGGAAAACATGTGAATCACATATTAATTTCTTGTGTCAAACATGTTTGATTCACATGTGTCAGCTACATGTTTCACATGCTCTTCACATGTGTTTCAAACACATGGTTGAAAAATGTGAATTATGTGCAAAGAACATAAGTTCTACACGATTTACATGTGATTTTCATGTTCTTCACATGTTTTCATCAAATAAATCACAGGTAAATGTGTTGGTTTGGATACCATCTATATTACACATGTTGCAACATCTGGGTTATAAAAGAAGTTCGTATTAAAATGTGGTGACGTTCTGCGTGCAGCTGGGAACACTATTTAAAAGTAATACTAAAACAGCAATAAGCTCAATAAATGAGTCATCAATGCGAAGAAAAACAGTGAAATGGATTTATAAATGCAGTTATAGGCGATTCTGCTGGCATTTTAGTGATGCTGCATCCTCAGCAGAACGCAGCACATTAAAGGCACACACCATCACAGACTGACAGTAGATTTCCAGTGACTTACTGCCCACATTAAAGGATCTGAGCTTCCTCTGCGAGAGCAGCTCATCCTGCACTGCTCCACAACTTGAGCTTCCTCGCTCTGAGTATGGACAGTCATAGAAATCTTGTCCTCTTGAAAAATCCACCAGACGTGACCCCATCGGATGTTCAGGAGCAGCATATTCCTGCTGGACCCGTCTGCAAAGCGGTACAGGAGTTGGCTGTACTCTGAAACCTGTCCATCTCTGTCACATTTCACTTGTATCATGAAAGCAAAGGTCAAAGAAAGCCCATTATTCTGCAAGAGTATAAACATCCAGTGTGTCAGAAGCAGCTACTCGCATCATCCAGCAGCATAAACAACAAACTGAAACCAGAACAGAGGCTAAAACATGAGCTCGTTCCCATCAGAACCCAGGCTTATTTGGGACATCCAGATAATAAGGAAAATCCTGTTTTGGCTGGATTTTCTCCATCGCTTTGAGATAGGGTGTCTATATTTTAGCCAATAGGCAGGTAATAAAAATATTTCTAGAAACCACTCTCATGTGAACCAATGGACAGATTGTGGTAAAAAATCTCCATGATTCCATCTTCTGGGAGACATGTTAATAGCATCCAGCTAAACGGGTGAGTCTAGTTGTACCATGTAAGATTTAACAGCCTTTATTTAAACATTACAGCCACAAACTTCCAAAACATGATGAGTAAAGTCATCTAACATGATGCAAAGCCGCATCATGCCATACAAGCTCAGTAATGGGATGTTTAGATCTTTGACAGATTCAGCCCTGTTGCCTCTCAAATGGCTCTTCGTCTAGTTTCGTCTGTTTGTTGGTAAGCAATTTTTTATAGCGCTTACATTGTGCACCTTTTTCAGAATGAGGCAAGTCACGCACAGTTTATTTGTACGGCACATTTTATGTAGAAGACAAGTCAAAGTGCTTTGTATAAAATATTAAACAGCTTTACAGATGCTGTAAAGAAACATAAAAGAGAATAATAATATAAATCACATTAAATCGTTAATCAATGAAATGATATTAAATGCAAAATCAGGAAAAGATTACTGTGCTGATTTAATGCAAAGCTACATTGGCAAAGAAATGTTTTAAACCTGGACTTAACCATGTTTGTGAGAGTTTAATCGCTCAACTAAACCACAACAAAGTCAAGTACATAGCAAAAACTAAAGTGTCATTAAACATCTAAGTGAGATTAAACATCAAATCAAGGATGCATATGCTTGTTTTTAAATGTAAGATATTTATTCTCACTTAGCAGGTTTTTTTTTTAAAGATTTTTTACTTGTTTTAGGAGTTCTTGACAGATTAATGTTCCTTGAAATAAGATGAATTATCTACCAACAGAACAAGAAATTTTATCTAAATTTAAAGAAAATTAACCTGATTTTTCTAGGTTTTTTTTTCTTGTTTTTTGAAGCCAGTTTTTGTAGTTTAAACAGAAGCCAGAGTTGAACATTATGATTCTGTAAATTGGCTAATTCCTTTATTTTTTTGATCCAGCTATTTCAGATTTAGTTTGCAAGTTGCAAGTGGATCCGTACTAGCTGTGTTAGTGTTAATGCCGGTTTAGTTCATGTGTACATGCTCAGGTTGCGGTGGTTATCACTGGATGTCGAACATGGTGGTGTGAACAGTTGGGACGGCGTGACAGTATGTCCTCTATATGTGCTGGGAAGCCGAGGACATGCAGGGTGTTACTCCAATAGGTCGAGTTGGCAGTTATGCACACAGAATCTCCTTTTAATTTCCACACAGCCAGTCACTGGAAAAGGAATTCATATGTTGAGTAGCATCAGACCAACATGACTGAAAATCAATAACAGAGAATTCATTATAAAATATCTTGCTTGTTCTCAGTGCAGTTTTTATGATTTAATTAAGCATGTCGTGTTTGTGGGCCATCAACCTTTGAAGCAGTTCATACCGGCATTACAAGTGTCATCATGTCCACTCGCAGCATCTGGGAAGTGAACAGGAGCAGGCCGTTCTGCTCTGCATGCAGGTGTGATCCCATCAGTGTTAGTGCGAGTGTGAGAGGCGGGAGAGCGCAGAAGGTGTGAAGGCACAGGCGGTGTGTCGCCTCAGTCTGGGTTAGCTCAAGAAAATCCTGCTCTGTCAATTTATTCAAATAACTCCTTCCAAACACGCAGTGTTTGCTTAGTGGATGCGCCGCTTCTGATTGCTTGTCTAACATGAGTGGAAGCAGATAAGTGACCGTGAGAGAGATTAAGCAAGGAGGAGTGATTTAAAGATGTCGGGATGAAATTGCAAAACGAGAAAGCTGCAATTCAAATTAAAGTGTGCTCTTAGGGATTCCGCCTTCAGATACCAGTCAGAATGCAGTCCGGTAAGTCTGCGTTTTGGGAAGGGATCAATGATTGTCAGAGCTGTAAAATGCCACAAAGCACTTTAGTAATACAAAAGGGATCAATAGTTTCTGCAAACTCAATTCCAGCTTTACTAAAAAGGACTTAACCATCTATTCTTCTCATCCAGAAAGAAAAATGTCTGATCAACAGGAAAGATGAGACTTTGAATAAAAAATCTCATGAGATTTGGGGTAAAAATGAAGCTGATTACCAATTTTCACTGTAAGCCCCTGCATAAATTGTATATATATA
>JBAMHX010000007.1:2628085-2643029 GCA_037177515.1 Pseudomugil tenellus | reverse complement strand
TATATATATATAAATAAATAAATGCAGACAGGTTGTATGACAACATGCAATACAATCATGTATTTTCTCTCCACGTTATTGTTTCCTGCTGGTAACATTGCAAAGCTTCAGAGCTGCTGTTTGGTCATTTAATTCCAGTCTTAATGACTTCATACACTCCTCCTCCATTATCAATGCTAATTAGCAGGTCGCTGTCAAGATGTTTTCACACCAGTGTACCTGCTAAACAGCACGCCAGCGTGTCAACACTGCAACCCAGACAATGTTGGAATGATGATGCAATCAGACGAGCTTTCATCTCGGCTGAGAGCCAAACTCCTGCAAAGCAGCTAAATGTGCGTTTGGAAGCCGATGAAGCTAAAAAAAGCCGAAATGTAAATATGTTAAAAAAATTCAAGATCAGAGGAAGAGAAAAGCATTTATGACTCATTTTTGTCATTTTAAACGGTGCAGCAGAGATGTTCTGTGTGTGAATTCAGTTAAAAAAATGCCTATTAATTTTTTAAATCAACATATTTATTTATTTGAGCAAATATGTAGAAATAGGCATGTTTCTGTATAAAGTTTTGTATTGCAGTGAAGATGAAGAAGTCTCTGTCTGAACATGGATCACAAAGGATTGTATCAAAGTCAAATATGATTAAATTTATTGTTTTTTCTTAGTTAAGGCATTGACCCTCCTCCTCATTTATGTGCTCATAGCTGCCAAAGGCGGCCAGAAGACTGTATGTACCACATGGACAGATCAGCTGAAACACTCCAACCCCCCGTTCTCATCTGCATTTATGTTGTTTTTATTTGTTTTATAGTTTTTATGTTTCTTTATTCTGGAACTGATTTTAAATAATTTTAGTTGTTATTTCCTTTTAATTTATTTCTTGTTTTGTTTTTTAATCACATTAAATCAGATTTTAAGAAGCAGAAAAGAAAAGTATTTCTAGATATGGCCAAAGGTTATTCTGACCCAAGAAGGCTCCTGAATCCTGTAGACTGAATTTTAATGATCACAGGTTCTGTAGAGTTAAAACCTTCTGGACCTCCAGCCAGAAACAAATGAGGTTTTGCTGTTCTGTACAATGTGCAGCTTGAGCAGGATTCTGAAAACTTCCGTGAGCCGGGTCTGGGGTTTGCCTGCATGGACACAGGCTTCCCCCCGCCCCCACACCCCCACCCCAAAAAATACTAAAATTCTAAGAAATATTCAGTGAGAATTAATCTTCAGCTTGATAAATGTCAGATGACATTGCCAGTGAAGGCAGTACGTAATGCACCTGCATACGTTGTACATCATCACTGCCATGTTGCTCATCATAACGCAGCATTTATGCAGCATCACCTCAACAACCGCTCACATCATTTAGTCTCGATGCCATGAAGCGTGTCTGAAAGTCAAAACCATTGAATGTGACGAAGGTGCAAAAATAAACAGAAAATTATGCTGAAAAGACTAAAACCTGTGATTTGGCTCAAAGCGAGTATTTCTTTTTACCAGCGAAGCATAAATGTTTGTGCCGCAGTGATTGAGGTCCTACTGAAAAACAACATGCGTTGTGGAAGAAGCTGCTTCTGAATGCTAAAAATGAGGATGATAGTTGCACTTTACATATAAAATATTTCAGCTTTAACCATGAGGATGTTTACGACTCAACCAGGATGTGATGTGTATTGCATTTAGATGTAACCATGGCAACCAACAAAGCTAATCGATGAATCATAAGAACATTGTTGAGCTTAAATAACGTAACTTCACCTATTTAACATTATTTTCTTAACCCCAGCAGGAAGTAACATTAACTGAGCATAACCCAGATGTGAAAGAACATCATAGTATTAAAGTACACGACTGCAATCGCTACGAATATCTGCATCTTTTTATCTCATGCAAAGACCACAGGAACAACATACAACTTATGATTATGGGTTATTTAAGATGCAAACAAGCTCCTTACTGTATATGCACGCGTTAGATGGGATTGGCTGACCCAACAGATGAGGGGAAAGATATTTGCATTCTGCATCACAAACTCAGAAGATATGCATCATCTTGCTGCACACTTAGGTATGTCAGCTTCTTTAAGTTCTTTAAATCTAATCTGCTGTCCAGGTGAACTCACACCTGCACCTCCCATGATCAACGTTTTATTTGCTGATTCCATTCTCCTCCACATTCAATGCTAAAAAGCAGCTAGCCAGCTCGCTGTGCTCAGGTGCTGGTCCATCCTACTCATACACCACAACTGAGGAGCAATCTGAACCTATCAGCATGTGCCATTTCCCTTCTCTTCAGCATTCTAGTCCAACTCCACCTCCTGCAGTGCTTCTGTGCTGCTGACTAGCATCATTTGGTGCTACACCAGATGATCTGAAAGACAAGCGGTTGGGAGTGTCTCCTTCTGCTACAGATCATCACAATGCAGGCAGGTAATTCCCTTCTGTCAGTTTGTATGCGGTGAAGGCTTTTCTGTCTCAGATGTCAAAAAAAAGGTTTTAATTCAGTCTTGAGAATTATTGCAAATCCACACATAACCACAAAAAGATGAACAACCTTCCTGAGTCTCGTCCTGCTAAACGCTTCTCCTTCTTCCACTAAGTTCGGATGTTTGATGCTTAACACAAACAATCTGAGACCTATTCCATCACCACAGGATAAAAGTTTGTTTAATACACTTGTGTAAACGATCTAAAACTAGTTTTCTGTCCCCTAGTGGTTACCATTTGCACTACAATAACTCTGACACATGATAATAAACTGCATAAAATTTGTTTTCTACTTATTTAAATCATTATAATGGTTTAATCGGATTACGTTTGGATCACAGTGAACTGGGAGAAATAGGGCAGGTTGTATTTCATAAGAGGAAGTTAACCCTTTAGGAAATAAGGATCTTTTGTTGTCCCTTCAAGCTGTTTTTCCCTCAATTTTTTGTCCAGATTTCTGCTCTTTTTACCCCAAAAGGGACATTTTTCTATCAGAAAACATTTCTTATGACCTTATATCATTTCATTCAAAAGAACAAGGTCCTCTTAAAAAAACTGACAAAAAATGTGAATCCACTTAAAATCTTCAATAAACTTCAATCTCATGTAAAAATACCGATTATGTGTTGTTCAATTTTTTAACCCTTTTAATGCCTGTTTGATTGCATGTCAGTTTTTATGAAGAAAAGAAAAATGAATTTTTCCTCATATAACGGATATCATGAAGATGTATACAGTCTCTAGATTCAAATGTTTTTACACATTTTTCAGTCATTTCGATTTAAAGAAAAAAATCACAAAGGATTGACATGTACATTTAATGGAAAACACCATTTTCTGTTAATTATTTACCATAAAACTATGATATCATGTAATAAAATTATTATCTGCAATGTTAAAATGATTAGCATAATTCCATGTTTCATAGTGTTTTGGTCAAAAATTACATTTATTTTATAAAAAAAAATTAGAGTAAAGTAATGTTGTGTAATATTTTATATCAGTTACTCTTACAGAACGGAAAGTAAATTAAAACAGTTAAACACAAAAATGGGAAAACAGTCAATAAATTGAATCAGTCTAGTCCCCCCCCCCCACACACACACACACACACAGACACAAACACACACACACCAGGGTCTTCATTTTAGCATCACACTGGACAAGCGATGAGAGAAAAATGCAGAAAATCGACTCACTTATAAAAAGCCAGAGAAAAAGGTTAAGAGCAGAAGAGACCCTTCAAAGATTTCTGTTCTCATCACAGTAGGGAATGGATGGAGTTTTTCTTTTTTTTTACCCTTGTTTGTAGGGGGATTGGGGCTGAGGATGGAGCTGAAAAGCAAGACAGGCGAGAAAGATGGAGAGTGGGGCAGATTCCCTGCTGAGAGCAGAGGCAGAAAAATAGGCTAATGTGCAAAGAAACTCCTGTAGCAGAGGGGTGAGAGAAATCCAAGCTGAGGGAGAGCAGAGGAAAAATACAGGAGCTGGTTTCAGACGAGCTACTGGCATTTCCATTTTGAGCCTGTGTGAAGGCTAATGAATCAAGGCGGGCTGCTGGGACTGAGCGAGGGTTCTGCAGGTGGTCCTCACAGGAGTAGAGAGCTCCTGAAGAGACTAAGGCCATTTTAATTGGACACTGAATAACGATATGACTACTTCTCAGAGAGAATAGACGGGTGGTGGCTTCAGTTCCAAAGGGCCAATTACAGCTTATTCATGTCGAATAGCTTCTATTAAGACTTTTGGAGGGAGCACAGCTTAGTGTCGGGTTTATGTCTGATGAATTTTCATCTCGTGTTTGAGTTTCGTGCTTGTTTTGCACTTCAGCATGTGGACAAAGCTAGATGTGAATGATCTGGTCCACATCTGTAGGAGGTAACAGGGGAGGAGAGTCTTGTGGAGGGGTGCAAGAATGTTTCAGAAGCAACAGGTTTGGGTATGACGTGAACAGCCACATGGCGTGTTGTTAGACCGTCTCAACGTCTTACTGTTCTTGGGTCAGACTCAGGTGGTTGATTATTATTTAAATCTGTGAAGTTGTTTGTTGCTCAAGAGGTTGTACAGTTGCTGACAGGTTGGTGGTTGGTTCCGTCCTAGTCCTGGGAAAGATGCTTCATTCTCCATCATCATTGGTGTACAACTGTTTAACGTTCTATAAACGTCATGACGACCATTGACTCTGACTCTCTGCTTCACATAGAAGATAGTTTAGATACAACTGGCTCGGCCCAGTAAGTTAGTAAGCAGGACCTGCTTAAGGTGACAAGCTGGTACCTCTTACTAAGCAAACTTCACAAATATCAGCATTTATAGTTTTTGCAGAGCGACTGTGGAAAGGCAACTATCTCCAGGTCAGTTGTAAAGCAGGATAAACCATCAGGCTTTGCTCCTAAAGGTCTTCACATGCCAGGACCAATACGAATAAACATCACTAAACTGGGAATCATTCAGAGGTGAAACATTTGTTCTTGCACACCAAGTGTAATGCTAAATTGTGGATGAATAATAAAATGCAAAAACAAATTTGCAAGGTGCAAAACAAAAAAAATCAAAAAACAAAACATTGATTCCATGTCAAACAATGATGATAATGATGATGGATGGATGAATGGATTGATAGATGGATGGATAAGAACTCAACAAGGACTTTTAAACTTCTTTTCTCCTGCTCGCTGGTGATAATATGAAAGAAACATCAAATCTGTATTGTGCATGTAAAATATGAAAATGTTCTTGCTGATGAACAGAAACAACATCGGTGTCAAAGGGGTCCCACAAGTTTAGGGTTCAGCTGGTTCTGGTCGAAAGCAACTCTACAGTTGGGTCCTTCTGGAGCACTAACTTTCCTTTTACATGTCCTATGAGCAAAGTTAACAGAGTCTTGGCTGAGTCAGCAGTCACCATGGAAATGAAGGGGGCGTATTTGGCACCTCTATGTGATGGTAAATCAAGACGCTTTCGCATTGCAAGCCAGAAAAGCTCAGTTTCCCAGTCCAAAAATAAATATTTCAGTGGAAATTTTAATCCTGGATGTGTTTGAGAAGTGAAGAGGAAATACTACCTTTCACTGCCAGATATGCACTGCATCTGCTACGAACCTTCGATGTATTACTGTAGATTTTAGATGAGGTAAACAACAAACAGTCCTAGGTACATTGGCCTGTCTGTCCTGGGAGAGGATCTCTCCTTCACCTGGGGCTTCATGAGGTTTCTTCTTGTTTTCCCCACAACTGGGTTTTTTGGAGTTTTTCCTTACCGCGAAGGAGGGTCTAAGGACAGGAAGTCCTGGGTCTGTTTAGTTTAGTGTAATCACCAATTGTGTGTATTGTGAGTTATGTCTATTGTTCTGTTATTAACTGCATGTGAAGCCCTCAGACAATTTGTTGTGATACTGGGCTATATAAATAAATTGAATTAAATTATAACAATATTTTCCCTTTTTTATAGCTCTTTTTATCTAAACACACTTCTGAAATGAGTGTCTGTCTTTTTCCCCCGGTCTTAACAAGGTTGTGTGTCTGATTTTGCACTTTGATTCATGGCAATTAAAATAATATATTACTTTTCAGTGCAAACTGAACATCTGAACAGGTTTTACATTTATAATATGAAGTAGAAAAGTTCAAAATGTGAAAAAAATAGTAAATATTAATTGTTTTGAGCTACAGCGCTTATCTACGCCTGTGAAAACGGGTACACACAGTCATGCTGTTGCCGTTCCAGAAATAAATGTACGCCTGACCCCGGTGGCAACAGTTTCATCAACTTCTTCTCATCTGAAAGAAGATAAAAACACTGTCCTCCACACCAGCATGAACCCATCAGCTGCTAATTGAAGTGTTAGTATTATACAAACAAACAATTCGCTAATCATGAGGAGGCAAGTCACCATCATCAAATGAGAGATGCGGCAGATAGGAGCAGGAGAATCAGAAATCGGTTGCAGTGGGTGGATAATATATGCCGGGCTATTTCGTCTCCCCATGCAAATGCGGTCGAAGCATTTCTCCCAGAGGCGACGCATGGTGCCTGTGTGTGCAGAGCCTCAGCACTCCAATCTTTCAGCTTATTAATTTCATATTTACTCATTTATTTTTAAATGTGTTGAGTGATGGAAATGCGGCAGGCTGCAGCTCAGAGGTGCTTACATGGCAGATGGGTTTATGAGGGGAAGTGAGCCAGTGTCAGAGTCAAGGATTCAATTCAAAGTTGAGGGATTTTTTTTCTCCTTCTTTTATTATTCATGGAAAGTAAGACTCATCCACAGAACGTTGACTGAACACACACGGTGTGTAAGTACACTGTGCTCCCTATAGGAGCTTCACTCATTCACTTTGGGGTGTAACTAAGCAAACAAACTTTATCTGCTTTTCCTACATAATCTCACATGTTATTACTACAGTCAGCTGAAAAGAGTCGCTTAAACTATGCAAATGTTACAAAGCTAAAGTTGCAGATGTCATCTAGTGTCAACGTCTCTTTAGCGATTAAAAGACAACTACTGTTTAAGTGTAATCAGTCACTCAGACAGGCGTTGGTGGTAATTAGAAGTTTGCTGCGTAATTGCTTCTCTAGAAGATGTGGTTTAATCTCACTGAATTCCAGAGACTAGCCCACCCACCGAGCTCTGCAGGGATGTGTGCACAGCACTCTGATTCACACCTACCGCAGCCCGACGCCCCATCTCATCCTCCTTGCTTCTCCTGGGACCAAATATCTGCACTGAGCAGGCTGATTCGCCGAATGACCCCGAGTCCAAGCTGACTCAGCGTAGCTCGTATGCGGGCTGTCTTATTTTGCTTTCTGGGTCAGCTGTTTAACTTCTGCTGCTCTGGCTGGCTTTATGAGATGCAGGAAGGTTTTAGGTGCAGTTACATAATTTTTCTTATAGATTATAGATTTTATTATGTAAAACCAGTAGCACAAAAACCACTTAAACTGTTCTTTTAAAGTTCTCTTCTCTCATTACCTTGACCATAAAGAATTAAAATGAGCCTGGCTATTGTCCAGAAAGACACGGTCAGCCTACTTAACCATGATAGGCAGCATATCAGTGATTATAGATTATATATCCATCCATTATGTGTACCGCTTATTCCATTGAAGGGTCGCAGGTAGCTGGAGCCTATCCCAGCAATCATTGGGCGAAAGGCAGGTACACCTGTATGGGTTGCCGGCCCATCACAGGGCAACAAGGAGAGACAAATAACCAGTAACACACATTTAGTCTTAAGGACAAGTTAGAATGAACAATCAACCTAAAATGCATGTGTTAGGACTGTGGAGGAGGCCGAAGAGCCCGGAGAGACCCAATGCTAACACGGGGAGAACATGTAAAGCCACGCAGAAAGGCCACTGGCTGAGGCTGAAAACAGTGACTTTCTTGCTGCAAGACTGTAGTGCAAACCACTGCACCACCATGCAGGCCTAATTTAGGCTTACATATAGGAAATGAATGCATCAGAAACAGACTGATTGAAAGAATGTCTTGGATTAATTTAATGACTGATGCAGCTTTGATTAAAGATGTTCCTGATGTTAGACGATCAGACGGATGATCCTTCTGCTACTTACAAGTTGATGACTGAGCTTTGCTTTGTGCTGCATGATCTCCTTACTCACTCATTGGCATCACAAGTCACAAGTCAAAATAAAGGCTCAGTATGAGGTTTAATTAGCAATGTTTCCTAAGAATGGTGCAAAACCTAAATATCACAATAAAAAAGAAACAAAAAGCCTGTTAATTATTGCTAAAAGTTTATTATGCTCTCATGCTTTTTCACATGTCAGTATAGAAGTATTTTGCATAAGTGAAATAGAAACACTACATAACCTGAAGTGACGTAAAGCAAAGTGTGTTCTAGGTTTAGCATGTGTGTGACTATAAGCAGATATGGCCAGAAAAGGTGGTCAAATGTGGAAGAGCGAAGTGAGTAAGAGTTCAGATGGGTTGAAAAACTCAAGCCGGATCTGATGCAGCTCCGTGTTTCGCTCTTATGTGGTAAAACAGGAGTTGTTCTGGATTAACCAATAGATTAATGAATATTCCTCTGTCATGTCTTGTCCTGTTGTAATTCTTTACAGAATTGCCTCTGATGTGGAGTATGATTACCTCCACCACGGAGGTTATGTAATCGCTAGTGTTTATCAGTTTGTGTACAACATAACTCAAAAAGTTATGGACAGATTCTCATGAAATTTTCAGAAAACATCCAGAATGTAAAAGTAATAATCAAATTTTAGAGGCGATCTGGATCACCGTCTGGTAGCAGGAATGTTTTAAAGGATTCTTTAATATTGCAAGATTGCAGCTGATGCCTCCTACAGGCAGTTTGTGTCTACTGTTGTTCACTCTGACAAATATATGTGACTGAGCTCTGAGAGATGTATCACCCTAAAATAAACCCAGATGCAATTGTAGTAATTTCCTAAACACAAGTGAAGACTGACATATCGTTCCATTACAATCTTCTGGACATGACAATAGCATGTGACAGCGCTAGACTGATTGAACACGGACTTTGCCAATGAGATGACGCTCTTCCAGTTTACAGGAAGTCAGCAATGCTGCTAGCTTCGGGTAGCCAGAAGCCTTGTCTTTTCAAAAAAGTTAATTTTTGTATTGAAAAAGTTTGGTGCTTGGCAGAGGTCTGCGCTCTCAGAGTATATTAATGTATAAATGTATTAATGAAAAGCTCTGTTTTGTTTAAATAGTGTGAATGTGAACTTGCTCCAGAACGATGTGTGCACCTCTCCCTGACCACAGGCCCCAATCAGCACAAGCTTGCAGAACTATCCTTATGTAAATGCACCTTGAAGGCGTAGAATACTCCTTCACGTGCATATAACATGAAATGGTTCACATGTTTGTGTACATCTTTTATTTTTCCACAGTTAAGTAAGTTCCATCATTAGAGAGCAGAGCTACCTTCTCAGTTGAACTTCTGTGAAAGAAGTTCAAAACAGCAGATTTGGGGTTTATTCTTAAACTTCTTATGTTGTTTCTATGGTGTTTTGAGGATTTTCTAAACAACTCTGCGCATTATAGCCATCAACGCTGATGTTTAAGCGCTCAAAAACACCAGAAAAACTTTAATAGAACCACAAAGTCGTGTGTTGTTAACCTCTTCTGTCTTCATGTGGTTTTAATTTGGCAGTTTCTGCATCGTCTGTTCATCCTATTTCCTGGTTTGCTGTGTGTAAGCTATGCAACTCATTGCTACCCCTGTAATTTCCAGTAGTATAATTTAAGCCCTTTGAAAACAAATCCAATTAACCAACGTAGGAGACGGATCAAACTGTCCGTCTGCACATCAGATTCCATAGTGAACACAAGAGGCTTAAATAAGTCCTACAGCTAAGAAAATAAATCTCAACCATCAGGAAGAAAAGTGTTGCTTATCAATGGTCTATGAGGCATTGCTAAATGTTGTTACACATCAGTTATTTTCAGAGCCTATGAAAGCTGCTGTACGCGGGAGGAGTTGTTGTGGAGGAGTTGTCTGATGCTTTCCATAGATTTGCATCCATGTGGATTTAAATGTAGCCTTACCAAGGGGTTAGCACACAGTGGCTTCAATAAAAAGGCCATGACATTCAGTGTGAGTCACGCTAATTTATTTTAGAACTAAGAAGCAGAGAGGAAAAACCAGATTATAGACAGTCGTGCTACGGCTGGGTAGCTAACCACCCACTGCAAGGAGGCTGGGGGTATTCTAGCAATAAAAAACAAACTCAGTACTACAAACCAAAAACACTGCACAGCAAATCATCTAAAGTGAACTCCAAGCATCCTACATTCACCAGTGAATGGTGGGCCACCCCAGCTACAGTACCAAAATTAGAAGGAGACAGGATGTTAAAACCTGGATAAAATAAGTTGCATAAAACATACAAACAAAAATATAAACTAAAATAAACAGCAATCTGGCTGACCTAAAAAAGGATATGAAAAGATCAATCAAATATGGCCCACAATTAAAATACAAGTGTAAGAGCTAAACAAATTGAAAAGAGAAACCATAAATCTCTTACCAGTGGCAGCAAAGAGTCCAAACAGAAGCAGCAAAAAGTCCAACTAGAGGCAGCAAAAAGCCCAACCAGTGGCAACAAGGATGAAAAGTCAGTAGAAAGTCAGGAGGGTTTTTGAATCAGTTTGGCAAACAGTCACACCTGCTGCCAATCATTCACTCGTGCAGTTCCTGTCCTTTGATTGGCTTGCCCATTGCCACAATCCCAGAGCCACTGCTATATAAGGAACAGCAGAAGAGCATTTAAAGACAGCTTTTAGGAGATCATCAACATATGTGCAAGAACTCCTTCTCTGAAACTGTTGCTCTGCACTGTGCACACAATGTCACCCTTTACCTACAAACTGCTGAACGTTAATGATAACTTCCCACATTTCGTGCGACGATTCTGAAGGCTTTCCGAGTCATGAAACACAAAAGAGGCATTTCTATGAGTAGACTCTTTTTCTTAGAGGTTTGTGATGAATAATTTTCAGATATCAAGAGCATTTAAACCCATTGCAGTAAGTGGTGCAGAGGTAGCCACTCTCAGGTTATTGCTACTCCTGTAATGGCACTTGAACAATGAAAACAGTGAAAACTGTTAATGCAATAATTTCTATAAGCTGTCAGAGAACCTGACTCTGTTCACTGATCACATAGTCGCAAAGCATTAGCATTTATTTCAGTTAGGAAATCTTTTAACCTGAAAGTACAAATTTATTCCTAGTCTCTCAAGAGCTTTTCAAAATCAAGATGTACGACTGTTTATCCAGGACTTGCCACCAAGCTTGTCCTGGTTTTGGACGTGTGATGGTGGGATGTCTCAGAGGAAAAAGAGAAGAAGTTAATCTGTTCCAGTCTTTGCAGTTCTGATTATTATTTTTGGATTTGACTTTTCTTTTCTGTCATTGTTGGGCTTGGAAATGATCACGCTGTGGGCTAAAATACACACTTTCACACGCTGTATGAGGAAGCTTCTTTTTCACGCCTGCCTGGGTTTCAGTCTTTAATCGCATTTTCCCCCATTTTTAAATGTTGGATTATCAGTCAGTCTCATTTTCAGAATGAGGTTCACAAATTTGATCAGTTTAAAGAAAATGAAGTACAGGATGTGGGATTTTGTACTTTAAAGGCTGCAGTTTCGCTTCCACATGTGA
Organism: Pseudomugil tenellus; assembly: GCA_037177515.1. NCBI lineage: Eukaryota > Metazoa > Chordata > Actinopteri > Atheriniformes > Pseudomugilidae > Pseudomugil > Pseudomugil tenellus. Next base: position 2,631,379 of record JBAMHX010000007.1, on the reverse strand, counting down.
TCGCTGTCTAAAGGGGGACATGCAGCATGGTATAAGGGGGACGATCTTTGTCCCGATCTCCCCCCCTATGATCACAGCCAGCAAGGCCCGGGTGTCCCATGTTTCCTATGTTGTGTGTTAGAGTGAATTTGTCCGGTCTGATGGTCTCGGAAGGAGAGTTTGTAAATAATTAATGTTTAATATGTGAGATTAGGACTCGTGTGCTGGTTGAGATGCTCTGAGAAGAGCCGAGAGTGCACAACTCTGCTCTCCAAGCTATCTGTAACACTTATCATAAGACTGAACAACAGAAACTGGCTTTAAAAAACAAGAAAAAAACTGCAAAAATTAGGTTAATTTCCCTTGAAATAAGATAAACTTTCTTATTCTGTTGGTAGATAATTTATCTTATTTCAAGAAACATTAACCTGTCAAGAATTCCTAAAACGAGTAAAAAAAAATCTTAAGAAAACCTGCTAAGTAAGAATAATTATCTTACATTTAAAAAAATAAGCATGTGTCCTTGATTTGAGATGTTTAATCTTACTTATATTTTAGTTTTTGCAGTGTGCAAAACCGAAATTCCCACTGTCTCCATCATTTTATTCAGAATTCTTTTGCTTTTTCCCATTTGCACGCCATGTTTGTTTACACATGGAATATGTATAAACAAACATGTGTAATATGGGATGGAATATTACTCATGAACACCCTGTTACTCTGATTGGTTGCTGTGTGGTGAACCTGTATGCACACCAAACTGTAACATCAGAAGAGAAAGATTTTGTGTGATCTGTCTCTTGTCTTCAGGTCTCTGAATGTTTGAGGAATAATTTGTAATGTGTGCCAGCTGCAGGTTACATCCTTCCTTACAAACTTATTTTATTCGCAGCCATCATGATAAGGCTACAATCTTATCTTTTATCTGTCATCCACAACAAAAATAGTAAGAAAACAATTTTGCATTGTTTCATCAGTCAGGCGACCTCACCGCTGTCCCTCCTCATATGCATTCACCCAGCTTTGCCTCTGCTGTGCTTTATGGCGGTGTCTGTTCAATGGTTTCCCACTAAGACAATTCTCCAGAAAACCAATTTGCTGGTTGTCAGCCTTTTTTTTTCTCTCATTATTTGTCACATAGAGATTTGTTATGTGAGTTCAGAGCTCTTCTCTATTGATGTGTGCGAGCATTTTCTTCCAGAGTGAAGTAATTGGTTGTCGGGTCGACATGTAAGATTTACCAGACAGGTTGTGTGATTGACCAGAGACTCTGTCAAAAGGACAAAACAACACCGACATTTGCACAGAACAGTTTTACAGCATGTCATCTGCACAAACAAAGCAATTCTCCTTGGATAAGATGATTTTAGGGCAGATTAAACATCCCTACAACAGCAACTGATTCAGACAAACTCACACTGGGCAAAATTTAGCTCTGAGGACAGAACGCTAAATAAAATTGGGGCTGATAAATAAATGTAGAGCCTGTGTATTTAAGGGCCTCTGGATGAGATTATTAGCGGCTCACACAGTGATTAAAGCCAACTTAAGATGTTGCCAGCGGCTGTGTTCCCACCTAATTGAAACCATTCCTTATTTACTCATCTCGATGAAGGAGATCAGAGAGCCAGTTACATTTTCCACATATCTTTCACCTCGTAGACCCCATGTACATGCAGCATCCCTGGGGGGGGGGGAGACACTGTGTTCATGTTGCACCACAATAAAAGAGGAAAGAAAGAGAAAACAAAAGTCACAGATCAAAGAAGGATTAATTATATTTGTAAAGGCAATCGGTGGTGAGAGAAAGCAGGGAAGATGAGCAAGAGGGAGAAACGCTAATACATTTTACACATTTGCAGCGGCCTAGTTCTTTGTGTTAATTCCTCCATGCTTTTTAACTTCCAAAGCTCCTGCATTGTGATGCAGTAGGACAGAGTGTGATTGAGAAATTTGGTGGAGTATTTTTAGCCAAAGAACTCAGTTGCCCTGAGAGAACGGCATGTGATTTTTCTCTTCTTCTACTTTAGTGGTTTCACAATGAAACCCTGGATTTTACCCTGGAGGGAAGCATTTGGACTGAATCAGCTCTGTACCACTGCGCTGGAGCTGCTTCCTGATTGGCACAAGTACAGTTTGCTTCAGAATTGATGACGTAGTGCGACGTGCTAAAAACACACCGTATCATTGTGCTACAGACTGCAGTGTCACACAGATTGTAATGGGAATTGTCTTCCTGAGGAGCTGTGAGGTGCAAAGAGAGAAAGAGACCCTCTGCAAAGGAATTAAAATGAGCTAATTTCTATGATAATAAATGCTGAAAATCTGAGCTCAGGGAGAAGATCAAGTCAAATATTTGAAGGAAAAAATGGAAAGCAAAAACAGCATATGGTAATATGTGACACTACTAAGCAGGTTAGCTGTCACAGCAATGCGATGCTTCATTTTATCCTGAACAAGAGCCAATTTATGTCACAATCTAGCTCAGTATAAAATGGTATTGACATATTGTGCTGATGAAACTGCAGGGAAAACAAGTATGGTTGGTTCCACTGGTAAAAGTCTTGTAAACACCTTTCAAGTCTCGTTGAAGCTTTTGATCTACAATCTGACAAGATTTCTGAGCCGACTTGTCTTTAGCGTCATGTATTTAATCTTTTTCCACTGAACTTTTCCCACTGAAGTTTTTCCACTGCTTGTATGGAACCAGTAATCATTTATTTATAATTCATATCAGTACTTTAGTTAGGAAAACTGGTATAATGGTGCCAAACCTTTGGTGAGCCATCCAGCCAGCATGTCCAAGTTGCGCCCATATGGGTTCAGTTTGGGTTGTAAATAAGGCTCCTGCATTCAGGTGGTTCTAACGACCCAAATTAGGGACCATTTAGCAAACCCACATGGACTCCCTATACCCACTTACATCCCTTCTGGGGGTCATACCGCCAACTAGTGCTTTATATATTGAACCCATTAAGTTTAAACCACATGGGATCTGTTGCCCAGTTCAAGTCCATGCCAACTCAGTACCGACATAAACCAAATTGAACCCTTATAGGCCCCACATGGCCACTTTGGCTGCAATATCGGGCCTGCATGAGTCCTATGCAGCTGACAAAGTTGGGCCTCAGCAATTCCAGTCATAGTGGAAACTGGGCAATTCCATGTGGGACCCTTATATACATATATGGGACCCTATATATCCATGATAACCCATAGTAACATATATGATACATTTACTTTTTGCATAATTTTTGGCAAAAACTTTGCTCAAAATTTTTTACAACACGTTCTGGTTTTCGTCTTCTGCTCCTA
>JBAMHX010000007.1:2617628-2627985 GCA_037177515.1 Pseudomugil tenellus | reverse complement strand
TATATTCATATAAATTATATAAATCATATTAATTTTAAAGAAGTCACCTTTCTTACTGCTTTTTCATAGGATGGGTCTTTAAGGGTTAAATTGGACCCTTATGGGTCCCCTATTGACATGCTGGCTGGGTAAGTACCCTTGATTTGAGATGAAATAGACAGATTAAAAAAAAATTGAAGCCATGTTTAAAAAAAAGAAAAATCAGTGTCAGCATTAAGATAATCAGATAATATTCCTTGCAGTTTAATCCTACAATTTTAGCTGAAGTGCTGCAAAGGACAGCGTTTATGATCACCATCAAGTTTATAAACATCATTTGTAAGATTTATTTTTATTATTATGATGGCATTTATAGATCCTACTGTGCTTGTTGGCATTTAGAAAAGCTGCTGTAGGGTTAAAATCACATTCCCAAACAGTAACTGTTTGTAGAAGCATTTATAAGTGCAGACTGGAGATGTAAAGACTTGATTTATGGGGGAATGATAAACACGGTTACTCTGAAAAAGGAAAATCGTGTGGTTGCTTACTTAACTGTACCATAGAGAGCTTCAAACTATGATGTAGCACTCTGGTGCACAGCTCTTGGAAAGTTTAAAAGCTAAACCAGCTACTAGCCGGTATTTAAGGACTCCTCTGGGAACCATTTCAAAGAGATGAAAGTACAACATTAAGCTCCTCTGCATCCCTAAAGACTTTGTGTTGGATTATAAACCGTATTGTCCTTTTCTTTGCTAAAGTTCATCATTTTAGTTGCATTGTTTTTGCACTGCGTCTCCCACAACCACTGGCCTACAGGGTGTCAAATTAATGTCTCACTAATATATTTGTAGAGACATTTATGAAAAGCTGTTGGGGAGATCTAGTTATTCGGAATCAGGCATACTAAAGCAGGGAAACACTTAAAACCCTCCTTGCAGCCTCCGCAGGACTGGATTTGTAAGTCACTGCCCTTCTTTTTTAAACTGATGTGTCATTTTCCATTTAAAGTTGCGAGACTGGATGTTTGTAGTGCTGAGCAGCAAGTAAAATGACTCACTAAGCTACTAAAAACAACAATCCATGATTGCTGTGAAGGCCTTTGCAAGCCAGAAAGTTTAGTTTCTACTGGCCAAGTGCAATAAATGTCTGAGTACAGCCCTTCTTTGCAAGCGCACACATCCATTAACAAGACTCGAACATCAACCGTGTGACAGCACATCAAATAAGGAAAGAGCTCCTCGCTCATGTTTAACTGTGGGAATAAAACAGCGCAGACCGAGGAAGGAGCAACAGTCACATTCCTACAAACGCTGAGGTGGGAAAAGATGGACTGTGTGTGTGTTTGTGTGTGTGGGAAGGTGGGGGTTAATATTTTCTAATGTGTTGTCATTGTTATGGAACTGAATAAAAATTATACAATGTTTTTTGCTTTGATTTAGTCAGATTGACTAATTGTATCAATATAACTTTACCTGAGACCACACACACACTAACAAGCCCGCAGGTTAGCATGTCCTGTCTTTTCCACCCACATTTGCCCACTCTGACCCCCCACTGAACTCCGACAGATCGACTTTTCCCACGCTTCTAAGCCTGTTCCTCCGTACGGCCTCATTGACTCTAATTAGCCACTGCATGCGGCATTTCCTACGTCTTGTGACAGCTTGTAGAGACAACCAGACCTCCTCTTCCTCCCCCGACCCCTGTCTCTAGTTTCTGGTCGTGCACCACCCCGCCCCCTCCACGCCGCTCTCTCCAGTGTCCCCCCCACACCGCTCTGTTCAGTCTCTCGTCCTGCATCCAGCTCTTTGTCTTGGCGCTCTCTCTCACACCGCCAGCTGTTTGGCCCCCAGTAAATGTTACCGCAAACAGTGGAGATTCCAGCCATCTAGGTCAGAATGGTACACCCCCTCCCCAACCCCTCGTTCAACTTCTTTCTCTGACCTCTTGTTGGTTCCTCATCTGTCTTTCCTGCCCATCCTCTCCCCCATCCCAGCATCAAACTCCGTGTTCTGATCTAATTGCTTCCATTTCCTGAACCTGAAGCCTTCCCACATTCATTAGCATACATTTTGACTGGCTGATGTTGCCTGACAGAAGCTGTGTGAGGTTGGCTGTAGCGCAGCTGGTTGCTCCCTAAACGAGGCCATTGTCAGCGGCTGTCTGCTCCAACTTTTCATACCTGGAGGGCATGGGGGGAAGGTGGGTCTGCTGGGAGAGAATATGCTGAGAAGCAGCTTTTAGCCACAGCTTCATCCTTTGCTTTTAGTAGTTTTGTTTCAGCCTCTTGCTTCAGCTCATTACTGTCAGAGCTGTGTCCGCTCTATGGGCTGGGGACAAGCAGGCAAACTGCAGTGATGTTGAGCCTTAGATATCAAATCTGATTTGATGGTCATGCACTTGAATAACACCCGGATTGAGGGATCGTAGTGGAAAGCTAATTGCCGAATTTAACTGGGAATGACACTCAAATCAGTCTTGGTATCTGAAGTCCTTCTCTGTTATGCTGCAGAGTGTCATCATGAATGAGTGAGTGATGCTGGACTGGAGCCTTCTGATGGTTACGAGGAGCTACAGTTGGAGCAAAAGTGGGAAATCACACTTCTACTGCAGGCAGAAATCAAAGAAATGCAGTAAAAAAATCTTTCTTATCTCTCTCATCTGACGCAGATACATGGTTCACCTGCGGTTTTACACTTTAGATCTTTACCCCTTTGAGCTACTGGAGCATTTAAATGAGATCTACTAGAAAAGAGTTTTATATTATTCATGTGATAGTTCAAGTGGGTGAGAAAAAGAGCTTAAATAAAGGCTAGGACAGAAGATATGAGATGTAAGAGCCATCCATAGAACCACAACTATGACGCTGATATGAGGATCCTCATAATAACATTCAACATGCCACGGAATGTGCAATGCATCCGTTCACATGTGTAAAAATAGATTTTTACGACCTGCAGCTGCTGAACATTGTGCAGAAAGAGAAACCCTAGGGACCCCGGTTTGAAAGAGTTCTACATAAACAAAAGAAGTTAGAAAAGTCTGTCACTGCTGTAAAAGTTGTCATCTTTTAAGATAATTTTTGTTCAGAATCTTGTAAATAAATTAAATTTTAATAGGAAGAAGCCATTTAGCTGAGTCTAGATAATTTCAGAGGAACAGGTATTTACAACTCTAATTAGCTCAAAGCTAACGCAGCAAAGCTGTTCTAGCAGAATATTCCATCCAACCCATCCTGCTAGATCCGTCCATTCGGGACCCATTCCCACTGATCCAACTCTGATCCAAAAGAAAGGTGGAGCTTCACACATTGAAATCTACTGATTTGTGGACAGAAACCTAATTTTCTTTGTGACCAGGCCCTAAGATTTAAGTGTGAACAATGCCATGTTTAAATAAAACTGGATATTTTATTTATGAATCTTATACAAGCCAGCAGGACAGAACACAAGCTGCTGGACATCCATCATTCTTCTTTTTTTATGGGATGCATTTGTTGTTGTTATGATTCAAAGACATTGTCAGGCCTTCAAAGATTTCTTCAACAGGATGTCCGCAGGGTCTTAAAAAGTGCTAAAAGTTGATAAATCGATAGTGGGAAAATAATCATAATTGTATGAAATATTTTTAAAATGATTCAAGCTCTGTAAATAATTTACCAGAAAAATGATCTATGAATATATATTTTCTCCTCCATAACAAATGACAACAAAGATCCGCTTGTGTGGTCGGCTTGCCAGATAGTCTTGGGGTTACGTGTATTTGTAACATTATATATCTTGCGATAATGAACATCCTTCTGGCATGAAACTCAAAAACAAAGCAAAGAAACAAATGTGTGAATGCCTGATTTTAATCAATAGCTGTAGCCTGTTGCTGAGAACAACTGAAAGGTTTAGTGTACACACTGCAAAACCAGGATTAGCATCAAGTCCCATGTGATCGTGCTAGCAAGAAGACGGCTAAGAGCACCTGCAACCGTCCACTGGTTTCTGTGCTGCATCGGCGACCACAGGTTTTGTGGCACACAAGTGTGTGTGTGTATGTGGAGCCGTGCTGGTTCGGACAGCCGTGGTAACCAAAAAAAACAGGAAATGTATAGAAACACACTGCAAAAAGATGGCGATCAGCTTGCAGAGCAGACAGAAGGAAACATCACAACTGATCACTGAAAAGCTGCTGGAATGCAGCTGATGATCAGAAGCAAATATAAAGAGTTTTATTTGTCATTTAGCTTTTCATCAAGTTGTCCTGGTGAGTAGTTGGTAGCTTGAGAGTTGTTGTGACCTTTAATGTTTTGCTTTTGTTTAAATGATTCTGTTTTACTTTATTCCTTCCCAGTTTAACTGAATTCCCTTGTCTGGTTGTTTTATAGATTCAAATATAGCTTGAAGTGGTGATAATTTCTTAAAATTATTTGGAAAGTCTTTAATAAGACTAAAACAGGTATTAAAATGAGCTTCAGGATTCCTGCATATACTCTGTTACATTCCTGATGTTTTAATACTATCTGGCTGATACCCGGCCCACCAGTTGGCGGTGCAAACAGACTTCAGGGTTCTTCAAACCAAACTGCACCACATTATCCAAGCTGGTTGGAAATGGGTCTAAAGTTTTAAAGAACAGCACCATTAGCTGTGTTTGTATGATGATCACAACCCTGAAATATTTTCTCATTTCTTCCCTAAATGCAGAAACAGCTGGTCAGTCCTGTAATGTAAATGTGAGTTATTATGGAACGTCACTGAGAAAGGTTTACATCCATGTTGAAAATAGACTTTGATTCGTGTCCATAGACGCAAAGGGCACGTTGTAGAAACATAGCTCACAATGTTAAAACAAATTTACACAAGTTTCCAACCTTTTAACTCGATGCATCCGACTCGCTCTGGTGGCACACTGACATTTATTGTACACATTCCTGGAGCCATTGTTACTCTGCAGCATGCAGTGGCGGAGAAACTGCACCTTACAACTTTTTCAACCTCTGGCATCACATGATAGCACATATGTAAGTAGCACATGCATGCAAAGATGTTTATTTCCACACTTGAATCAAATTAATGGGTCATTCTGTAGACAAGGTTTTTTTTTTTTTAAATCAGGTGTGTTGGAGCTGGAAAACACCTATAACCTTCAGGACAGTGGCCAGAGTTTGATATAATTGCTTCACCACATCAATAGATAAGCAGGATGAAGTCATCTGGAATAAACAGGTCTGATTAATGAATGCGGGCAGACACACAAGAAACACAGGAAATTCAAATTTCACAAGCAAAGAAATGCAATCAGCTGTAGTCAGTCAGCTCTTTATTAGCATCAGAAGTCTGATGCATTGATGTAAGAAAAGCAGTAAAACGTGTCCATCTCATCTGAAATGATCCATCCTCACACATATGGTCCCCTTTTTTGTTTATCTCAGGTGGAACCTCAACGCTGCGTCTCTCGTCGGTGAGAGAGTTGCCAGATCAGCTGCAGGAGCTCTACCAGCAGGGCTTCGTCCTGGCAACCATTCATCCCTTCATTTATCCCTGCGGTCCAGAATCCAACAGCCCCCAGCACCAGCTCTACCGGGCCATACTGGTTCGACCTAATGACGGGTAAGAGTTCCAGAAAGTGTTTTTGGCCATTAAAGGCAATTCTGTCTGAGTGCAATAACAGAGGAGGGGGGGAGGCTGCTTGCATTCTCTCTAATGTAGAATCAGTTGGCTGCATATACAAATAAATGTAGGCATATTTTAAAAAATAAATTAAAGATAAATATTCCTCCTAATTCAACAAGTTAGCTTGAAACTTTAGTGTTGTCTTACAGCAAAGATGACAACTGAAGGGTGATGGGCCTCATTAAGACGGTATGTTTCACTGAACAAAGGCAGAGGCAAAGCTCCAAGGCGAACATCTTTCAGGGGTCTTGGCTGCTCTCCTGGGAATAAGACCTTTGCTAGCACAAAATAATGAAGCCATTATAGTCACTTAAAGCATGTTGGGATTACTAATGTACCTTAATTGGGGTCATTATACAGAGAAAGCCTCAGTGGGAATCAAATTGTAAATGGTACAAAAATGTTATGCTGCCTGGTTGGTGTCTGACAGAATAATTGTGCTCTAACCTAATGTCTCATATATAAGCTATTACTGTTTTCTTTAGGACATATGTAAACAGAAAGAGTTTCATAAACACATTATGAAAGCAGGTTACACCGCCTTTCGATGTCATTTCACTGACACTGCATCACCACCACATCAGCATGTGGTCCTTTCACCCCTGTCAGCCTTCCAGCCAAAACCAGCTGCATGGACCAATGTCATCACTGCTCATATACTTGCTCTCCAATCCAGAGCCCGAGCAACCCCCTTTTTTCTGCTGTGCACCATGGGAGTGGGCGTACACTTCGGTTGGGCCAGGGAGCCACTGTTGAAGGGCGTTAAGGTTGATGTTTTCTCTCTAAATATCACTTTCTCTTGGATGTATAAAGAAAAATCATTCATGCATTGTGAATGGATTTGACAGCATCAAGGTCATGAAACCCGAGCCGCATATTCACGCCTCAAACTGCAAAGCCTGTTCAAATGAAATATGACAAAAGTTTTGGAGCTTTGAAGAGAAGCTTTCCTTATGGTAGCAGAGATATATGGGCCAGTTCCAGCAGCTGAAGCCCCAAAGGATGCTGATCTGTCTGGTTCTGATTTACCATCAAAAAACCAAGAATAGCTTGTAAAAACGCTGTTGCAGGGTACATCTGCTGCCTCCTGAAGCTTTCACCTCATCATTGGTTTGTTTGGGAAGCGTCACATGCTCCAGTCACAGCTTGCACATTTAACGTTTGCCTTTGTGTGAACATGCCTGTGACATTGTCCTGGAAAAATCTGACTTACTGATGTTTCTCTGTGTAATTGACTTCGGAGCAGATTCCTCTCAGCTGAAACCACAGCTGATTGCTGTATCGCCGTTCCTGCAGCCTCTTAACTGCTGAGCAAAAACAAACCACTGCAACTGTTCTACGCTGACATTTCAGTCATTTAACCAACCCGTTCACCCGTAGCGACAGCAGCAGAAAACCAATATTACAAGAAACCAAGACTAAGGAGTGCAATCTTCAGAACATCTGTCGCTTGATGGGTCTGTTTCAAGCACAGGGAGCATGTAAGAACAAATAAGGAGAGGCTTTCTGTCGAGGGAATTTATTGCTTTACCCAGAAAAAAAGGAGAATGGATGAGAAATGAATGGAATGAGAAAAGTGCACCAATAATTTACATTAATGCAGCATTGAATGTTTCAATAAATACATAATTAATTCATTGAAATTGTAAATAATCACAACAAGTAAATTAATGAATACCTCAATTGCTAATTAAATGTGTATTAGATTAAAGAATTATTAACTAAATATACAATTAGTTACCTAAATAAGTAATCAGTTAAAAAAAGAGAATAATTTATCAAATTTTTAAAACTGTTTTTTAAATCATTTCAATTTATGAAATTTCTGCTAAAACAAATAATTATTCCATTATTTGATTCATGTTTTTTAAACTGAAGTGTCACTGTGACTCATCAACAGACCGGGACGTCTGATTGGTTGCCCTGCTCCATTACTGAACCCCAAATAAAAATCTTTCAAGACCAAGTGGAAATATTCCTGCACATATGGTGGCAGTATTTATTTATACGTTTGAGGGCTTTTTCCTTTCATTGCTGTTCTAATGAAAATACATGAATGAATAAAACAAGAAAATATAAAGAAGGGTTTTCAGCAGTTGAGACCAAATGAAAACCAACAGCAACACGATCCGGTTTGATCGGGACTTTATATGATGTGCTGCAGCATGGGGACCAGATAATTATTAATTAATTGCTGACAAAATTATTTATGTTTTTTACATTAAATGAAATTATATCCTAATTAAGTTAACTATATATTTGATAATTTATTAATCTGTTTATTTCCAGTTCTCATACATTTATAACGCATTTGATAAATGATTCAACACTGTATTTATTTATTTCATACTTTTCTTCCATCACATAAAAGTCACACCACATCAGTTTCCATCTGAAAAAAGCATAGAGGTTTGATGTGGGAGGAGAAAAGGGATATTAAAGGAAATATTGAAGTACAACAAGGTTTGTGCTATTGGAAGCGATGGCTATGGCTATATCCCTGAACAGCCCCAGTCCTCTATTCCCCAATCCTTAAATAGACACAATGCGATAATATTAAGACGCACATGTTCAGTCGCAACGCTCCACCTGGTGTTAAAACGGTATGGCATCAGGACAGGATGGAAAACCACAATTTTCCCGACACTCTGCGACCAGGGATATGATAATCATTGCAAGAGAGCAGACCCCTTCCAATCCATGCAATGTTTTTATACATATATGTATTTTTTTATATTTTATTTAATCACATTTTATTATTTTTTTCACTCCATTTATTTTTATGTATTTATTCATACATACAAACATGCAAACCCCAGTAGTTATAGGCATTATTTTGTCTTTGGAAGGCCAATGTCAACCATATCCTAATCGCTTCACATTAAAGAATATTTTTTCAAAAATTGCTGGATCCAGGCTGAGATTGGCACCCCCCTCAAATGTAATCACTTTTCCAGAAAACGTAATCAAAATAACTCCAGAACTTTGTCTGTTAGCAACATAGCTCCAAGACTGCATTTGATTATATGCAAAGTGCAGCAAACACACTGCAAACCGTGGAGCAGTCGCTTTTTTACTTGAGTAAATGTTCTCCAGTGATAAGTTTAAATTATTACAGGAAAAGCAAGAGAACATGAAAACAAAGACAAAAAGAAAAAAAAAGGAAAAAAAGGTGTGTGCCAAAATATGTACCTCATCCATACTGGTGTTTTTACAGATATCAGGGATGCGCTCATTGTTTTGGCACTAAGCTCCAGTTCTTTCTTCTTTTTTTTGCCTACCATATAAAAAACACGTCCAATCATTCATTACAGCGACAACCTAATTTAGGTTTGTCAAATTCTCTGTTTTATCATGATTTCCTGTAATTTTGCCAGAGATGAGCAGCACAAGGCTTTTCAATCTGTCATCCTTGCTGTCAATCACCTGGCAGGATGGGCTGAAATACAGGGTCTCTTTACAGGCTTCTTATCTGGGGCATCGTTATTTAGGAGAATGTTAAATCTCAAATTATGCTCTTGATGAAATCGAAAATAGAGATTAGTATTTTATCAGAGCATTCAAAGCAAATGATGTCTATAGCTGCTGCTCAAACTAATAAAATGTTTTCTAACTAGGATCTCTATTGTTCAGCTTAGACAGCTAAGATTAGCTTAAAATGTTAGCTGCCTGAGAAAATCCCCATCATTATCAGTAATGGATGTGTGCTTAACGTTGCCTCTCTCATCATCTTCCCGCTATTTATCTTGTGTCTCCAAACAATCTCGTGATACGGACAGTTTGTAAACAATGGATGAGGTCATAATGGCAACATATGTTTGTGGGTGAATTCAGAATTTACTTGTCACAAACTAGCTTTTTGCAGATAAAAGTAAGGTCATGTCCAAGAAGCGAGAGTTTTGTCAACGATTTGTAAAGTTTTTAGCAGAATACTTGCTTTCTAAATGTTAGATCCTTCCTATCGTTTCCATCAACACTACAGAGAAGTTTTCTCTTAAATGTGTTCAAAATAAAGTGATGGCCGTCAAGCTAGCTGTTAGCTAGTTTGCATTTCTTTTATTCAATTTCCTGACATATGCAATGTGGCAACAAAACCATTTTATTTTTCCATTGGCTGACCATAAGTATCAGTTAGACTATTATATATCATAAAAGCTTACATACATTGTTGTTTAGCTCACAAGAATCCTGTATGAGTGATAAATGTTTTCTATCTGTTGAGGCACTGACTTTAATAACTGTGAAGGTTAATGCATTAACAATTTGGGGGGGGGGGGGGGTCATAATGTCTTTATTAGAAATCACTTTGAATTGCATTTGGGTGCATGAAAAAGTTCTGATAAACTCTATTGGTTATACAGAGAAGGAAATGTAGTGAATATAAGGTAAATGTGCTGCCTTAGAACAATCTGTTAATGATCCATTATACCATGGTTTGGGTGAATTCTCGACCCTGATTAGCTGTAGGGTGTCTGTTAAAACGTGTTATAGAACACGTATAGAAAGGTTTCGGTCAGATTGCCTCGTTCTAAAATATTGTACTGGCTCAAACTAGTTCCTAACTGTGGCTACAGGAACTCAGAGCATGCATTAACATAAGTTGGCTGTGTACGAATACGCACCCTATACCCTACATAGGGGCTGATTTATTAAGAGGGCAAAATTGCTGCGGTATCCAAGATAAGCTGCGCAGTTTTGCTCCGGAAATGTTT
>JBAMHX010000007.1:2604903-2617528 GCA_037177515.1 Pseudomugil tenellus | reverse complement strand
AAGCTTGGGCCGATTTTAGCGGAGCAAAGCCGTTTGCACCTGTTTTAGTACACGCAAAGCGTTAATAAATCGAGGCCATAGTGCGCTATATAGTGGCCATGCCATTTTGTAGGGATGTCCGAATGTACTTTAGGAAAAAAGTAGTGCACTCAAAATTACCCACAATGCATCTTGAAAAGTAGTGAGCATCAGTGGTCGATATAGACCACAATGCATTGCGGAACGGAGCTTACAATGGCGGATATGATATAAACATCTAAAAACTTTAACAAAAAAACTATAGAGCATCATTTGTATCTCTTTTCTACTGACTCAATATAATACAAAACAAGAATAAAATGCAATATAAGTAAATGAGACATTTTCACATGAAATTAGATTGGACTTGTAACGTCACCTTCAGGTCCGTTGTGGTTGCCATAGTTACAGCGTGTAGTCACGTGACAGGGAGAAAGTAGTGAGCTTCAAGTCCGAATTGCCAGCAGACTTAGAGTGCAGTATAGTGTGCTACGTAATGTAGCCCTGTGTCGTTATCTCTGCTGCAGGTTCTGTAGCCAGAGCCAGTTAGTTACCTTGGCAACATGTTACAACAATGAATCTTAAATAGTTATGGGCCAATGCTGTAAGCATGCACACATATCACTCTTCCCCCCAGGAAGCGTTTCTTCCGCGATCTTATTATTCTCCCGTTTCCGTCATGATTTTCGGCGTGTATCTACTCCCACAGTTTTGAGCGTACCCCAACAAATGTCACATCAAAACATGCGTCTTGATCGGGAGAAGTGTGCTATGACTTTGTGTGTAAGAAAGTCTTACGGTTTTCGCGTAAATCGTGAAAAACGGCGCATTTTCCCGTCATTGAAATGAATGGGATTTGGGCCGAAGAGCCCCAAAAACGCCTCAAAACCCAGCCTACTTTGGAGACTCACAGCTCAGCGGTGGTTTGACCTAGAAACACCATTCAAATTTTAAACGGGTCATGAAAAATGAAACTCTAATCATTTGAAAGGACATAGCCATATCTACTATGGTTTTGACACAATCGCAGTTTACATTTTGGGAAAAATCAGAAAATCATCAAAAATCCCTCTCCACTCTAGCGCACTCTAACTGAAAAAATTTATTTAAAAAGTTCTCAAACACCTGGCTCTCACCCCAGAGTTTTTGTGGTACATACATAAACTATACATCAAAACACAGGGATTTTTGTTGGCTACAACATATTACAGCTTTGAGTTATGGTTTTTGAGTTACGGGCCTCCAAAGGGAGCAAAGTCCACAAATTCCTCCATTGACGCTCCATTCAAAAGTTTTTTGCTGGTTTGAAAACCTCATATGTTTTTACATCGCCGCCGTTTAAATTCTGTTCACAGTAGTGAAAAATAAATTACATCCCTGCGTACCCAGGAGTGTCAGGGTATTGACGGTGAAAGAATTTTTCAGATAACTCTTACGATTTTCTCACAGCGGTGAGGAGTTCGGGAGGGTAAAACGGTGAAAATCACCAGATTTCTTCCTTCTCTGTCTGCTTCTGTGGCCTGTCAGTTAGGCAGAGGGTTCCGTTACCGTGGATACACTAAGACCTGGCAGCCAGCAGCACCAGGTGCGTGTGTTTAAAATGGAGTCACGCACACACATCAACTTATAAAGTAATATACAGTGTTTTAGAGGAACACAAAGCATTTAATGATCAATCCACAGCTTTTATTGGTATAAACATGGACATGAATGATTCTTAATGTCATTCTGTGTCAATACACAGATTTTCTGAGCTTAACTGAGACAATGAGTGGATATGCATTTAAGTGTCTCTGTCTGTCTGCCTGTCTGTCTCTGTCATCCAGTCTCTTTGTGTCTACATGTCTGTCTGTGTCTTCATGTCTTTATGTGTCCTTCGTCTGTCTGTATCTTCCTGTCTGTCTGTCTGTTCATGACTGTCTGTGTCTTCCTCTTTGTCTCTCTCTCTCTGTGTCTTCCTGTCTGTCTCTCTTCCTGTCCATCTGTGTCTCTCTTTGTCTTCCTGTCTGTCTGTGTTTACCTGTCTGTCTCTGTCTACCTGTCTGCTTTTGCTTTCATGTCTGTCTGTATCTTCATGTGTCTCTGTCTTCCTGTCTGTCTCCTTCTCTCTGTGTCTTCCTGTCCATCTGTGTCTGTCTGTGTGTTCCTGTCTGTCTGTCTTCCTGACTCTTTGTGTCTTCCCATCTGTCTCTGTCTTTCTTTCTGTCTGTGTTTGTCCTTCTTTGTCTTCCTGTGTCTTTATATCTGTCTGTCTCTGCCTATCTGTGTATGTCTTTCTATCTGTGTGTGTCTTCCTGTCCATCTCTCTTTTTTGTCTTCCTGTCTGTCCCTCTCTTTCTGTCTTTGTCTCTATCACGCACTCATGAGGACATTTACTGTGACCACACTTCCTCCTACCACCTCCTATGTGAAATGGTAGTTACACCCGGGCAGTAGCATCATTGGCACCCATTAAAGTTTCTTCAGGAATTTTCTAGTTCTCTTAGCCGCTTCTTATGAACAACAATTTTTATCAGTAAAAAATTTGTAATGTATCAATTGATTGATTTTTGATTTCATATTTATTACTTTAGGAAGTGACCATGGTATAAGCGATACAATGCCCTTTGATTATCAAAAATGAATGGACTCCGCGGAAACAACTTATGCAACTTATCGTATGCAGCATGTCGGGTATTCTACGCCTCTGCGTCGTCCATTACTTTCTGCTAATGGACACCTCTTTAAGCATTATCTCTTATATATTTGATATTCTACAAAAGTCATGTAGGTCCCCAAGAGGACGATCTGTATTGAATTTCACAATTATTTAAATTTGTGGTTACCAGGTGGCACTTTAAACAAAAACAATCCGATTTTTGGTTATATCTCTTTAACCATTTGTCTCATTGACCTTAAATCAGGTGCAAATGAAAGGTCATGACCTCAGGATACATCCTGTACTGACTTCATACTGAGCTGGTTCAAAGTTTCAACACCAGGTAGAGCTTTGTGACTGAACATGTGCGTCTTTATATTATTGTATTGTGTCTATTCGAGGATTGGGGAATAGGAGGATTGGGGATATACCCCCAGCTGTTGCTTCCGACAGCATAGGCCTTTTTTTACATTATTTTAAAGGCTTTTGGAGAAAAAATGTTATGCATAGCAAGTAATACTTTATGTCTAAGAGAAAAATGCCCTGATGGAGAACGTGAACTTTAATTCAGTTCTGATACAGAAAAGAAGTGGCCTTTAAGGTGGAATTGGCGGGATGATCATTGTGTTACAAGTGAACACAGTTCATTTGATGTTAATCCAGACACAAATTAGGCATTATGCTTTCATGAGAACACACTTCCAGCTTACAATTAGCAGCATGAGTACCATCATTTAACAGTAATTTGATACACAGCCTCCATTAAGAACTGTTTTAAGTTTGTTTTTCCTTTTTAAGTCTTGAATATTTTCTTTAAAGAAAAAACAAACAAACAAAAAAAAAAAGGATTTTTGCCCACCTGTGTTTTACAGCAGCCACTCACCACTGTCCATGCAGAAAATGACGTTTCCAACTTTAGGTGTCCAAAATAACTTCTGATGTAAATCCTCCTTTATAAATGGATGTAAAAACAGATGAGTGATCTCATCATGAAGCGAAAACGAGGCAGATGGTCAACTTTTGCAGGGTCCTCGACACTTTATTGCATTCAGTTTTTATAAAACTCAAAGATCACTTTTGGTGTGAAAGAATGTGCCAGGTGTAAAAAACTGATTGTTAGTGATTAAGCAATGGCAATGGCTGCATCTCTACGCCTCTGTCAGAAAGACAAGATGGGAGGGGAAAGGTGAATCTAAGAAAATCACAGCTGGATAGAGTGAAGAAAACAGAAGAAGAATGACTGATAAAAAAATAGAGACAGAGATTTAGTGAAAAGGGCAAAAGAGCCCACCCAGCTGAATGCAGGGCCAAAGCCTTATCTTCAGCGTCTGTCACTGTGGAGACAGCTGCTCACATCAGCACCAGCCCAAGGGAATCCAAATCTCCTGATGGGGATGAGGGAAAAGACAGAAAATCAGAAAAAGGGCTTCTCTCTGTTCCTTTTAACTTAGACACTAAAAAGGAAGGAAAAAAAGATTCAAATGTTCAAAATGGGGAAAAAATGGAAAATCAATACAATTAAATGACTTTTTTCAGTATCCATATCTTGTAAAAGAAAAACAATAAAAACAAATCTAAATATAAATTTTGACACAATAATTATGTAATATTTATTAAAAAAAATATTTTAGCATTTTTTCCAGGGAAAATAAATTATGTACCCATTCTTCTAAGACAACTAAATCCGATTCTCCTGCACCAGGTTGACATCAGAAAAGAATTCTGGTTATGTGGAAAGCTTCCTCCCTTGTTCCAGTGTCTAAAAACCAGAACCAACTGAACCAAATGACAACACATTTTTTTATTTTTCATTTTTTCATTCATTTTCAATCATCTGCGAAAAGAAAAATATGGATCTTATAATGATGCCTTAAGTCCTCAATAATGCAATTTTCTTTATCAATTGAGTTTCTGAGTTTAGCAGTTTCATCTCCGAAGTCTTTTCATGCCGTGTTACCTTTATTTTATATGGTCAGAACATATAATAAAAGAAAGTCACTTGTTCCGTGTTACTCTGGTTTTTATAAAAACATAAGTATGATATGAAGTAAAAAATCAGCAGCGTGTCTCATTTTATTAGTTAAATAAATTTAACGAATTAGTGGTTGAATAAATTACTTGTGACAGGATCAGATTCTATAAGATGTTTGCATTAATTTCTTTGTTTTGGAAAGGATAAAAAAATAAAATAGAATTTTAAAAGATGAATACGTTTTTTTTTTTCAATTTAATTAGAAATGTTTAAATCAATTGAGAGCCAGACTGTTTGTCACAGAGTTGTTACATGAAGAAAAACATTTACATCCTAAAAAAACGGTTGTTTTCCTTATGTGCGGGCTTTAAAAGATTTGTTGTCATCCTGAAATCATACAAATGCATCTTCAAATTTATTTTACTACAAGAAAAGATTCCATAAATCCCAGTGTGAACTTACAGGAGAAGAAAATAAAAAGGTCAAACATCTGGGTTTTGTAAGAATTCTAAGCATTTTTTATATAAAGCCACGATATTCAGCTATCAAATTAAATCATTATGACATGAAAAAGAGGATAAAAGAGCATCCTCATAGTGGTGGTTTTATTGTGTAGCTGTTCATCTTTTGTCTGCAGAACTAGTTTTCTGTCACCATACAGAATGCAGATCTTAAGTCGAAGTAGATTAGCTGAGTCTGTTTTAAAATGCACTGCAAGTGTGCAGACACAGAAAAAGCCCTACAGCGGCATCCTGGAGTGAAGGGCTTGGTCAGGAAGATACTTTACACAGAGGATGTCATGCTGCAGGAATTCATGCACAGCGGGAACTACACAGAGGTTTTTCTGCATCCAGCGCTGTGCCACCTGTTAGACAGTTAGGATACTGCCAGCACACTGACACATCTGGTTAAACGGGATACAACTTGAGGAACTTTTGATGGCAACTTATCAGTGGCGGTTGCCGATGGCTTACAATCTGCTGCAGAGAGGAAAATTAAGAGGGAAAAAATGTGTTGCAGATAAAATGGATTAGACTGAATGAAAATTTAAAATGTCAACTGTCAAATTTCCTAGTGTTCAATTTGGTAGCGATGGAATGGGGTTACAGTTCAGCAGGCAAAGTCTGATGGGATATATTCATCATTATTGGGTAATTGCAAAGCGGTCCCTATGTGCATGAGCAGAGAGAAAGTGATGAAAAAGAGAGAAAAGGGAGAGAGAGAGGGAGATGGATGAAGAAAAAATAAAGAACTACAACCCAAAAACCATTAGAGTGGATTTGCTTGGTTGAAAATGATGCACAAATGTGGCATTCAAATAGGTATCCTGTATTATCAAAGTGCCACAAAAGCAGTGCTAAATATGAACTCAAACACTCTCTGAATGCGTTGTCATAGCAATAGATAAGTGGGGGGTGAGAGGACTGACATGATTTTTGTTTCTGGCGCAAAAGGCCAGGAGAAAATTCATATTTTGATTAATTTACTGTGCAGAAAGGTTTTATATAACCTTGACATTCTTTCTAAAGCATGACTGGAAAGCTTGTCTAGTATACAGAAAGTGCAATTAAACCCTACTCAAGCAATTTCCATGGACAAGTAACGGTAAGGTGCTAATTTAAAGCCTTTCATTCAAGTATACGCTGAAAATGACAGCTGTATTTAGACAAGCTTCACACTAATGGTGATTTTACAAAGGGGATGAAGAGAATTTAATCTATATAATCAGAATATATTTTTCCAGGGTAAAACACTGGAATTAGTTTTTTCTTTATTGATTTGCCATGCATACATTTTTGCTTTTTGTGCTGCTATTTTGTTTGAATATGGTGAATCTACGAGGTCTGTATGGTGTTTTATGACATTCTGCATTTTAGCTATCATTTTATTTCCAAAAATATCTAAATTTACATTTAAAACATCTTTTCCTACAGTTAGTTCACTTATTTATCAAAAACCTGACCTGCACGTGGTATTACCCACCATTTTCTTTTTTTTCTTTTTATTATTTGAAAATAGTAAAGTTACAGTAATTTTTTTGTTAGAAGGCATCTTAACTATTTTACATCAGCAGATTGGACTCCAGTTTCAACTATAATGTTTTATATAAACAAAATCTCATGGAAAAATATGCTGCTGAAATAAGGAAACCAAGGTTTCAACAGTGTTTGCCTGGAGTATGTTTAAGGTCAACTCTGAAGTAAATTGGGGATACCCAGGTGGTAACTCTCTCTGAATCACCTCTTTCATAAAGGAAACCTTTATAGTGAAAGTTCATAGCTAGCACTTCTCTCAACAAACATCTTAGATTTAATTTACATCCAATGTAATTATATATCAGTAATTGTTTATAGGTTTAAACAATTACATTATTACCTGGAGACATACTGGAGCTACCATTTCCTCTCAACACATCACAGAATTTCAGAAATCATAGCTTAGGTTTGCACTTTCTCCAATGCAATTTTATGACTTGTGGCACGGTGCATTCTGGGATACTAGGCTCACCTAATGTTATTACCTGATGTATTCTGGTTGAAAAAAACAGAACAAGTTCACTTCAATGCATTTTTGTTGCAATTCTCATTTTTTATCTGAGCAATACAATATATTGCTGGAAACAGAAATGACTTCTTGTATATAGAGAAGAACCAAACTGACCAAAGAGATACTGTCTAATGATTTACTGCAGTAGCAACATTTCCATACGACACTGCATCATTTTATAAAATTTCCATCAGTTGTTTAATAAAAGACAAAACTATCAGACCATTCCAACATAATCTAACTTTTGAAGCACTTTTTTAAATCCTGTTTAAACCTTTTTTAAACCTACAAAATATTTTTGGATAGCTCTTTGAATTAAAAAAAAAAGCTGGCACAAGATTAATTACTATCTAAAAGAATGTTGGTTTGGCATATCGCTAATTTACTAGCAATCACTAGCAAGCTAGCAATGGCAAGATTGCATTTTTTTTATTAAAATGAGTGTAAGATGATATTATTAACCCCCCCAAAAAAACCGAAACATACAAATTAAGAATTATTTTAAGATTTCTTCCGTAGTACCTTGGTAGGGTAGTGTCAGCGATGCTGACACTGAAGCTTGCGGTGGTAGCTTCATGACCAACAACATGCTAGCGCTGTGCGAGGATAAATCCAATTTCGGTCCAGGCAGACTTAATGAACAGGTATGATTTGTATCCCTTTCACACAGCACTGTTATGCAAAATACTCTCTTGTGATGTTTTTGTTTCCAGATTTCTAGGTCTTCGTACATTAATGGCCATTTTCATTTATTTGCACTGTATATTGTTGTTCTAAACCACTAAATGCCTGCTGCAACTTAAATGAACCATCAAAAGAATTGAAGTTTACCAGTGCACTGGACTTAGCTGTGCAGATAACTATGTTAGCTAATGTGTATTTTTAATGAGGGTTGTGGGTTTTTCAGGGATTATTTTATGTATGTCTTCACCAGCATCGACTACATCCATATATACGCAGATGTCGATCGAGTATGAATCCGGTTTAAGAGAAGGACTTATACTAGCTTATCTGAAGTTTGTTTTAAAGTATGTTGATTAAAATTGACCAGCTTTGGTTACTTTGCTGAATTACACATATTTCTTCGATCTATTGGAAATGAGTGGCAGATGGTCAACCAATAACTAATGAAAACTTTGGGAGACATGCTGAAAGAATTACTACAGATATTTTAATCCTCAAGAAAATTTTTTTAAAAATCTTATTAATGCCTCATGAGTTTACATTTGTTTGTTTTTTTTTCCTTTTGCTTTCAAACCCCAACTTATTTCTTGTCTTACTGAGTCAAGTATAAAAGTTTGTGTCAAGAAAGTTGATGG
This sequence comes from Pseudomugil tenellus, assembly GCA_037177515.1. NCBI lineage: Eukaryota > Metazoa > Chordata > Actinopteri > Atheriniformes > Pseudomugilidae > Pseudomugil > Pseudomugil tenellus. The sequence goes on along the minus strand of JBAMHX010000007.1, from coordinate 2,609,034 downwards.
GGATGATGGCAGAGGAGCCCAGTAAAATACAGGGACCTATAGAAAGCCTATTATTAGAACAAGAAGAGAAATAAGAGGTTATTGCCAGAATGCGCCCGTAGATAAGATAAAAATGTTAAACCATGTTCATCAATAAAAATTAAGGTCAGAGAAAGAAAACTTTAGCAAAATGTAATCGGAAACCAGATTTACAAATGATGCTGCCTCCACGCTAGTGCAACAAATCCCACAGCAAGCCATTAGCAGGTAATACACAGTTTCCGTGTGAGTGTCCGGCTCCAGTGGGAGCGATTAATCCAACACAAGTTGTTTGACTGCCAAGCAAGGCACGCGACCAATCTATGGTAGGAGATGGGCGGATAAGAGCAGGTGTACCCAGGAGGGAGCTCCAGGTAGGTGGGCAGGCAGGCAGGCATTTGACACCCATCTAACCACACGGGGCCTTCGGAGGTTGACAGCTGGTGCTGCAAGCTGCATGAAAAGCCACCAATTCACAGTGAGAATATGGACTGCAGGTGATGCAGCTGCTATTTTTAACCCGAGGCCTTCCTGCTGGGCCAAATGCTTTTTTTTCTCCCACTACATCCCACTCTAAAGGCTGGTCTGCAGAGGTCTCCTTCCATTCAGAGTATTAACCAACAATCAGTTTTTCACTTTTTTTCTTTTACTTTTAAAGAAGAAAATACTTTCTCACTGTAGAGCCATTTGTTTGGTAAAAAGAAATCAAATTACAGTGATTAAAAGGCAGTTCTGGATTTGAAGTCCCATAGAGGCGATGAATTATTTTTTTTAACTTCATTGTTGGTGGATGATTAACTGTTTCCATTTCTCTGCTAAGTTATTCATCAGTCATCTGAGTTTTCATTTATTTTGCGTGATGGCATGATGAAATCTAATATGCTGGAGAAAATGCATATTTACATTTTACCCTTTAAAGCCTTACCTGAAATCTTTAACCTTTTAACAAAATCTGCTTTTGCTATTTTTTACTATTTATTACCATTTGATAGGTCAAAATTATTGTAGTGTAATCTTCTGTTTTCTGGTGTGAACCAACGGACAGGAGACCAGTATCATACAGTGTACAACTGGGTTTTGAATAAAGTTTTTATCATAAAGTGATGCAAAATGCCATTAGTTAGCCTTTAAATGGTTAACTGCTTTGTACCCTTTCCATTGGTTGACATAATCTCTACCTTGAATCAGTCCTGTTGCCAGAAGATTTGCCTTTTTCACAACCCTGGAAAGTGGACACGAGTTTCAGGAACACCTGCAACTCATTGTGGTTTTGAATGAGAAGTATTGGTTCCTCATAATGAATGTTTCGCAAAACCTGTAACACTTAAGTTGTATTACAGTTTTTGCATAATAAAAGAGATATTTGTAAAGTTTTGACAAACAGTTGTGATTTGCAGGTGTTTCTATTGAACAGTGTTCGGCTGAGGAGATGTTAGAAGAATTGCAGCTCACACGACGTCCATTATTTTGGGGTTTTCCACTTGCTGCAGAAAAGCCCTCTAGTTTTATTTCCCTTTTTAATTAACTGTAAAACTCTGTGTTCCCCAGTTGTTTCCTTCATTCTGCACCATTTTAACCAGTCACATGACCTACTACATTATGTGTGGGATGCTGGGGGTAGTGGGATCATTTCATGGGCTCAACAGATAATTATAGTTACACTGTCAAATGAATTTGAGATTTTCACCAAGACCATTAAAATTAAACCACTAAGCAGAAATAAACCTGTGAAATTAACAACTTCATTTTTAACAATGAATGACAGATGTCATGTTTAAAATCTGGATTTGGTATGATCCCGCTGAGAGAAGCAGATTTTTGGCATTGCTAAGTCGCTAAGGCAAGTCTAGGGGAAGAGGGGAGTAACCTCTCCTAAAGATGAGAGAGAGGAGATAGTCATCAGGTTATCACATTTATTGAAGTTCCCAACACGGGGCCCCCAAAGAGCACAATGGGTCCATGAGGATTTGACTATTCAGAGCCTTTGTGATTACTACTAAGCCAATATGTTGTTAATTATATCCCCGAACGCAGAGGTCTGGGGATATGATGAGTTTCATCACGACCGCCACCGCTGGATATCAATCATGTAAGCGCGATAACTCAAACAGTTTTCACAATTGGATTTCGATACTCAGTATAGCTATTTAGGTCCCCAAAAGCTACCTGGATCGAATTTTACAATTATTGGATTTATGGTTTCCCCACCAGGTGGCGCTTTATTCACGAAAAATCAGATTTTTGGTTATATCTCTGGAACGATTTGTCTCATGGACCTGAAACCAAGTGCAAATAAAAGTCATGACCTCAGGATGCATCCTGTCCTGACATCATACCGGGCTGTTTCAAAGTTTCAACACCAGGTTGAGCTTTGTAACTGAACATGTATATTATTGTATTGTGTCTATTCGAGAATTGGGGTTGTACCCCTAGCCGTCACTTCTGGTGGCATAGACCTTGTTTAACTTTGAGTTCATCAGCATCAGAATTTCGCTAATAAAAGCTAAAAATCTAAGAGCAGTTTCAGGAGAGGGTGAGGCAGGGGGTCCACAGTTTAGTAGTATTTGCATGAAGGGGGTCCTGAAGAAAACAGTTTGGGAATTACTGCTCTAAATAATGAAATAGTTCAGTTATATCTGATAAACATCAGATCAACATCATGGTTTCTCTAGATCTCCATCATGGTTCAAAATGATGAAACAGGAACGTAGAATACAGTTAGTGGAGCATCCATGCAGCATGACAGGAACCAAGAAACAGAATCTAAAAGCTGTGTAATGCATCTTTTTCCCACGCTGGTCTCAAATCCAAACCTTTATTATTTGAAAATATGATCGAAGGAGAATTGTGGTGGATCGTGTTATGCTAAGCGCTTCTTTAACTCATCTGTCAAGCTGCATTTTTGTCAAACATGTTGCATTATTATAAAATATTGACATCATGATGGAACTGGTGACACACTGAGCACCCATGTCATCACACAGAAACACACAAACGTCGTAGAAATGTCTGCAGTGATTCTGCAACAGCTACTGTGGACCGACGTGTGATTTATGATGAAATCAGGGTGAAATAGGACATGTTTATATGCACTTGTGTTTTAGGCTTAACGGGCTACTGACACAGAAACACCTTAGCGATGCATCTGTGCGAGAGCTTCAGATCAGCCTCACCCAGTAAAAGATATATGACCATTATTAGTTTAGTGATCCCATAAAAAGAAATAAAAACAAGCTCAGAGAAATAAACCACAGAGATAGAAGATACTGTTTCTGTCTGTTATGAACTTGTTCATTTTCCACAATTTATTCAGACAGTGAAATTAGAAGAAAAGTAAAATGCATTTAATATTTCTCCCTCCCTTTTTTCACAAAGAAAAAAAGAGAAACTCTTCAACTGAGCACTTAAAATGAGGCTGAATTGAAGAAAAATACTTCAAAAAAAGCTTATTATGCTCTCCAGCTTCCTTTGAATAAAAAAAAGTCTTTTGTGCCTGAAAACTCCAGCAGTCTACTTGAAAGAGTAATTTAGCAGTAAGAGGTATGACCAACTGTGGAAGAAAAGTGGGATCACTGATTCAAAGAATATTTTACCCTTTTCAGCTGGAATTCTGCATATAGATAGAAAGAATACACACATACAGTATATATCCATGTGTGTGAGAGAGAAAGAGAGATTAATACAATTTAAATTCTTGTTTAAGCTGAACACATAATAATTCAAATTGTAATAACTAAATTTGTGCAACATGATATCATTAAAATACATCATTCTGATTATTCTCTGCAATGTTTTTTAACATAAGTATTTCTAGCAAATTTTTTGTTTATTCATATCTTTATTTTTACTGCAAGTGTTTACAAATGAAAAATATATATCACACAGTACTGGTTTGAAATGTAAGGCTCTTAACAACAAAATATGGCAGTTCCCCCCCACGCATCTAAAAAATGGTTTGAAAATGGTGTTGTGGCAAAATAAGCACCCTTGCCATGAAACGCAGTCCTAGTAAGAAACACAGCAGCAACAAGATCTAGGCCCGGTTTCGCAAACAAGGCTTAAGCCTAATCCCAGACTAAAATGCTGTTTGAGCTTGCTTAACTTTAAGTCACT
>JBAMHX010000007.1:2527527-2567128 GCA_037177515.1 Pseudomugil tenellus | reverse complement strand
CATTGGGTAATTAGCAGCTTTGCTCAGAGTTTAATGTGAAGCTCTGCACAGGACTTCTAATTAAGTCTGATATGTGTAAGATGTTTTATTGCAGAGAAAGTCCTAATATTTGTAGGACTGCTGCCCTCGAGGCCCGGAGTTGCCCATCCCTGTGTTAGGCAAAGGTTGCGTTGTGCATGTGCTGAAAGCGCAGAGGAATGCAGAAGCCTTTGTGTGGTTCCAGTGACATTTGCGCAGAAGCCTGGAGAAGAGTCCTGCATTCGGACTGGGGTCCCACGGGTCACTTAAGACCCAACCCAAGTCTTATGCTTGCTTTTAGGTTGCATGTATTGTGAGCTGGCGACCAAAAAATAAATTGATGTATTTTTAGTGTTGTTTTACATTTTAGAAGACACAGTAGCCTGAAAGTAGAGTCTCTGTAACATTTGCATGTAAGATAGACGTATGTTTTACTGGAACAACGCATTCTCAGTAATTCTTGAATGTTCTGAGTTACTGCGGGGTTGACGTGTTGATGGGGATCTTGTATAGTGGCATCAGGATTCGGTTTCAGCTTTTTGCTGATGATACTGTTCTGTTGTCTCCAAATATGTCTCCATGGCCCTCAAGAAAAGGGTGAAGTGCCCTCTTCGGATCGGGATTGAAGTCCTGCTCCGTGTGGAGGAGTTCAGGTATCTTAGGGTCTTGTTCACGAGTGAAGGAAGAAAGAAGCGTGAGCTCGACAGACCCGGGTGCATCGATGTGTTGCGGTGAGGAAGGAGCCGAGCCAAAAGTCGAAGCTCTAGATTCTCTGGTTGATCTATGTTCTTACCCTCAGTGAAGTGATCCAGAGACCATGAGGTTAAAAATCATGAATACAAGCAGCCAAGATCAGTTTCCTCCAGAAGGGGCTTAGAGAGGAAGGGCTCACTGCTCCTCCATGTTGAGAGGAGCCAGAGGAGCTGGTTTGGGATTCTGGTTTGGATGCTTCTTGGACATCTTCTTGGTGTGGTGCCTTTGGATGAAGCTCATGACATAAGGGACTACGTCTCTCAGCAGGCTTGGGGATGCATTGGAGTCACCCGCATATGAAGTGTGGACATCCATCCTTAGGCTGCTGCCTCCACCCTGCATAAGCAGCAGGAAATGGATGGATGAGTAAACAGCATACCAGAAATACCCACCAAAACAATAAAGAAAACACATTTGCAAGACAAGTGCAATAGTCTAACGTTTCAGCTTTTGCTAGCTGTGCAACAACATTAGCATGACGTCATTCTAAATTCAAAAGATTAGAAAGGAAATGGGGACATAATGGAGATTTTAAATGTGAAGCAACATTGAACAATATTATTGAGCTGCAACAGCCATTAGATGCACATCAAGGGTTTCATTCACTTCTAACAGAGGCAAGCTCTTATCCTCCACATGTGTTCACATTAGCTTTATTTTTTACTGTCATAACTTCTGTGGATGCTCACCTTTTCTCTTTGTAAAGTGTTCTGGTTTGCAGTGTAATTAGCTCTGCAGGTTGCTGCACTATGGGGTTTGACACAGCAGCATCTGTCTCCTTCACCTCCAAGCTGCAGTCAGAGAACCAACCCTACATGTGTTTTCTCTTAGCACACCCAATTTAAAGCATGTTTGGGCACCAGAGCAAATGTAAATGCACTCAGGTGGTTAAAGTGAAATCTCTGTAAAAGCTCCGAGCTTGAACCAGAGAATCACTTCTCTCCACTTGAACTAAACATGAGAATTCAGGCATCTTTTATTAAATACGAGGTCAGAGGTTCATGTGCGATGACAATTTTGTTCTGAATGAAATGTTACAAAAAATAAAGACAAAAAGTGACGTTTGCTGTGAATGTAGGGAGCAGAAAGGGGAATGTTTTTGTCCCGGATAAGCTGTAGTCCAGAAAATAGAAGTGAAAAAGATGTTCATGTCTAAAAGATGTAGTACATCTAGGCATTTCTAGAGCCAGTGCATATCTTCTTGTAGCTTTAAGTCAGCTGCATCTTTTACACCATCAAACAAGCAGAGGATTAAAAAAGAAGAAAAGAGGATAAATAAAGAACTTTCTAAACACATTCTCATTTTTATTTTCAACAATTTATCATCTGAATTGTAGTCAATCAAATAAAAGAATAAATCTTTCCAGTGGCGATCAGTTGCTGCTATGCAGTCCCACCCTTTGTTCCTTCCCTACCAGCTAAAGTCTGCCTGGCAACCCGTTGTACCCGCCTGCCAGCTGCCACACATCTGGCTCCTCTGGGAAGAGCTGCATCCACCCTGCACTCATCAGACTCCCTAACCTCTTCCTCCCTGGATCCCTCCCTGTGCATGTCCATTCATCCTGTTTGAAATATAGATAAGCTGTCAGCTGTTGGAGGCAGAGCCTAGCATGCATGCTTAAATCATGTCACCAGACATGACCGGAGGGGGGCAGGGTCATTTTCCGGCCGGCCAGCGGTCAACTGGGCTTTAATACGCAGTTGTTGATCTGTGTAGGAGCTCAGATATGTTTGCTCATCTATGAATGAAAAAGAAAAAAACTGCTATTACCTCCCCGGTCCATGCATATTGTATTGTATCTAATTAAAAATGAAGTGGTTCCATGACTCGCTACGTCATATAGAGCAACATGTCTGAAACCTTTTGATGATATCTGAGAGGATTTTCTCAATGTTGGTGTTTCTAATACCAGTTTTTGTTGCAATATTCAGGATTTAGCTGGAAACACAGCAACTGAGTTCATCTTCGTTAAACAGATAAATCTTCAAAGTACAGATGAGTTTCATCTTGTTAGATTTTAATCATCCAATCCAGTAAATGACACTGAACACTCTGGCACTCATCCCACAAATGCTTTTTCCTGACAATGTGGCTCCACTTAAACGGAAAATAAATAGGTTTCTCACACTTAATTGCCGAAACGCAGAGTAAAAACAAAGAAATATTTAAGATAGCACAAGTTTCCTCACTTAACAACATAATGTGATCATGCTGTGATCACTTTTACGGACCACTTTTATCACCAAAAAAAAAAAACACCTCAAATAACAACACCCGAATGTTTATATATGCGTATTAAATATGCATGTTAACAGTGTAAAAGTCTAAACCTGCATCATTTAAGTTCCCACATTTATCTGCATTCATACGGAGGCAACAGTAGCCTATGTGGCCGCTAGCCTTCACCAGCTGTAGCGCTAGTCCTGCTAGGTTGGGCAAAATAACATTTTTGCTGTCATTTGAGCAAATTTTAACAACCAGTCTGCACCTGAATTGATTTGTCCTTTGAAATTAAGGAAAAAAAAGATGTAATTTTTCTCCCCAGTTTGTTCAAACAGCTTTTTGCTTTATTTTGATGCTTCTTTCTCTGTTTTTTCTTATATAAATGCATTTTTGACAATGCTGTTTTCTCTTTCTTTTGCATGCTGTGTTTGCTCCTCATTTGCTTTTGTTTTCCTTAGAATTATTCTTTTTGCGCTATTCCCGCCCTGGTTTCTGTCCTCCTCGAGGTTCTTGTCCATCCAGCTCCGCAGTTTATCTTTGTGTTTTCCTAATGAGGAAATGACCACAGCTTATCCCCGGTTTTGACTTTTGACTTGTCATAGTCCATTTTTTTTTATCACCAGCTCTGTTTGCAAATCCCACAGAAGTTAGTGAAAAGGGAAGATGTTTGAACCGGAGTCCTTGTTCTGACTGCATAAAGGCTTCATTATGTTGCTGTTATTTAGTCTTGACGACAGAACTTCACACGATGCGTTAAAGCGCATTCAGAAGTTGTGAGTAAGAGCAACTTTCATTTGTGACGAGGTTTTTACTCTGACTTGGGGAGGCTTTTGTCTGCTTTAGGGAAAACTTGAAGCATTGTTCAGACAGTAAAAAACTATTTGAATCATGTCGGGCAAACATTACAATGACTTGACTCACTGGCAGTTTCCGCTCTGACCAGGCAAACAATAACCTCATGACCGACTGGCATCGTGCGGGATCTGTTAACATGTAAGAAGATTGGATCAGATGTGGCATCTGAAGGGCTTTCTGTCGAGTATTTATTGAACTTTTCAAGGCAGTGAAAGTGTGGCTGCAAGGTTTTTCAAACTTTCTACCAAATAACTACCATTCTGCACCCGTATCGATCATATCCAAGTATTTCCAGAGCAGAACAATACCCTATAGCAATGTAGCCTGTGCTGCTTCCTTCTAGTGACAATACACAGTTCATTAGCATTAAACCACTTCAGTTTGCTTATGTCCAGCTTTACATAAAATCAAGTCAATATTTGCTTCGGCTTTTATTTGTGTGAAGGAGGCCATCGTGTCCAGGGTTTGATTTGCACTGGGGCTTTTGGTAAGCCTTATTTCCAGGTATGCACAGAGACTTCCTAAACTATATGGACATGCATGTATAACTGCATTGCATTGTGGTCAGAAACAGAGTTGCCAAAAACATTCTGTTACTACACTATGTAGCTGATCCAGCTCATAGTTCATTCATTCATTCATAAATTATTATTTCTTACATGGCTATGCACAACAACCCAAAATTGATACAAAATCAAAAGCAAATCTTAGGGCACAGTCATGCTAGAAAAGGAACAGGAAGAGGAAAACTTATAATGCCTGCCCCCTTTTAGACATGTAAACAGAAACAGACATGTAAGCAGAAAAATTATTAATCTAATACCTGTCATGTAATAGCGGTCATGCAGCAGATTCATAAATTAAATATATTTACATATATATACTGAAATATATATACATACTTTAACATACGTACATACACATATGCATAAATATATAAATACATACATATACACATACATATACACACACTCATACACATGCATATATACATGCACACACAACTCACAACATCCAAAAATAACACATTTTGTTTTGTTTAAGTTTAATGTCATTTTATTATTGTCAAACCACGTCTTCATTATAGAGACTTCTCTTTCCACTGTATCCAGGAGCAACTGCAGATTCTCGCCACTAAAAAAATAAATTTGTATGATCCGCAAATAATGTTGGTTTCATATTTTTACATGATTCTTTTAAATTATTTATATACAATATAAACAGAAAAGGGCCCAGTAATGATCCCTGCGGGACCCCACAGGGAAGATTTAGTATTTTATTCTTCTTGTAGCTGTACATATTGTTTTCTGTCTTGTAAATAACTCCTAATCCAGTTTTGTGCTGTCCCTCTAATTCCATATTTTTGTAGTTTTTTTGAGTAATAGTTCATGGTCAACGGTAGGGGTATTTTTTCAAGTCTAAAAATACCCCTATTGCATATTCCTTCTTTTCAATGACAGATGATATTTTTTCTGTAAAGTCCACGATTGCATGTGTAATTGACCTTTTTGCCCTGAATCCATATTGTTGAGGACAGAGTATGTTGTGTTTTGTAATAAAGTTTTCAAGTCTAGTAAGGACTTTTCAGAAGATGGAGCCCCTGAAAATACAAAATGCACCAAACCGCTTGAACAGAAACTGAGTTGCGTCCATGTGCACCGGAAATAAATGAAAAAAGCAGCTTTTCTCACATATCAGGGAACATTTCCAGCATTCAGACTTTCTATCTTCATCCAAAGACTTCCAACATAAATACGTGTGCATGAATTCAGCCCTTTAAAATGCCGTGTGTGTGTGTTAGGCCTGTTCCTGCTCTGAATGCTGCAGATCCCATCCTGTGTTGCTGGGGTTGCTGATTTCAGCTCCTATGTGTCTCTTGCTGTCACCCTGCCACTCCGGCTCACCGATTCTTCCCATTACTTGCCTCTGCGCCTTTCAGTCCCACCAGTGTCACTCCCTGTTCTCAGTGCGTCTGTATTTGCATGCTTCGCCCTGCGACCTTGAGCCTGCGAGTCACGAGGGATGGAGAACAATTTTACTGTGGGCACTCAGTGATTTTTGCGAGTGTAAACAACTTATTCTCAGTTGGTCTGCCGGCTGCGCAGCTCAGCTCACAGTCAATAGGCGCGAGATAATGTTTATTCGTGCACGTAACTAGTGCAGTCCCCTGACAGACTCGACGTGCCCAGAGCAACCAGCTCCCTCTCTTCCACTTCCCGCTTCTCGCTTTTCTCTGCTGAGAGTCTGTCTGCATTATCGCCAGAGACAGTCTGATCCCTGTAGCGCAACAAGATAGAAACCCTGCGCTGCTCTCACCCTGTAGTGCTGGCAGGGATCTGACACCGGGCCTTGGCATCTGGCACTTTCCAGAAAGGTTTATTTCCCGGATGCTAAACAGGAAGAACTGACAGATGAGGTGGAGAATGCTGGAATAAGGAAGGAGGGAGGATGGAGAAATGGCAAAGCGGGTAGGATGAAGTGAACATAAGCAATGTCTTTATTTGAGGGAGCCAGTGCATGTCTGAGAGATGTCTTCAATTGAGCGTGCATGGGTCCTAAATGGGTTTTCAGGGAGGGGGGAAAATAAAAGACCCTGTCATCCTCCACTTTCCCTCTGTCTTGCTTTCTCCCTCCTTTTTCTCGCAGGGTTTACAGCCTCCTCTCGCCCCTCTATTATTAAGGCCTAGTAATGAAATGTGGAGTGTCTTGTGTTGCTGCCTGAGTCCCAGCAAACTGTATTAGCGTGTAAATGGTGTGGGAGTAATGAGAAAGCACTCAGCCCAGCTGGGAAGACTGGACCGTGAGGTCTCCATCGTGTCAGTGTGTACGCACACCTGCACACACCCGGCGCGTGCACGTGTATGAAATGAATAACAAGAGACTGGGTGGAGGGCTTGGGAGCGCAGTTGGGGGGTTTCTGTCTGGGATGTCAATCCTGTTGTTAGTCTCCAACAGAAGAGAGGCGTAAGAAATCCATTCATTCAGCAGCACACAATCACAGCAGCGGCCTAAAGCATCAATGCCTGCATCTCTATGCGGCTCGCTTCATTTGAGTCTTTTAAGGTGAATAATGCAGGCTTAGCGAGAGGATTTATGCTTTATCCCATATGGCCTGACTTCATTAAAGCAGTTGTAACATGTTGGCTTCACTTCATCCTCTTTTAAAGCACAGCAGCAGTTGCTTTCACCTTGACCCCTACTAGTAATTAACCTCTGTTTATTTTTCATCCATTCAAAAAAGGAGAAATAACATGGATACTGACACCTAAAAATGCAAGAACGATATAATATTAGTGTTTTAACATGCCAGAGGGGGGATGCCTGCTCCTTTTCTATAACATCAATATGCACTTTATATGCTGGTTGTGTATAAAAGGTTGTGTGTGTGTGCGTGTGTGTGTGTGTGTGTGTGTGTGTGTGCGTGTGAGTGATGTCATTCCATTTCCTGTTGCCCTGGACGCCAAGACAGGGCACAAGCGACATAATACTCTGTCATCTTTTTCTTCTTCTGTAGATTTGCTGCCTAAAACGGTGGAAAGCATCTTCATCTTCCAGGAGGCGAACGAGGCCGAGCCGAACGTGGCCGTGCCAACTTACGACGCCATCGTGGTGGAGCAATGGACCGTCATTGATGTGAGTGTTTCAGAACATGTGACTCTCTCTTGAACTACTCATTACATTGTTCTTAAAGAGCAAACAGCAGCACATGTAACTCCAGCTCTTGAGGCCTGTCCTTCAGCGCTTCACGTATGTCGCCCCACCTTTTCCACTGTGGGTCGCGACCTCTTTACGAACAACGCCAAAGGCAAATCTGGCCGATCTGACTTCATGATACATGTGTTGTGGTCGCTTGTCTTATCAGGAACAAACAAGCCCTTATCTGCCTGCCGATTAGTGTCCCTCCTCCACAAGTTCCAAGCTGGAAATTGATTTTTTTCTTTTTCTGTAAGGGAGGAAGGGTTAGAAGCAGTTTTATAGTCTTTCATCTGTATGTATGTGTGCATATTTGTGCTGGAAGCTGCATGTGTGTGTTTGCATCCAGTATTTGAGTGTTCGAGTTTAATTTGGTGTCTGTATGTGTGTCAAGATGCTATCTCTGTAATTGAATTTAGACTTTTCACAGCCTGTGGCTGTCCAAGTGTGAAAGGAGACTTTTGTCCCCCAAATGTGCCTCTCCGACTGACCAGCCCAGAGCCGATGGCCTCATGTGCCAATAAAATGACTCCTGCAGTCGTCTGGTGGGAGCAGTGCAGCCTGAATGGCAATACTGTTACAGTTTAATGGATTTCAAGGCTTCTTCAGAAACACGACACAAGAACGATGTCAAACCTTCGCCGGTGTTGCAGAAGATCCAATCAACTCTTCAGAGGCTTTATGGAAAACCGTTTCACGCCAGTGATCTCCACAATACCAAATCAGATTGACGTACACTTTATGGGTTGTACGTCATCCCCATTATTTATGATAACTGCCTAAAATTTCTATGCAAAACAGTCTCATAGCTCGTTATTGTTCCAGCACAGGATCGTTAAATTGATGAGGGGGTGGTTGGGGGATATTAATTACAGATTTTCTTTTCCCCATCAGCTTTACTTTCCGGTGTTTTATTCTTTTATCTATTCAAAACGTCTGACAGGTGATTGGATGTATGAAGCTCAGAGAGGAAGAGCAGGAAAACAAGCATTTTCACAAAAGGATGTGCAATCATTAATATTGTCGTCAAGTGGGTGTGTGTCATCTCCCAGTTGGTAGCTGTTCATCAGGGAAGAAAGATAAAAGATTTATTCATTTTGTGCATAAAATGAGCAGAACTTCCAAAAAGATTTGCATCTGAAAAGGGTTCATCTCCTAAAAGCATTTAATCTACAGGTGTTTTAATGCAAAGAGGAGGATTTGATGAGAATAGCTAAAGTTTCCAACTCTGGCAACTGAAATGCCTCAGGTTGAAGCTGTCTGCCCTGTTTCTCTGCTCAGATCTGGAACGAGTGGTTCCAGTTGAAAGTTAATGGCTGTGTTTTGTTTATAAGCAGATTTTAATAGCATATAGATAATTAACATTCTGTCCGTAATGAAGCAGATTAATGGAATATCGTTTTTTAAAGTATTTTTCTCTGTGCAGTGTACGTCACTTCCAGGGTGAGTCAAGCGAGGGAAAATGCTTAGTGTGTTGTGTTTCTGTGGTAAAGGGGTACGATGATGGGACTGTAACAAAAGCAGTAAGTTCATGTTAGGTTAGTGATGTGTTCAAGCTCAGTGAGGACATCTGCCGAAGAGGATATAAAATATCACAGCACGAAGATTAAATCCTCCAGGAATGAAGACCAAACATTTTACTCAGAATGGTGCAAATCCTGCCTGCAGTTGCACCTTTCAATGTTTTATCTGACAAATGTCAGTGTACAATGTTTCAAAGTGTATTTAACTGCTGCTGGAGTTGGAGATGCTGCACAGAGAAAAGCATTACATTACATTACATTACATTACAGTAATTTAGCAGACGCTTTTCTCCAAAGCGACTTACATCTGAGAATATGTAAGCATTACCGCTATGTTTACCACTGGCTGCTACCGAAAAAACCTTTTTGCATCCAGCCGACATCTGCCATAACATGACAAATTTAGCACAAAATACAATATTACGTCATTAATAACTAAGTGAATCTAGTCATTTAACCAACAAAACACTTTGTAATGAAACGAGAGATAGTCTGAATCTGAGATCAGTTCGTTGTAGAATGTAAATGAGATCTGTTCAGATATACTGTGATGGATTTTACCCAAAACAACACAAATACTCAGCACAACGCAGATGTTTGTATTCTATCTCAACATACATCCCAGTCAAAGCAGATCATTGAGCTTCTAACCTGCAGAATCAAACATAAGCTCATTTTGGAGAAACACAGCTTCATCAAACTTGATTCATTTTGTGCAAATTTGACTGAAAAAAAAGAGGAAAACAAGCAGTGGTGTGGTTGTGTGTATACGCTCAACTCATTTGTATCTCCATGCGTTTTGTAGCTTTGTTGCGTTAATAGAAGGGTGCAGCTAATGTAGAGCAAACGCCTGACACCACCGCTCTGGCGAGGCACAGTGGAGACTTTGCCACCTCTACCTGAAAGCGCATCATCTTCCTCAGAAGATGATGCCGACAGTAGAGACCTCGCAGCAAGAAATGAGTGGAATGGCAAAACTATAGTTTGCCATACCATTATATTATCATAAATGTGCATAAGATAGACTGTGAAATGGCAAATATAGCAAATTATGGGAGCTTTAAAAGGTGGACATTTATAAGTAAACATGTAAATATATATTTGTCGGCTTCAAATGTTTTCCTTGGCAACTCTGTCTCTACATGAGCCATCAGTCCTCATACAGATTTTATTCGGCGAGGGAACGGAGAGGCAGAGTAGGCTGGGTAATGGCCTCACCATTTTAGGTTTGTGATACAAATGAATAGCACACATTACAGGGTGAAAAGTAAGTGGGTATACCATGTATACGCTAGACTACGCCCCTGAATAAAACACTAAGCATGAAACTAACATACAAACTAGAATGAATATGTCATGTTAAATGACAGCACAGAAACGGGACGTTCAGTGATTAAACATGAAGTACTGAAGATCTCATGCACATATTTCTCAAGTTTAAACATCGTAGATTCTGTTCACACAACCTACAAACATCCCAAGATGCAGCACCTGCCTGAAGATGCAACACCTTTCTACCGCAGAAATGACCTGAAAAAGAACCACAAAGCGTAGAAGGTAAAGTGTCTGAAAATGAATAACCCATCAAGAGTCTCTGCTATGAAACTCCAATTAGGACCGGCTTCTCATCTCTTGTGTCCTGTGGGAAAATCAATACAGGAATATAGGAGCTGCCTTGACACTAATGTACTGAGAGCGCTCTTTCCAATCACTGCGCTTCACAGGAGCAATAACCAAACAAAACATATTCACTGTCAGGCTCCAGTTTGGTCCCAAAATGTCTGCTGGCCATCATCTGCTGGACGACGACGTCCAACAGCAGGAAAGGGCTGCTTTTCCAATTTCTCTAAGATGTACACGAGGAAGACAGCTACAAAACAAGCATGTCAGTGCGGCTCTTTTTTATTTTATGAAGGAATAAACTGAGTTTCAGGTTTATTATAAAAGATATGCAGGATGAGTCTGTTTTCAAAACACAGAGCTGCTTCTCTTTCATACCCTTTATGTACATGTTTTATAAAAGCACCATTATCCACTTCAGCTCTGCCAGATTCAGTAGTGGCTCCATTATGGCAAACGCATGTAGTGCAACATGCTCCAGTCCAAGCTGTTCTAAATACTTGACAGATTATGAGGCTGAATATATATCGAATATTTTTACTGCACTGAATCCAGTGTTAGCGTCAGTGTGAGCGTCAGTGTCAGTGTGAGCTTAAAACAGTTTTAAAATGATCTACCAGCATGATGTGAAGAGATACATTTTTCACCTGAAGAAACTGTTTGCAGAACATTTGATTCTTTAAAAAGGTCATATGATAAGTTAATGCCTGTGTGGTGGGATGAAGCCGCAGTGCAGCTGCAGATGCTTCAGTAATTTATCGACGGCTCCTCTTTTAAAATGTATGAGAGACAATATAAATGTATCATGCAGTGTGATTTCTAACAGGTTTTACATTAAGCAGTTGCATGTAAATTCCTCACTATTTCCAGCATAACTTGTGTGTCATTTTAAAGGCATTTAAACTGTTTCTGTGCATCTTCTTATGCTGTTAAAATGACAGAAATGGTGGTTAGTGCTGGGCCAAAGTTCATGGGGGAGTGCGAAGCATTTAAACACACTAAAACTGCAAAGTAATGGGACACATCTAGCTGCATCATCATGTTATTAAAGAGACCAAGATAGATATGCATTAGTTATCACCTAATGAAAACATGCTTAAAGTCCTTTATTTAACACAGCTGTAAGTGTTGGTGTGAAGAGGAGGTGAGGAGGGAACAGAGAGTTATCCAGACTAACATCCTGTGTGTTAGTCTGCATTAACAGCTGGCTATTTGGTAAGTTAATTCGGTTGAAGAAGAGTTAAATATTCCACAGAAAAACTAAAAAGCAGCATAAAGTGAAAAATTCAATCAATTAAACACATTTTGGAAAGTTGGACAGATGCTGAAAGACGTTGATTTAGTAGTATTATAACTGTGAGGTTGAAAGTAAAAAAGTTGTCACAAAATGGTTTATGCTGTTCGCTAACCATGTGGTAGACACACAAGTACACAAAGTTCCACACAAATTACTTTACAGGTTCAAAACAATGTATAACAAACAGTTAGATTGACTGTATTTTCTATAAACAGACATGTAGAAATAATTTTAGCCATTTTAGAGCCAATAAGATCAGATAAAACTTTATTGTCCTCTTGAACAGAAAATAAGCTGCAGCACCAAATCAACAATCACCATAAACGCAACCAGAATCACACCAAAAAGAAACAAAGCTATAAATAAAGCAAGAACATAAACTTCATAACAACACATCATCCATTTTATGTTAATCTCACTGTCTGTGTTACATCAGATCAGGGCTACAAGAGTTTTCAATGTGTCCCGACTCCAACACACCTACTCAGTTTAATGACTCAATGTGCAGAACTCCATAGACTGCTGGATCCATTGAGTTTGTCAGGTGTGTTTGCACTTTGCACAAGGACAAACAGGGCCTGCAGGCCTACGCCCTTGTTGGACTGAACACTTCTGTACAAGACTAAACGAATGTTTTGAACTTCCTCCATTCCTCTTCTTTTAATCTCTCTGTCATTTCAGACTCTTCTTTACTTTCAGGTTTCATTAAGTAAAGCTTCATAAATGTACAACAGCTGCTCCTGGATAAAAAAAAACACTCCTGTTGGCATGGTAACTCATGTTTAAGAAAGTTGCTTTCTTTTCTTTCAGCAAAGACTCACTTTAATATGTTTTTAAAACCAAGCTGGCAAAATGTTTTCATTTTATTCCTTTAGATAAAGTTAAAGTAGAAGATGTTTGTTTACCTCTGCAGCCATCCTCAGAAACACATCAAGGTAAAAACAAACATCTTTGTCAGAAAGAAGAGACTATGGGTATATTACAGACTAAATTAACCTTTTTAAGTCGTTCACATTTGGTTTTATAATATTTCTCACACCGTGGCTTGAATGTAAACCAGATCAGTTAGGTTTAAGCTAAACAGCTAATAAAGGACACTAAACAGCTTTTATAGACTTTTTGATCAGAAGTCTTTACGCTTAGTGCAGCTGATATATTTTCTTTATACTACCGAGTTGTTGAAGCTCACACTTTTCAAGAGGGACAACAGAAATTTCAACGCTTTTTTCAGTAACGCACCATCTAATGACAGTTACTCTGATAACCGTCTTGCATTATATCTCTACTCTGAGTTCTCTCCAGCCCGTAAAAGTCAGTCCAATTTAGACTCTTGTTTCAGGTCTTGCTCTGTGTCTTTCACTCTTTCTCTCCTCTTTTGTTTCTTTGCATAATCTGCCACAGTGTGCATTAAAAACAGGTGTTTTGTTTACTTGTAACGCAGTGTGTTAAGTGTAACTCAGCTCCAACGTTATGCAGAAGTTCTGAACTGTGGTTTCTCAGCCTCAGGATGCTGTTTGGTACCGACGGCTCCAGAAATAAACATAGTAAATGTCGGTGTGCCATGAAACCCATCTGTAACACAAAGTTTTAGCTAGAAAGTTATCCATGTATTGCGACTCAGGTTAACTCAAATTGTTTGGTTCTTTCCAAGAAAGAATATGAATCGTTAACTCAATTTACTTAAGCTTCAACTAGTTTCAATGAAATGTTTAATTAATTTAAAATTAATTTAAGTAACATAATATATCTTTTGATATATGGTGCATTTTGCTTGTAGACCAGGTTTATTCAGTTGCATGAAGTATAACTGAGATATACTGATATCAAGGAAAGTTATTCTCATCGTACTCTGATATAATTTAAAGTTTTTGCCAAAGTGATTCCTAGTATTAAAGACTGCAGTGATGAATATAAAGCCTCTTATATGGGTCATTGTTTTACATCAGTTTACTCTTTTTGCTAGAAATATCGCCACACAATGTCAGAAATACTTCCTATAAACCTCCTGTAAGTAGATATTTACTATCTGTGTAAATAAAGCAATGCTGCATCTGAAGTAACCTTCTCTGATAAGTGACAATCTTTAGCTCATTATAATTTATTTATCTCTTAAGCATTATTTTCCACTTATTGCTGGATATCCCCTCCTTTTTTAAATGGGGGGAGAGGTTCAGAATCTTGCCCAGAGACAAAGAGGGGCTAAAAGATTGAACCACCAATCTGCCAGTTTGAAGGCAACCACTTGAACCGCGGCTGGTAAATTAACGTCAGCACAGCGGAGTGTCCTTCCAGAGAAATATCATGGTTGTAGAAGAGCAAAATCAATACTGCAGCATCTGTTTGTATTCTGTTCAGGATTATCCTGAAAGGGCCAGAATTTTAAAAGAAGCAGACCAATGAGCAGTGATGCTCTGTGAGTTTGTACAACAGCTTCATTGAAATAACAGTAAATGAATTTGAGCAGCACTAAGAAAGGTGACGACGTGCTACAAATCTAGAAAAGCCTCAAACCTGGACGCAAATGGAAATGACACCATATGCACTGCAGGCACGGGGCCAGAATGTATTCATTTATTTTTTATTTAGATTTCATTTTTACTTCTATACTTCTGCTAAGCTTTAAAATACCTCCAAGCAGAATAATAATTGTGACATGGTTATTTGTTATGTTAACTGGGTTCAGCAGGGAAGACGACTGCAGTCAGGTTCATTCTGCACAAAGTAAGAAAAATCAGAAGAGATTCTTGTTTTTCATGAGAAATGTTTTATTTATCAGTATTTTGGGGGCATTGAGATCATGCAAATATTATTTTGTCATGGTTTGATATTTGTTTAAGCTCATTTAAAGCTGAAGGAATTGCTTTCTTCCAGTTAGGATGTAAGGTCAGGTTGACTTCTGTGCTTCTTTAGTTTTTCTCTGAGCCAGTCTGCACATAGATGAAAATGATATTCCTCCTCACAACCTCAAAGCCAGCAGTTTGAAACCCCGACAACTCTGCACCCTGCAGACAGAGCCGAAAATCTGCAGGACGACTTTAGAGACGCCGTCCTCACGGTCAACATTAACGAACGGCCGTCCAAGCAAGTCAAAGCAAGTGAAGGAAGCTTAACAGCACCAACATTGTTGTCACTCATTCCGAGGATTCACTTGCATCTCCAGCTTTGAAGAGCTGCGCTTCACAGACTCCACAAACTAGATTAAGTCCAAAATGGGATTAGGGCCCCACATCACAGCATCAGTGTGGCAGGGAAGGAATCTTTGAAGAAATGGCATTAAGACGACAAAGATGCCTCACACACACACACACACACGTTTGTTTCAGTTACCACATGACTTTCTCCACCAGCTTCAGATTAGCTTCACTTTGTTAGCGCAAGAAAGACAACGTGCAGATTTCTAATTCTTAATATCTAAAGAACAATTATAAAACAGATATTTGTTTTCTGTGAATGCTGAGGCCTGTGTGTGCAGGTGTGTGTGTGTCTGTATGCTCTGCAGACAGACGATCGTTACCGTAAATCCACTGTTCACGATATCTCTACTCTCTGTGAGTGAGGTGAGAGAAGAGCTGACCTACATAGAAGGAGAGCAATTTGCACTCTTCCTGCTGGTGAGGGATCATGTCCTTCCTGTCAGACAGGGTGTCGATGGTGCTGGAGCTGCAGGTTGGAAGGACAGGTTCTGGCTTGTGGAGCACATAAACCATAAACATGCAGCAAACTTGTTGATCCTTGTTGATGCAAAATTGCATCAAACCATTTTATTATATTTATTATCTTTACTAATTATCATAAATGGAATCAATATTGTTGCTGCAGGTTTACTCTGCTGGATGTGTGAGAAATTCTTTATTTTTTATTGCAGGTAACACAGGAGGAGCGAAATGCTTAGTTCAGGTGCTGTATGTGAAGCTTAAACCTTAATCTTTAACCAGCTCAGATATAAATTCACTTTTACATTTAAGAACATCTTAATGAATTAAGATTGGAAAGAAGAGGACTAAACTAAGATTTATCTGAATAAAAGTCTCTCAGCTCTGAATCATTTCAGACAGTTACGTGAATATTAAATCTAATATAATAAAGATTATACATTACATTATAACCTATATGCATGATATGTGATAGCTGTATCGCTGACTAAAGTGGAACTGAGTCATTCCCACCTTTACTTCTGACAGTTTTAGCACATTGAGCTTTAGCTCATTATTTTTATTTCTAAGCATTCTCACAGCCGCCTGGCAGACAAGTCACAGAGCTGATGAGGATGAAGATTAAACCAGTGAGTTGTTCTTGTCATTTATATCAACTAAGTAAGTCTGCTCAGGGGATGAGATGCGTTAAATTAAAGTTAACATACTCAAACTTTGACTCTTATTTATTTCCTTTGGATGGGTGTAGTTGAAGAATCACTGCAAGCAAAAAGAAAAAAGAAACTTTTCTCCATCCAGACAGACAGACAGAAGAAAATTTCAGGACCTCTCTGTCAGAATTTTGCTCTTGGCCTTTTTATTTTATAAGATAGAATAATTAAGCCTGCTGCTTTGGAGCTGGAGACGTGTCAGATCTCAGAGCAGCCATCAGCTTCAACTATTAGATTTTGTTTTTCTTCTTCAGGTGCACAATAAGCAGCAGCTAATCCTTTTTTAACCCCACCGTCACAGTAAATAAACTGACATTCAAAGGCTAAAGACAAAGAATAAAACAGAAAAGATGAAGCAGTTGATGAAAAGCAATCATTGTAATTGAACAGCATTGCGTGCAGCTGGCAACATCTGTATCAGCTGAGATGACTCAAAGTAGCAATAAAATCTTGCAGTGAGTTGATCATGTGCATTCATGATAAGACTTATTTAAAGCTCATCGCTGTACCTTGCAAAGCAGATGCAGAATCTCCCGTTGCTGTGACAACGCCACTCAGATGGCTACCTGAATGTGCTGTTTGCTTCATCATTACTGGACTCGGTGTCTGTCTGCAGGCCTGCTGACCCCGTCGGTCTGCAGGAACACATTCAGAGCTGCGTGAGAGAAGAATTACAGTTTGTTATGACTGTCTTGCAGGAGGGGGTTGTGTTTTTGTTGTACTGGCTCCCAGTGTGCATTTTGAACCCCAGGTGACCTTCCTCTGCTCTAGGCCTTCAAAACATGCCTTTTTCTTGCTGAATGTCTGCAGAATCTTTACAAGAACAAGTCCAGGGAAGAATAGCTGGGTGCAGGATCAAATGTGATTTATTATGGGTTGCAATGAGTGACAGGCTGTACCAGTTGTAATAAGTTGCCCTGGAGGAGCTGGAATGAGAACCTCATGTTTTCTGAAGGCACCAGTTTCAGGAAAACATCATTTAAAGTTGCTTGGGCTGAGTTTGCTCGACCGGCAGTGCCTCAGTCCACTCTATGTGTGGTCCTACAGATAACATCTACAGCAAAGATGCCGATGTGATTTCTTTTCAGTTTTTTTTCTTCAGCGCTGGAGTGCTGATGCAGCGAGGTGGCTCCGCACAATAAGTCAGGGAGAGCAGGAGAGCCACACTCCAGGGGCTGTGATTAACTCTCACCTTATCCAAAGAACAGAAAGCCATTACAGAAAAATTATTTCTCAATTTACTGTCCTGGCAGGCTTTGAAAGAGAGCCCACTTCTGAGAGTGAGTCCCACATAAACCAGGAAAAAAAATGAAGATGCGCCTCACCCTGTGAGAACAGAGTAATACAGGAGTAAATAAGGTCTGGAGCAATGTGTTGCAGTTAACGATTAGCTCTTTGCAGCCCAGAATTTGATATCCGACTTGTGTTTGGACTGTTTGTGTCTCTCTGGTAAATAACAGTTTTTAACTTGTAGCATTGCCTCCAGTCTCTCACTCCTTCTCATTAGTTTAAACAAGTTGTAGCGTAGCTGTAGTAATGATGTTATCACTGCGAGGAAGCGGGTTTGTTAAAACAGCGTGCTTTAGTGGTGCAGAGGACACAGGTTGAAAGGTTTCCATTGTCGTGGTATTTTTGGATCGGCCAGAGCACACTGATGAACATATAAATACTCCACATCTGCCGGCTCCCTCCCAATGAGCCGTCAGATGTGGCTGGAGGGAGGGATATCTGGGCTTCCCTCCTTAGGCTGCTGCCCCCGCGACCTGATCCAGTATAAGCGGAAGGTACAGTAGACCAGATGCAGAATGATGCTAATTTCCATCCACAACCCTTTAGTAGTACTGATTCTTCTGGTTTTTTCTCCATTAAAGCCAATATGAGTGCAGATGTTTAGGTGCTTTCATACAAACATGCTGATGTGCAAAACCACTGTTACTTTAAAACTTTAAACTTATACTGATACTTTAAAACTTAATATATAACAAGACTGGTCCCTTTTAATCTACATGTTATGATTGATGCTCAGATGTTCAATGAGGTTTGTGGCGTTGCCATGGTATCTCGTTGTCTTCCCACCTGCATCACCACATCCTTGTTTGTGGAGATACTAGAGGTGTAGCAACACACAGATCTACATCCATTTTGTGGTCAATGAGTCAATGACAATCAAAAATCAATATAATAACAGCTAAAACACTTTTATTTTGAAAATCACTTTATTCTGAGCCCCCCTGACAAGTGTTTATGTTTATCACTAGTCTGTCTTTAAGTATAGATAGTTTTTATTTAAAATTATATTAATTTAATTGCTAAGGGGGGTGGTTTTTATTTTTATATGAATTGAAATGATTGTGTTCAGATACCTGCAATATCGTTTCATATCAATCAGCGGATTCTAAATCCAGTCGGATCAAAAAGGCATTGTGCCAGAATTTGAAACGTTGGAAAACATTTAATTTATTTTCAGTAATTTAATAGAATATCACAAACTTATGATTTAAACCCCAAGCGATTGTCAGCAGGTGGAGCACTGAGTTACAGATTGTGTATTGATTAGTTACTGGAATACAATCCCAGAATGCTGATACAAAACATGCTGTTTGTTTTCACTTTAGATTTTTAGGTAATAAGATAATGTGTAAAACAAGACTTATGCAGTCAGAAGCAACAGCTAGGAGTATATTCCCGTACGCCACTAAACCTCCTATTCCACAATCCTTGAATAGACAATACAATAATATAAAGACGCACATGTTCATTTACAAAGCTCCACCTGGTGTCAAAACTTTGAACCAGCCCGGTATGACTTCAGGACAGGATGCATCCTGGGGTCATGACCTTTTATTTGCACTTGATTTGAGGTCAATAAGACAAATAGTTACAGAGATATAGCCAAAAATCAGATTTTTCTTGCATAAGGCACCACCTGGTGGGGAAATCCAATTATTGTGAAATTCGATACATATCGTCCTCTTGGGGACCTAAACATGTATGCTGAGTATCAAAATTCAATTATCAAAATTGTTCGAGTTATCGCGCTCACACAAAGGATATCCAGCGGTGGCGGACATGATGAAACTCTGTGGAGTGTCAGAGATTTTATGGTTATTATATTTTGCCTCCATCTCTGGAACTATTTACTCAACATGACACAGCATACAGATCATCATTCTGCCTGATTTAATGCATGACAAGACAAGTAAAAAAAAAATAAAAGATACAAACTAAAAGCAGATTTTATCATATCAGCCTTTATCTCAGCATTATGACCTAAAAGACATCTTTCCTTTACACAGCTATAGCAAACAGAGCTCTGTGTGTTTGTAAACTTCAGCAAACTGCACTCAGTGTCCATTGCTGCATCATTAATATGTTTCCAGCAGCTTTTCTGGACTTTATGGCAGTTCCTGCAGAGCTGAGCCGACTGTGCAGCAGTCATGAGGAAACTTAAGCTGAAGAGTTTCACACTTCACATTGCGGTCATCGCTAACGTTGTCTGCGTAGGTGTGGTGCACTGTAAAGCCGCTCTTCTTCCACTGCTGATCACTGCACTATGAAAAAAGATGGTGTACTTTCCTTTACTGCATCTTTGACTCATTTCAGTACTTCTGAACCCGGCAGTGTAACCGTCTTTGTGGGTTCAGCCTGAAAGCTCCGTTGTTCTGCATTTTAAAACTGAACATTTCTCTCAGGGCGTTAGTAAAATTTCAAATTATCTTTATTTTCCATCACCAATAACTAAACAAATCCAAAACAAAGTTACTAAGTATGTGTGGGTCGAGAAAATTGGCGGGACACGTGTTGTGGTTTCTCACAGGCGGCAACCAGTGCACGATAGCAAACCACACACACTTCCTATGAAAAGTGTGTGTTTTTTGCAAATCCCCTCAATTAATCGCTTTTTTTTCTAGACAAAAGTCAAAGTAACTATTAACACATTTGCACTTGACTTGAATGTGTCACTGAAGCAACTTGGGTTCATTTGACCGTCTTTTAATCGAGCAAACAGCGTGAAAAACGTTTATCACAAAGTGAGAAGTTTCACATGAGCTGTCTGTTTACCGAAGGACTTACTGTGCTGACAAACACTTGTCATGAATAAAGATGGCTGCCATATTGACAGCCAGGGAGTTTCTGTAGCAGTTGATTTATGTCGCAGGTTTTTTCTCCTTTCTTTCCTATTCTGTGTACATTGCTCTGAAAACACACAGCACTCATTTAATAAATCAAAGCCATCATATCTTTGAAGGACTGCTTGTTTTTTTTTTAAGTTTCTTGGCAGAGCTTACAGAGCATGACTGTCACCTCAAATTCACAGATTTTTATTTGCAGAAATTATTAGAAACTTCAACACAACGTGCATCCATGTAATTCATTGTGCTGTTTGTTTGTTGTTTAACAGGAGAAAGACGAAGGTGAGGTTTACAGCTTCTAATGCGCATCTGGTTTTTTCTGCAGGGTCTGCAGGTGAAGACGGATTACGTTCCTCTGCTTCAGTCCCTCGCCACATATGGATGGAGACTCACCTGCGTGTTGCCAACTCCTGTAATCAAAAGGAACAGGTGAGCAGTCTCATCAGTCTATAAGAAGGAGAATCGAGTAATGTTTGACTTATTACGACCTCTGTTGGCAGCAAGAGAAACTGCAGGAGGAGAAACTGTATGAGGAGAAACTGTATGAGGAGAAACTGTATGAGGAGAAACTGCAGTAGGAGAAACTATAGGAGGAGAAACTATAGGAGGAGAAACTATAGGAGGAGAAGCTATAGGAGGAGAAACTGCAGGAGGAGAAAGTATAGGAGGAGGAACTGCAGGAGAAACTGTATGCGGAGAAACTGCAGGAGAAGAAAGTATAGGAGGAGAAACTGCAGGAGGAGGAACTGCAGGAGGAGAAACTGCAGGAGGAGAAAGTATAGAAGGAGAAAGTATAGGAGAAAGTATAGAAGGAGAAACTGCAGGAGGAGAAACTATAGGAGGAGAAACTGCAGGACGAGAAAGTGTGTTTTGACATGTTTTACTGCTTTAGATGTGCTTGACATGCATGTCTTCCTGCTAACAGTATCAGTCCACCATGTTCAGATGTGCCTGCAAGTTAAGGATACAAAGAGGCAAACAGGAAAACATCTCTCAGATATGCTTCTTTAAAGGATTGTAGCATAACTAATATATTAATATAGTATTTAATTTTTAGCTTGGTGATCAGAATTAAAGCAGATCATGACATATGAATATTAATCTGCAGATTTCCAAAGAAAGTAAGTCGCATATCTGAAATGGCATAATTAAGTAGTTCAGAAAGAACTACAAGGAAAGTCATCTGAAAATGAGACTCACTTAAAATCTAAAGTTCATATCAACTTATTTATATTCTGTAGTATCTCTTTAAAAGGTCTATATAATATGCAAACGTTATTTTCAAAGAAGGACACTTTTTCCCAGAAAGGAGCCTAAATCTGCTTTGAGCACCAGAGCTGCATGCATCAGGCAGCAGCTCTGACTGTTTGCTGGAAAATCTGTTCTCAGAGATGTTATGGTTCGTCAGTAAGCTGATGCTGTGTCATTACTCCCAGCTGCTGTATGAGTCTGCATCCGCTTACAGTCAAAAAGAACCTTCCGTGTTCTCAGATACACCGAGTCTCTTCTTCAGCAACTTAATGATTTAGTTCTCTGCTGTTTCTCACTTCATCTACTGTTTAACCTGAATGTAGTCGGTCCTACAACATGGACGAGACCTTAGCCATCATCTTCTCAAACGATACCTACACTACTGGATCTAACGTCAGCTTGGCTTGATGGTACCGAGATATCCCAGAAATATTTGCCTGCGATGTCTCGGTACAGCCAGTCAGGTGCAGCCAACTGATCAATAAACCGGGTTTTAAAAAAAGTCACAAAATGACACATATAGAGAATGACCGCAGACCACCCCCCCACCCCCCTGCCAGCTGTCACATGGCCGGTTATCACCAATGAAATAAGGTGTTACGCAGTTA
This sequence comes from Pseudomugil tenellus, assembly GCA_037177515.1. Taxonomy (NCBI): domain Eukaryota; kingdom Metazoa; phylum Chordata; class Actinopteri; order Atheriniformes; family Pseudomugilidae; genus Pseudomugil; species Pseudomugil tenellus. Next base: position 2,544,790 of record JBAMHX010000007.1, on the reverse strand, counting down.
CTACTTAGTGAGCCCATCTTCATCATCTGAATAACTAGAAATTATCACATTATTACAAGAATCTTAAGGATCCTGAGGACAGTGCAGAACATTAATTTGAAGGATTGCACTGTTTAAAGCTCACCTGAAAGGGGTGAGATTGGTACCCCCAACAAAAGGTCACAAAAACGTCGGGTTGAATATCAGAGCACTCTTCCTTGTTTTTGAGTGTGGGGACATAAAATACAAAAGTGTCCTACCTCAGTCCATAAAATTGGTGGAAACAAGTCTTTTGCCACCAATCTGAAGGAAAAATGGGTCCAACCTGGTGTTAGCAAAGTGGATCCGATCAAATAGTTGATGGATAAATCAACAGTACCAAAAAGCAAAGGAACAAATGCAGACTTGAACTGATTTTTACTTTTCATCTTCTAACCTCTAGCTGTTTATATATTCTCCAAGAAAACCCACTCAGCGGGAGTATTTTCATGCTGACTATGGATCACAACAGAAAAAAATGATTTCTTTTCAGCCAGAATGGTTTTAACTCTGCGTTTGTACACTAGCATGCTTACCGAGGTGCTGTTTTAAGATCTGCTGTTCTGGTGAACAAAACTTTGATGTTTGCTTTGACACATGCAGTATTTCCATTAGCAAACAGAGTGATTGTTTGTTCTGCCCCCAACTCAGTCGGTCATGTTTGCTGCTTATTGGCGACACAACTGATTAATTACCTCTCCATTTTCATCTTTTGTTTTTTTTCCTGCACCCCCTTCTACCCGCTCTCAAAATGCCACAACACAACAGCACAACATGGCTAATTAATCAGAGTCGGCCCAGATACAGAACAAAAAGGAGCTCCTTTCTCTCTGCGCCTCGAGAACATTTAACACATTGAAGTAATTGTTAATGATCCGTTTCAGATTAGCATCAGTCATTACACTTGTTTTTGTGGCAACTTCATTTTTTAAACTAGAAATTTGCAAATGGTTGCCGTTGTCGCAAGAGAGTTTCCAGGCTGCACTTCATCTTGAGGGGTCGGATAAGTGTCAGCTATCTCAGCGGCGTCTGAAATTAATGCAAACGGGCGCTCAGCTGCTTCTCCACACTACATTAATTCTTGTAGTTGTCTCAGAGCAGGCGCTCATGTTCCCCACATTCAATTAATGTAGATGGTAATTATATTTTAGAGCCATTAACTACAGTCAATGTGAATTTCTCTGCATTAACTCTGGAACCATAAACAAAGAGCAAAGATAGGTTCAGACAAAGTTCTTATTTACGCTGCTCTAGTTATAAAAATTTGTAAGGAGTCAAATTAGAAACAATATATCAGACAAACAGTGGAGATTGGAGGCAGAGTGGTTTAGTCAGGGGGGTTCTTCACGGCTGTGAATGGTATGGGAGTATCTTGGTTAACGCACATCTACATTATTGCATGGAGAATGAGGACATTTACCCTGACTAGCAGATCAGGGGGGGTTCAAGAAAGTGGATGCGTTCCAGCTTAAAGGGGACCACACTCCTCAGCTGCCCTGGTGAGGTTTAGTCAAGGATCATAAAGAGGATGTTCCAATGAACAGTCAAAGCGCCTGGTTGTGCATCTGTGGACCTGGTCTGCCCTCTCGGCAGTCCTGGAGGATTCATGAGACTTTGCCCAGCTAGTCTACATATGCTTTGTGGACTTTAAGAGAGCATTTGGCCATGTCATGAAGTTCTATTGGGAATGCTTTGGCATTATGGGCAAACCAGGCCCTTTAGGATCATTTGACCCCTTCACAAGTGGTGTCAGCACATTTTAATTGAGGGTTGACCTCTGACCTTGTCATTCTGTTCATAACCTTTATGGAATGAATTTGTAGGTGTAGCCACGGAGTTAAGCTGGCCTGGTTTGGTGTTGTCATGGTTGGGTTCAAGCTTTTTGCAGATGATGTGGTACTGTTTGCACCAATTCTCACTAAAAACAGACCCAGCATCTACAAAACTGGCACCATGGTCCTCAGACGGGTTGACCCTTAGCCACAAGGTGTGAGCAAATGCTAAAGGAACAAGTTCTGGGACTCCACATGAAGACGGAATAACGATGCTAGCACAGGAAACTAGTTTGGAAGCCTCCTGGATGGCTTTCAGGTGGGATGTCATAGGCACACCTTACTGAGAGGTGGCTGTGACACCTGTGGAAACTGTTCCTCAACTGGCCTGAGAATGTCTTGTATTCCTGGGATCAGCTGAAAGAAATAACCAGGAAGAGGAAAGTCTGGACAGACCTCAGATAAGGGAAAGAAGATGGATGGATGTGGATTAAATTGTCAACATATCAGAAAAATGTTGTATATTTAGAAACCACCAACAGGTATATTCACACTCTCCCAAGAATAAAACATATAGTGCACAGCTTTATGTTATAGTAGCTGACAGCGGCAGGCAAAACCCAGTTCAGTAAAGACCTGTAATTTTCCAAGGCACCCCCCCCCCCTTTCTGGTTTAATGGGCCAGGGCTTTCTGCCGGTTATTTATCAGCTTTGATTTACCAGGAAGCTGTCCAGCATTCTTGACAGCCTTGAAAATAGCTTATGGATAAATGCTGGAAGGAAAGATGTAATGGAAAAAGGAGGTTGTGGTGCGCTTTGGGTGGTTTAGATAGCAATCCCTCTGCAAGTCCATTTTAAGTTGAGATGGGGAAGATTTGTTGCAGGTTTTATCCAGCATTAACCTGACATCTTTTTAGCGGAAGGTTGAACGGGCCGTTTGGCTTTTGAAAGCCACTTTTTTACGTGTTTGTCTTATGAAACCACACAACTCCTTTGCAGCTTCATCTAATAATAGCAGCATAAACAAACAATAAACCCATCACAAATCAGGCCACCGCTGCAGAAAAAACTTGAGCTGGCAGCTATTAAGTGAGCATTTGGCTAAGAAAGCGACTGTATAAAACAAAGATGAGCAAGCAAAAAGAAGCAAGTGTTAAAGACAGGCAGCCCACTCAAAAAAATCTGCATTTCCTGCCCCGATTAATCTGTCAACGTGAGTACTTTTGCAGATTATCCCTCTCTGAACACAGAAGTGTGACATGTGCAGGGGAAGGAGGATTATGTTTGGGAAACAAAACAAAAAGAGTGAAGAGACGCATTCAAAGCTGTAGAAGATGCTCAGAAGTTGCTCTCCCCGTTTCCTGCCAGGTTTAAAACACAACAACTATAAAGTTGGGAGATGACACTGACAGATGACAGCAGTAAAGAGGTTGGGTTACAAATCTGAGCCTTTATCCTTCGTCTGTCAGATAAGACTGAAGCATGAGCCGTCAGCGGGATGGATGGCCAAAGAGAGAATGTGTTATCGCAAGATTTCACCCCATTAGATTTATCTTGGGAATACCTGCACAAAACAACCATAAATAATGAAGAATAGTCCAGGTTTAATGGATTAAATTCTCATTTTATTGTTTTTTTTTTTAGATAGCTTGAAAATGGATGAGTATTGAAAGCAGATGTTTGATGCAAACAGGCTCATTAATTCTCCGCTCCTTTTTCAGTGATGGAGGTCTGTCCACCAAGCAGATAGTCTTCCTGCAGAGACCCATCCTAGGTCGAAAGAGGAAGGAATCCAAGGTACACAACCTCACATTCCTCATTTTTCAGTTGTTGAAGAATCTCCAGACATTCGTTCTGCTTGCCATCTAACACAGACACCTTCTTTCGCCAACTCCACAGCTATATTTTGTTTAAAAGGTACAAGCTCAGCATGAACCAGTGTGAGGCAGCACATTTCTCTCCCAGACAGAAAAAGCAGCAGATATAATGTGTTATTATCAGAACCAGGGGTGGTAATGCTTTCTTGCAGACCCTAACTACTGGTAATAACCTCCAAAACTAACCTTTTTCTGAAGTGGAATGAATCCATGTTGATGCTTTCTGTGACCTGAATTTAAACTCCCATCACAACAGCAAATCTAATTGGCCCTGCGATTCATGCACTTGCTGCCGTAAACAAGATTTTCTTGCTCATTTCTGTGCTGTTTATCTCAGTCCTCTGTCCTCCTGCGGTGTGCACAACTCTGCAAAAGCTCTCCATGCAGCTGAGTACATATTACATTCAATTTTTATTTGTTCTGTGTTCGTTTAGTGAGACTGAATGCCTCCAGGCTACCCATAATTCCCCTCACAACGGCCCCAATTTCCTTCTCAGCATCAATGAGGCCATTGCAATATTAGATCCACTGTGATCCATGCTTAATTAAGTCTGTGTGTTCTGCTTTCTGGCCAACATAATTATTTAACTAACATGCTTATGTAAATCTTTCAGAAATTAATCTTCAAGCCCCGAAACAAGTCCAACAAGACTATGAAAGACCAAGCAAAGAGCAAAAGGAAGAAGACAAAAACTGAGAAGGATGCAGAAGACCCAAAGATTCTTCAGGACAGTGGAAAGGAAGACGACAAGAACAAGCCTGAGAGGGTGAACGCGGCAGAGAAAGACGAAGCAACTGAAAGTGGGAAAGAACGGGAGACAAAGCGCAAGGAAGAAAGAAAGACTGACGATGGGACTGAATTCGCCATGGAGAAAGATGCAGCAGCAGAGATGCAAGACAAAGGAGTGGAAAATACCACTGAAGAAGAAGAAAAAGAGAAGTTGACACCAGATGGCGAGGGATCAAAAGAGAATGGAGAGCCTTTGGAAAATGGTGAGGTCAAGGAGGTCACCGAAACCGTCGCTACTGTGGAAACACAGAGTGAGACCAAAGACAAGGAGCTCGAAGGCGCTGCTGAAGTTGAAAGCGTGGTGGAAAATGGGATAGAGACAGATGAAGAGAAAGATGAAGGTGAAGAGATTAAAAGCAAAACAGAAGTGCCGGTAGAGGTGGAGGTTATCACCAAGGCGACTGTGGCAGAGCCACAGGCCACAAATCAAAGTCCAGAGGAAGCTCAAGGGTAGCAAACAGATCTGGTCAAGGTCCCCCCCCCCCCCCTTGCCCTACCTCTGCAACCCCCCACCCCCCTCTAAAGAACTGGCTCACAGTGTTCCCCACCGCTGCAGCATCCTCTCAACCCCAACCATCCCCACCAACCTGAGCTGCTGTTGCTACGGAAGAACTTCATGTAACTTCAGACATCAGTCCTACTGTACAACCACAAATACTGAATGTATCCAAACACAGGACATGCTGGTGAAAGCCAGCTTGCATGGAGGCACTGGGGATAATGGTTGAGGACTGAGAAAGGACTGAGAATGATGCTAAAAGCAGGACAGGTCCAGAATGAGGCAAATAAAAAGGCCAATCACAGCTGCGATAAAAATGGCTCAGTTTGGTGGGAAAATCTAGATTTTTGCACACTTATGTGTTGCATTTGTTGTTACATCCACATATATTCTGAGTTTTCATACATTATTACAGAGCAGAAAACTGCATGTAAACACACAGTTTTTACAGATTTCCAAGGAATCTGAAGCTACAGGAATGAACACTGGGCTTGTTTTTACTCCCCATCTCTGTCTCATATCAATAAAGTAAGTTACATTTTAAGATAGAAGCTGCAAATCTGGGATTTCTGTTGCAGGAAAGTCAGGAAAGAGACTTTCTACGCCACCTTTGGCCATTTTTACATTTTTTAATGTATTTCTAACTTCTCCATGTTTGAAGTCTTTGACATAATGAAAGAGTTGGTAAAAGTACACGTGGGGTTGTTCTTTATCATTCTAATTCTTGGTAATGACTACATGAAGTCACCATTGTTGAAAAAAGGTTCCATCAGTCTAACTCTGAAACTTTGGTTCAAGAAATGAAATTACAGCAAAACTACTGAAAAAAATCCCTACCAGTACTTCTATTTGTGTTATACTGTGGTGTGTTCCAGCCAGAGGGGGCTTACACCCTTCAGTCTCCCTAGTGAGGTTTATTCAGGGTTCCACGGAGTCTGGTGGATAGCTGAACCACAGTGCTGAGTTCTGGATGGACCTACTACATTTGCTTTGTGAACTCAAAGAAGACATTTAAGTATGTCCCTGAAAGAGTTGGGTGTGGAAAGCTTTGGGAATATTGGGTTCAGCACTCTCTTAAGGATTGTCTGGTCCCTGTAAGACTGCTGACAGGGCTTGGTTAGCATTCTGCCGTCTGTTTCTAGTAAGGGTTGGACTTAATCAGGGCTGTTCAGGGAAAACAGAGGTCACAGAAGGATTTATGTCTTTCAGCTGGCTTGGGAACACCTTGGGATTCCCCTTTATTAGCTAGAAGAATTGGCCAGAGAGAAGGAAATTTTGACTTCTCTGCCAAACTGCTGCTACAGCAACCCACGAAAGTACGGACGGACGGACGGACGGACGGACGGACGGATGGATAGATATGTAAATAATATATGTAGACTCACAAGACATGGTCCGGGTGTACCATTAAAAGGGGCCATATTATGCTATATTTGACATCTCACAGTCTATCCTATGCGCATCTATGATAATATAATGCATTTAACAACATGCACCATACTATAGTTTTGCCGTACCACTCATTTGTTACTGAGAGATTTCTAACCTGAACTGTGAACGCCTGGGTTTCTCCTTTTCTCTGTGTCTGCGGCTCCTCTGCCACGCCCACACCGAGCAGACAGAGAGGCGCCGTGTGTAGTCAGCGTGCAGTTACATGTGTGTCACATGCACACTTCCTCGAGCAGATGGTGCGTTAAGGTTTTCAAGTAGGGAAGGAGGGAGTGACAAGCGTCAGCACAGTGGTGTTAGCCATTTGCTCTGCTTAAGCTGCACTCTTCTTTTTAAAGCGAAAAAACTACAAAAAAAAACGCATGAAAAAATGACAAATAAACCTACTTCTGGGATCGTTATAAGGTACAATTAACACTTATAGAAGGTTAAAAGCTCATAAAAGTCCATTTTGCATAATATGGCCCCTTTAAACAGAAGACCTTAAGATAATCGTTGTGCCAGCAGAAATCTTCAGACATTTAATTTCCACATCATGATGTGAAACCCTCCTGTGCTGCAGAAGCTCTGAAAAGATTTTTCACTCTGCTTCATTTTCAGGACCTCTTGCAGAGTAAAAGGCAAACAAACCTGCTGGTCCTCAGTTTGAGGTGTAAAAACAGGCCCATTCGTTTTACTTGTTACTTCAGAATGTTAACAGCATTTTATTTACAGCTACAACCTCTTGAATAGTTTGTAAATGTTGATTTGCATACAGATTTAGTCTGATCCCATAAATCAGCCCTGAACACAGAAAACAAAGTAAAGCTGATGAGCTATGAAGTCACTGATCAGCTCATCACCTACAGTGTTTTACTGACTAGCATTCCAACAATGGGACCAAGCTTTATTTTTCCTTTGGCGTGTCCAGGAATCCAAGGAGGCGATGATGACTGAACCATTGTTGCAGGTAACACTGAGTGAAATCCACTATCAGCCCGTTTAGAAAAGGGGCTTACAGAGCAGAGCATGGTGGACTTTTCCCCACACGTTGGTTTCTTACACAAATAAAGCAGTTTATGTAACTGCAAACAAGACACAGGTTCGCCTCAATCACCTGACCAACAATGTAAATACAGGTTAAGTCCTAGAAAAACATCCCGTCTGGATCACCATTCCATTTTCCTTTCCAGAAGGGGATGTGGAGGGAATATGTAAGCGAACGTAGGTAGAAAAAGAGGGAAAAGGCATTTGTTGCGACAGGCAATCCAAAGTAGGTTGAGTAGGTATTTGTTTACGCTGAGCTCTAAGCCATCAAGTGCTTCAAAGAGCTTATAATCACTCTTTGGTGGGGTGTGCTGAGCTCACCTTGCATACAGAATGTTCCATATTCAAAAGCCAAGTCAGATAAGGATGTGAAATTCAGCTGAATGTTTGCACCTCAAAGGCAGAAGTCATATTTAGACATACATAGTTAGCTTTACATACAAATGCAAAGGGTCTATTCCTGGCAAAGTTGCATTTTTAGCTCTGTCTGTAGGGAAACAATGTTAAACTCTGTGTTAAAGACGCAGACTTGTTTTCTACTGAACCCAAAACTGAGACAAAGGAAGAGGTTGAAGTGACAGAGACAGACCTCGGAGCCTTTTAGAGGTAAATAAAATAAATAAGTAGGTTGATTTAAAGCAACAGATGTTAGCATCCAGCGTTCCCCACGGATATTTCCATTATTATTTCCTCTCCAGCTCTAAGTGGTGGTGTGCTGCTCCATCGTGGAGTTTTCCGCTTTAAAGGTGGAACAGGAGGGAGATGCTGACGTTTCGGTGGGCTCTCTGAGGCTCACTAATGGATTTAGTCAGTGGGGGATCAGTCAGTAATCATGCATTTATAATGGGAGTGGGGGGCCGGGGTCACTTCTTGTCAAGACATTGACAACAAACCACCTCACATGTCAAAGCTTCATATTTAACAATGATGTCATGAGGAATAATTTGCACTGAGCAGGATGACTTTCTTAGATGAAAAAAATAAGAGAAATCAGGAGTTAAAGCTCAAAATATGTCAGAAGATCTAATTATTGAGCCGTTTGGTTGAAAGGAGAAAAACTACCTGCTGTCCTGCTTTATCATTTCTTACAGTTATATTTTGTTTTATGAGAACAAATGACAGAGTCATCAAGGAAACCCCTTCTTTCTGGAGAAGAAACTACAACACAGATGGATTATTCTGAACAAGTGCTCTCCGTTTAGGGCGTTCATTCACCCGCCACTGAGATTCATTTCGATGTAAAATGGCAAATGTCTTTGTGTAGAGTAGAGTATAAAACTGTGACCAGTTTAGCCTTATTGCTATACTATAAATGGCCCACAATCTGCTATTAGAAAGTGTCTTTTAGAGGCTTATTGGTGATGTAAGTGTTGTATGTATGTTAGAGTCCAACAGGAAGGTTTTTGCTTCCTTTTGTGTCTGTATTTTTAAGGCTGTCGTCTCTTTTTCATTACTGGATGTGAAAGCGAGAGGATAAATGTGTTCATTCATCTGAAGGTGTTATGTTGCAGATTTATTTCAAACACGTTCTGAACACGTTCTTTATTGTGAATGTTCTGTTTTTAGAGTCGAGAGACGTCCTCTGTGGTCTTTGTGTTGCCTCTGCTGTTCTGCTAAAGCTTGCAAAAATGTGTTGCTGACTGACGCTTCCAGCTACCTCCTGAGGGCTGTTGTTAGTTTTGAGCTGAGGGTCTCCACACATGTGACCTCCTGAAGCATATGCTCCTTGTCCTATTCGCCCTCTGCTAACACGGAGACCAGAACTGTGAGCGCAAAGGCATCGCTAATGGCAGACGAGGTCAAGGGTCATGTTTGAGTCATAATGGATTTTCCACAGCTGTACAGACAAGAGTTAGCACGAGCATATGACTGAAAACTCTAAATTATACTAGAATTAAGATACATTTCTCTTCTTATACATCAATCTGTTACTTCTCAAAAAGTTACGTTTTACCAGGAAAATTTAGCTTCGTTGGAACATGAAACCTGATCAGAGCAGATAATTATAAATCCTTGTCTGCTTTTTCCATGTAAATGGATTAAATACCAGTTTGTGCCGAGATTTGAGCCCTAATCACATATTTGAAGCTGAATTCAGTTCGGTGCTCCTGCCTTTCTCCCTCATGTGTGTTGCTTTTTCTTCAGAAAGCCGTGACACACATCCTGTAAATGCAGACGGATCATTTTCCTTTCTGCCTGTGGAAACACATTCTGGAAAAAATATTAAACAATGAGGTGATCTGAAGTGACACAACTATTTTTCACCTACCGCATTCCAGGCGGACATCCACAAACATGGATGATGGGCATTCGCTTGTCCTCTACGTGAGGCCCCGGCCTTCGCAACGCCATCTCTGCCCGATAAGCACTGATTGGTTACTTCGCAGTCTAACCCCTGACATCAACGCTCAGAGATTGTAGGTAATTTGGTCAGGTGTATTAACACAGGCAGGGAGAGAGAAGTGAGAGAATCTGATGAGTCAGCAGGTCAACAATGCTGAATCATGTTAACGTCTGTGCTTGAAAAGTAGAAAAACTTTGACTAATTCCAGATTTAAATGTACGTCTCCTGTCCCCTTCTACTTCATGTATAAAAATTATATACAGCTATGTCTTTTATCAGCATAAATGTCTCTGAGCCTGAGTGGTGGCGCTGGTGCAATCGTTCTTGGTAATACTGTATAAAGCGTAATGGTTCATCTCCTGTGTGTTACTATGATGTGAACCGGCCTGAGCAGAAATGACAGAACATAATACAATAGGATGCCGCCTCTTTTTCTTGTGTTGTCACTTTAGCTTTGCTCACAGCCTCTGGATTTTTGTCTGATGTAACTTCTATTTTTTTTTAATCACCTCAGTTGCCATCTTGAATGTTAAGTATCTTTGATCATGTGCTGTTGTCACTTGCTTTGCTATTGAGGAAGAAAAAGCATCCTTTATCTTTGCTATATTAAGTATGTCTACATTCCTGTTGTTCATGACATCTGTACAATTTGTATATTATAAAATGATTTATATTTAATGTCTACAAGTGTCCCTGTTTCTTGTATCAGAGGTTAATTTTTTCAGACGTCGCAGTTACTTAAATGAAAGATTTTCTCAGAAATCATTTGGATAAATTTAATTTATGTAAAAGTATAGTTTTTCAAATGGGTGGAATAAAATGGAAAAAGCTGCATACATTATTCAAAGAACGTTCTTGTTTAATACTATAAATTAAGAACCCGGATCAGCTACAATCATGTCTAACAGGAAGCAGGATGAGATTTACGGTTTAGACTCGCGTGTTAGGTGCATGTCCGGTAAAAACCTAAGACATGCACATTACAAACAGCCGGAACAGATTGGGAGAGATAGTTATCTCAGCTGAGGAGGCTGATTTCCGTCCATCCGTCTCTTTATGCAAAAACTACTGAACAGACTTTCATGATTTATTTTTCTAAGAACGGGTCTGGTTCTGACTTAGATTCCAGTAAATTTTGGAAGTTATCCAGCAGGGATCTCCGTCTGGTTCCAGGACTTTTTTTTTTATTAGACAGGCCTATCAAAATCCTTATTTATTCAGATTATTCTAATAAAGAAAAGCTACAATACTCACTCAAATAAGTGGAGACTGAAAAAAAGTAACAGTATTGTGACTCTAGACTATGATGCACACAACCAAAGTTTTTAAACGAAGCTGTCTCCAAGTTACTGGACAGAGTTATGTCAGACTTCAGCGGGACAACAGGTCTCTAAAATGATTTTCTGAAATGTTTAATGTATGTTCAGCTTCTTTCATCCATCATTTATTAAATTTATGGTCTTCTCAATCCAAAGAACTAGTCTCCTCATCTTTGACAGGAAAAATGGTCATTTCACAGCAAATATAGCAAAATATAAGACCTTTAAATGTCTTACCTGCTTTAAAGGCATTTCAAGATGATGGTTATCTTAGCAATAATGAATGGAAACCATGTTGATCTCTGCTGTGTCTAAACCCATTCATTCCCGATCACTGACATTTCAGACAATAGTCCAAAAAAAAAAATCCAAACATGAGAAACAGTTAAAAATAAAAACATCTGAATAAAACCTTTATATGAAGTACTGTATCCTATTTACATACGTTTACGTAATTAAACTAAGAATTCCTGTGTTACTCCTAATGTGTGCAGATTGGTGCACAAGCATTAGCTGCTCCTCCTGAACTCCTGCAGATCTGCTGGGAAGTTCACCAGAATGCTCACAGTAATCCCAGCTGCCTCGGACAAACACACAAAGATGAAGCGACTGCAACAATCCTCTGAATACGCAGAAAGCATTAGCAAGATGAGACATATGGAACCAAATTAACGTTTTCCTCTTTCCTTTAGATATGCTCCATCTGTTTGTTCCCATCATCACCTCTAAATAGATCAACATGATATTTGTTACTACAACCCAACAACTCAGATCATCCCATTCTTCTTTCTCTTCCTTAGATCAAAACACTCCAAGCCTGAAGCTGTCGCTCGTGCCAATATTTCACCGACTAGCACACATCACAACATCCCCACGGTGTTTATGAACTAGTTTATATTAACAGTTGAGTCAAAGCAGCCGATGTGATCTATAAGTTATGAGCTAGGAGTCTAGGGGAGCACAAGGTCATTAAGAGGAAGGTTTTCGCCTCCAAACAAAACCCAAACACCACATCCATTCTGTTCCCTGCAGGAGGCATTAATGGCTCTTTAGGCAGACCTGGGGGAGCCGCAGGAGAGCCGCTTTAAGATGGTCAGAAACACTGGGAGCCTGTGGTTTGCATAATAAAACTTCTGATATCCCAGAGGTTCCATTCTCAGACCCAGAGGTAAAAGCTAAGCATCAGTTAGCTGCAGGCAGTGTGTTTTCCATGATGAATTTCAGACTCTAAATGCTGTTTTCATGACAGCAAACAGTGTTTGAGTCGGGTCTGAGGTTGATTCAACACAGACTGGGTCTCTGAGCCCGGAGGACTCATGACATACAGAAAGAGTTTGAGCTGCTCGAGCACGCCAGATGTTAAACTGGCTCTTTTACAATTCATTGCACTCATTACATCTGTGCATAATGTTCAAGTCAGCTGTCTTTTAATACAAGTCAGTGTTATGGGTGAGGTGTAGGTCTAAAGCAGCACTGCCATCTAGTGACTGCAGAGTGCTCCTCACCTGTGCTCACACGGCGTTCATTAGATCAGCATGAAACAATTATTCAAATTATACATGATGTCTAATCTCTAATTTATAGATTAAAAAGTCTGGATTTTTCCTTTTAATTCTTTTTAATGGCTTCTCTTCCCTCATGATGTTGCATGTTGAGGAGATTTCTCTGCTGTTATATCTGGCTCTGATAATGGGTCATCAGCCCTCTGTAGAATCCACATGGTTTTGTAGGTCTCTTCTCCAAACTCGGGTCTTTAATTGATAGTTTTTCAAGTGGATTCCAGTCAGATGGTCAACTGGGCCAGTTGAGCACTGAAACCACTCAAAGCCTTATTGGTTATTTGGGATGAGTAGGTTCCCTCCTTTACCACCAGCCAGGCAATGCAGAGCAGCTGAGGTGGAGATTGCTGCTTAAATGGATGGGTGAGTGTTTGTTGGTGGAAAGACATCAATATTTCAGGCCAAAATTGATCATGATAATAAAAGGTTGCTAATAAAAATGTATAATTTTGTATACATTTTTCAGGTTGTAGTGAACGGAGCTTAGTTACGACTACAAAAAAAATTGTAGTAAAAATCCAATAATGGAAACACCTGTATTAAAAAAAAAAGAATTAAAAATAAATAAATAAAAATTAAATTATTGTATATCACAATATGGAAACCCTTCTTCAGCATTTGCGCAAACCCAAATGAGATGTTATAGGTCATGTAACTGGTTAAGATGGCGTGGTATGGAGCAAATAACTGCGAAACGCAGAGTTTTGCAAAGACGTAGAAAGGAAATGAGAGAAGAGCTTCATGAAGATGTAGCAAATGTATTCCAGTGAGTAGGAATCCCTATAATAACACCAAGTGGTCGTCTTGCAAAAGCCGCAAAAAACTTGTCGACTGGATGAGATTTTATGTGAATTGCAGCTTATATGCTAAACACTGATCAATGGAAACATCTGAATACATGTTGCAAACACATGCATAGTGCAGCTGTTTATAAAAACTTAAAGATCGCTTTTATTTTTTTTAAAAAAATGTAATGGAAAAGCAACTACAGTGTCCATGGGAGGTCTCAGAACAGCTGGGTTCTGGCTTATGGGTCCAGCAGCAAAAATCTACAGAAGTTACTTTAACAATTACATTATTTTGATGTTATCCAATTAACCTAAACACACACACTCTTTAAAAAAAAAAAAAATCTGCCCCTCGGTTCTCCACCGGGTCACCCAGGCAGTAAATGAAGCAGACCCAGTGTCTTTCTGAAATGCTCACCTTGTCATCCTGATGGATGGCAGCAGATTTTTGGAGAGATGTGCAGTTCTATTTGCTCTGAAAACATGGTGCTGTAGTATCCAAAGTGTTGCATTCTGGGCCATCTGGCCAGATTATGTTGTTCCTGCAGAGAGTTCAGACTTGTCTAAATGTTGTACGGGAAGCTTTAAACAGCTTCATTCTGTTCTTTCAGCAGTAGTTTATCTGATGACTCTGCATCCAAGCTTTAGACGTCTCCACTCTTCTGTCAGAAATCTTGGGCAGACTGGTGATGGCCAGTTAATGGTAAAATAACATTCCTTCCACTTTCTTTAGCACACTTTCTGCCATCCTTTGCACATTCTTTGCTTTTACCCAGCATGAGACGGCTCTCAGGGTGATTACATGTGTTTGTAGGTCGTCTCTGTACAGAACCAGCTGATATGAATTTGCACTGATTGCTTCTAAACACTGGTAGATTTCAGCTGGTTTGTTGGCTCTCTGTGTCTGTTTGTGCCTCCTTTTCTCTGTGTGTTCAGTGTTTTCTCCCTGTTTAATGCAGTCCATTAGATAAAACAAATATAGTTTGTTTTCTGACCTTGTTTTAGTTTCTTTGTATAGATTAATCACCTGGGTTGGTTCAATTATTTTGTGGAGATTTCATATATTACTTATTTCCCTACTGGATTCATTAAAATTTCGCCTCCTTACATGTCCTGATGCAAACTTTTGGAAAGCGCAGACTTCCAAGCAGCTCATTTCCATCCATGTAGGGTTTTCCAGTCTTCTATGGATCCACTTAGATTCCTATGTTCCACGTTTCTATCTTCATTTGTTCTCTTGCAGGGATGAAAAGTTGTTCCTGTTCTGGATGGTCTTGTCCAGAACATTCAAGGATCCACATCTGTCGTTGATATCTTTTAAAACCTTTTGGAAGCTTCTCCTGGATTTGTTTTACGTTTTATTGTAGAGTTTATATACATTTAGGCCAGGGTGATAAAGCTGAAAAATGTATCATGACAGAAGTCAATATCAATAACTATTGATTCCCATTCAAAATAAAGATCAGGAGAAAAAAGGCTGAATTTAAAACCTTTATTTAAAAAAGTAGGTTAACATTTTAAAGGAGGTCAACACTAAAATAAAAAATCTGCTTAATAAAACAATCTCTGATATTTTTTTTATTAAAATATCGTAAACAAAGGTCCTTGTTATAGTTTTAAATCCAACTGTTTTCACTCTGCAGTGGCTCATACTCAAAAGAGTGAATCACTTGACTTACATGACTGTTTAGGATTGAAAAACCTGAATGCAAACTCTAAAAATGGCTGAACAAAGCAGCAGACTGTATATTTTATTAGTGCTCAAGACATAATATAACTTACACAACCAATAATGCAAATCAATATGCAATTAATTCAATCACAAAAACCTAAAACATCTCTTTGGGAATGTTTTATTTATTCCAGCAAGATAATCCCAAACCATATCCTGCATATGCAGGACCCAAACTGTACTAAGATCCCTGCTGTGAGTGCATTATGGGGATTAAAAATAAGATAAATAAAACTGATAACAAAATTTCCCTAAAAGTACACCCTTAAATATGGCTTTTAACTAAGTTTCACTCCAATAAATGCAATGCATTTAAATACTTTTTAGGGCAAAAACAAGCAGCAGAGTGAGTTGAAACATTTTATTCCTGCTGATATTTGCATCTCAGTTTTCTAAGGAAACAGTCAGGCGCACTTTAGCCTCGAACTGGTGAGGACACTCTGAAGTTGAATATGAGGTCAGCATCAGTGGACTCATTAGCACAAGCCAGAAGCCCTACAGCTGTGTGTCAAAGACTTTGCCTTGACTTGCAAAATCTTGTGAAAACCATTACCTCAGTGTTAGATAAGGTCCTCAAGTTCTCTCCACACACTGCTAGCCCATTAACTGCTCACTGATTAATTAGCACAATTACCTCTGCGCCTGCCAAGGGGTGTCTTATCAACCTCTGTCAGGCCTTAAACAGTAAATTAATTAACACCCCCTCTCTTGTCATTTCTTAATTACCTTAGTTCCAGTGGGAATTTTTGGGAAGGTCCGCGTCAGCACCTCATGTTTGTTCTGATTTTTACTGCCGGCTTATTGGTTCACTGGACAGGATATGAGGATGTGCAGCTCCCACTCTGATGATGATGATGAAAGTTTGGTTTGGAGCTTTCTTCATTCCACCTCTGAAGGAGAAAGCTGGCTTGAGACAGCTTTTAAACCCTGATGCTCTCACTTTTTTTTTCTTTTTAAATCTTTTTAATTTTTTCATTGCTGTGCCACAAAAGTGTCCTAAAGTTTTGCAAAAGCTCTTATTTTCGACATTTTTTAAAAAAATCCAGTCTTTTTCTTGATCATGTGTCTTTTATATTTTAAAAGTTATTTATAAGAGTTTATTAGCCTGGTGTTTTAATAAAAGCTGCTGTAAATCATCATACATCAGAAAAATTTTCCATTTTTTTGTGTAAATTATTTAAATAACTGCCATCCTGTGTGAAAATACAAAACATTCAACCAGTTTTAGGATTTAAATCCTTCTGATGCCAGCTTAAATATCTTGTTTTACCTAACTCCCTTAGATTTGACTGTTTCCCATCATAGGTAGATGCACTATATCCTGGCATTTTTGTAAGTTATGTTATCGACCCATAGGATCACCAGGGAAACTAGTTTTCTATCTTTGTTTTTTGTATGCATGAAATAAGTTTCTAATCAAAATCTAATGAACATTTTAATAACCAGATATAAATTTACTGAGATGTAAAGAAATGGCTCTCGGTGGCCCATGACTCCATGATATACTAACTGTCAAAGCATTAAAGTCCTAAAAATGATTGAATATTTGGTATTTTTAGGAAGGTGGAAGTTGTGTAAATAATGTGGGGAAAAAAGCAAAAAATACGCCTGACTGGCTGAGAGCCTTATAAATAGTTTATAGTGATCATTTCAAATCTCAGTAAAATTTAATGCATCTTAAAAGTGCACAATTACAATATGTTTACGTTAACAAATAAAAAGACGACAATATTTTAAGATATTTATTAAATCTGTCTTTGGTGTGACGTTTGGTGGCATTCTGAGCAGCCTGCAGATCACTGTCAAAGACATGAAGATTAAATGAGATGACATAATACTTTAATGTATACTTGGACAGATCTTCAGTACCGAATCATTACAGACAACACTTCATGTATACCAGACAAAAACAAATAGTCTAAAAAAACAAGACATGAAATTTATAAAAACATTGTGTACCCATCAAAAACCATCGAAACTTCTAACCAAGAAAGCTATTTGACTATTTGACTACTAGATAGATAGATAGATAGATAGATAGATAGATAGATAGATAGATAGATAGATAGATAGATAGATAGATAGATAGA
>JBAMHX010000007.1:2485788-2507522 GCA_037177515.1 Pseudomugil tenellus | reverse complement strand
GGCTGAACGGCAGGCTGAACGGCAGGCTGAACGGCAGGCTGAACGGCAGGCTGAACGGCAGGCTGAACGGCAGGCTGAACGGCAGGCTGCACGGCAGGCTGCAAGCCAGACGTCAAGCAGAGAAGTAATGGAAATGAGCCAAAACCGTTACCAAAGCCGGAAGTTTGGCCTGAAAATGCCAAACAGCTGATTTTAATCAGATATTTCCGAC
This sequence comes from Pseudomugil tenellus, assembly GCA_037177515.1. Lineage (NCBI taxonomy): Eukaryota > Metazoa > Chordata > Actinopteri > Atheriniformes > Pseudomugilidae > Pseudomugil > Pseudomugil tenellus. The sequence goes on along the minus strand of JBAMHX010000007.1, from coordinate 2,507,311 downwards.
CCGTATCTTTTAACTATGTTAACCGTTAACATTCGTGTTAATCTGAAACCAAACATGGTGGAAAGCCAGATTTTAGAAAAAGCAAGGCTTGTGACTAAAGGGTTGCTGGTTCAAATTCCGTTCATGTGTGAGGAAAAATGGGTGGAGAGGAAAAGAAAGAACTTTTAAATCAGAGTAAGGCCTGTCTTTCCACATCGTTTTTCTTTTTAATGCTTCACCTCCCTCTTCAGGGATCTCCATAAAAATCTTCTTTATAAAAGAAACATACATTTGTACAGGTATTTACAGAAACAGGGGGGAGGGGGGGAACCAAGGCATTTAGTGTTCAGGTTCTACCAATATGCACAAAAATCGACGTTCTACGTCCCTCATCGCACATTCACTCGGAGTGTTTTAGTTTTTATATTACTTTTTTGTTGTGTTGACTCTTTCAGGGTGCGGTGCGTCCTGGGCCAGCCCAAGTCCCTGAGTTTGGAGCGCTTCAGCTTCAGCTCGACACCTCAGCTGGAGTCTGAGTCGCTGGTGTCCGAGGAGGAGGAGGAGGAAGATGAGGAGGAGGAGTCTGAGCTGGAGCTGCTGCCACTGAGGCGTGAGGGCTGAGCTTGAGTCTCCGCAGCGCTGGGTTTCTCTACTGGGGGATAGAAGAGACGTGTTAGTGAAGCAAAAGTAGCACCAGATATATTAGTAACTATTGTATTGTGTTTATTTCTCTTTTCCCAAATTAGACCGTTTAACGCTGAATTATTTTAAATAATTTAATTTATTCGTTTACAAAATATTTTCCAAATTTATCTTATTTTGATTTAATTATTGAATTTACCATTTTATTTGATAATCAATGTTTACATTTGAGAATGACTTCTTATGAAAATGCTGTATTGCTTATGAAAGACACTCCTGGTCCTCCACAGACCCATGCTGTTTATATTTCATGTGTTTTCTGTCCCTCTTGTCCTCATTTGAGTTTCCTGCAGTCAGACTCAGAGTCTGCAGGTAACTGTGTTGACACGCATCTCCTGCTGTACTCACATGGAAATGACCAAACGGTAATGAAAAATTGATTTGTGTTGCTAAGCGAGCGCAATAATCAGCTTTTCACACCACAAGTCCCGGCCCTGCTCAGCTGGGGGGAAGGTGAGGCAGTGTCCTCGCATGGGAGACGTGTGCAATCCAGGCTGCTCACACAGAAACCTTTCCAAGCAGAGCTGTCCTCTGATTGGCTGAGGTGTTGCGTCATATTAACATATTACATTTTATTATACATGTTCTCTTAGAACAAACTATTATTTCAATAATCAACTAGTCACCAATTCTGAGTCCTGTACTGCGATCATATGTTTATTGGAGCTTTTACACCAGTATGCAGCTGCTGCTACTTAACCAGCAGATCCCAGCTGGGAATGTTATCTCGAATGCTTTGTAGAAATGCAAACATTTACATCTCATTCTGCAAATTCTGAAGGTTCTTTTTCACTTTGTCTGCAAACACAGCTGCATTTTAAAGTACTGAATGACCCTTCCTGTCATGGTCACTTTGCAGATGCTTCTCTTTATGGTCGTCATGATACTGCAACGTTTCCGGTGACGACTCCAAATGGCACCACTGCATGCATGTGCAGGACAGAGAATCAGCGGAAGCTACAGCAGCGGTGGAGAAAACTAAACTTAAGGCTTAATTCCTTAACATGTCGTCTTTAAAACTAGTCATGGAAAGAAAATGTTTTAAATGCACAATATATGTGGTAATTGTACCCAAATCACAAGCATTGCCTTTTGAGCAGGTGCACTGTGAATGTCTGCAACTGGACATTTTGCTGTTGCTTTGAAGCTCTGGTTCTGCTCCATGTAGATCTAATCCCGAACTCTTCCCCAGTATTAGCAACCAAACCTGACACCTTCCACCTACTTCCTGTTTGGCTTGTTGTGGGAAGCACAAAGCCAAAATGAAACGTTCTAAGAGAGAAGCACAGAGTCAAGCAAGTCATCAGCAAGGAGACACCAGCAAGGAGACACAAGACGGAATAAAAGTGAGATGAAAGTGTGAAAAGCAGCGAAGTGCATCAAAAGTGTTTTCACGTTTTACAGACGGTATTATCATCTCCTTCACAGTCTGATTTATAGAATATTTCATCCCAAAAACAGGTGAAAATGGACTTTTTTTCTGGTTATTTCCTGATGTTTAAAGTGATAAAAAGATAAAAATTCCCTCTGAAAAAAAAACTTTCAACCCTGATATGTGAACAAAAACACAACACACACTTTGGACGTGGCTTTTCCCACTATGCAGTTTTATCCCACAAATATATGCAAATTAGGGAATTTTGGCTATGCAATATCTAATTTGCATATTCAAATATAAACATTTTAAAAAACTGCAATAGAAAAAAATAATAGTTTAATGTGAGGAATAAACTGGGAAAGTTTCATTATGATACCAGTTATACATTTTATCTTACTCAACTAATCTCTTAAGTTAAATATTCACAATAATTACATTATTTGTTAACTATTTTAAGAGTCTGTGGCCTCTGTGTCATGGTCCAGGAGAAATGGATCAATCAGTTATTTTCTACCGTGTTTAATCCAGTTGGAGAAACTGGAGCCTCCCAGTGATTAGCAGGCAGAGGTAGGAACACCTGGACAGGTAACCAGTCCGTCACAGGCCCAACAGAGAGACAAACAACCAGTTTACACTGCAGATAAATTAACCCAACAAGCATGTCTGAACGGTGGGAGGAAGGTGGAAAACCCAAAGAGAAAACTCGAACCAGCAGCCTTCTTGCTGTGAAGCTGCGGTGAACCACTGTTCCACCGTAGTTAAACGTTTAGTAGAGGCAGAGCGGAGCGATAAATTAAGCGAAACATTTCCAGGCTGACCTTTCGGTTTGACGGGTTTCTTGACTGAATTGAGCTGCCCGCTGACATCCTGCAGCCTCCTCTCAAGCTCCCTCCTCTTCTCCAGAGTCAGCTCTTCTTTAGACATGCCCATGCTGCCTTTCTTTGCTGCTGCAAAAGGTAAAGATGGCGAGGTTACATGACAACGTACGAAGCTCAAAAACATGTTTCTCTTTAGTCTTCTGGACACGATATGGTGAGAATAAAAAATAAAAGCAGAAAGAACCTTATTTATGTGAAAAATACCTTTTCATGACCAAACACAATAAAAATACCAAATTCCAGAAGATTCTGACTGTACAGCATTTCAAGACACAAACACTTTTACAATGATCGCATTAAACGCTCCTTATAGGGGTTCACTTTTATTTATTCATGTCTTTTGATGCCAGCGCATCAAATGAGAACACAAAGTAACCAGGAAGTGCGATTCCATCCAATTCCCTCCGATCCGTACAACACAAAGCAGAGCTCCTGACATTTTCTTTTACATCTACCTGGAAGTGAAAAGCTTCCATCTGAAAACCATTTTATAGATTCTTTTCAACTCGAGTAGAGAAAAAACATCCAACCAGCTCCGACGTCCCGCTCAGCAGCTGCTGTTTGACACGCAAACACTGGAACAGTGAAAATAAACATGTTTTCTTACAGCCTACTTCACACCGACAACTAAAACAGCCACGGACATCATATGGAGTTGGTTATGTCTGAGCAGCAGACATATACAGATGTCTGAACATCTGCATAATATGCAACGTTCAGTAATCCGGTGCAGTAAACTCAGAATTACTAAACTGCAGATGACGCAATAACATTAACATGAAATGTTGCGTCTTGTTAACTTAGTTAAACATTAAAAACTTAACTAAACCACTGAACATTTCTCTTGCCTGAGTATAAACCACTTGTTATCCTGCAGATGCTGAACCTTACTAGATGCATTTAGTCTCTCTGCAAACGTTACGTTGCGTCGTTCCAGGCTGGAGACTCGTCTTCTACAATGACAGCTTGATCATTTCTTACTTTTTAAAAACTAAACAAATCCAACTTCATCTCTCTGTTGTGTGTGTGTGTTTGTGGGTTGTACTGCTGTTTGCACAGAGCTAAACAAAGCAATACAAGCAGCAACACATGGATGCTGTTAAACTTTGGTGTCAATAAAAAAAAAAAAAAAAACTATCTTTAATGCAAAGTGGAGATTTTTTTTACATGTATTTATTCATTGAGTTTAATCAATCAATTAAGATGATTTGCTCTCAAATGAATCAGAAGGTTCCCTGCCAAAAACGCCACAAGATGGATTTTATGCCATCTGTATCTAAAAAACAGATTTGGTCGAGTTTGCGGGTCAAACCCGAAATTTGCACTCCGAGTGCGACGTGCACCCGGCCAAGTCGGCTCTCTGTCTCCGCAGTCCCAGAACTCAACACTCTGTCGGTGCTGAAAGATGAGCCAAAATGCTGCCAGTGTGAGGCTCTCTGCTAGAACAATGTGTTCAGTGTGAAAGTAACAGCGGCATCAACGGATACGCAGCTCCGTTTTCTGCACACTCGGGACAAACCAGTCCATAATGGTTTTAATGTTTGCTTAAATGTGTGTGGCTGCAGCAGGAACACAAACTGGAGAAGCGAAAATGCCTGCTGTCACTGGTCTGACCTTAAGAAGCTAACGGCTACAGAAGCTCCAGCACAGAAACCAGTTTGGTACCATTACTTTCCAGTCCACCGCCACTGTCGGCTTTCACAGCTGTGTTGCATGACTGTTAGTGACAAACCCCCAAAAAAGCCTCCACAACACCAGTAAGATGTGAGTGAGCACAGAGTAGCACAGAGGATGACTGAACCACGTGTTCGGCGGCCGTTGCATCTACCTTGCTCTCCGTACGGCTTTCGGGGCTTCTTCCGCAGACACGTCATGACGTAACGCTCTAGTTCCTTCAGGGTCGACGGCTTCAGAGTTTCAAAGTCTATCTCGATCTCCTCGGGGTTGGTGTCTCTCAGGGACGGCTCCCTGGACTGGATGATGTGGACCACACGGCCCAGCTTCTCACCGGGTAGTTTGTTAATGTCGAGGCTGAGCTGGCGCTTCTCGTCATACGACATGGGGACAATCTCCTCCTCTTCCTCCGAGTCGTAGTGAGGAAGCATGGATGTGGCCACTTGAGGGTAGAAAGGCTTTTTTGTGGTCCTACAAAAAAAAAAAAAAAAAAAAAAAATTCAGATGTGCATTAATATAAAACTGTTATAAACCAGAAAGTAAAGAGAAAAGAGGAGACGCCGCTAACGGCAGGAGCTGCTGAGGAGCTTCTCTTGCATTTACTTGCTGTTCTTATTGCTCTTCTTCCCTTGTCCTTTTTTGGCCTGAGAGCTTCCTGCTTTGGCAGACTTGCTCTTCAGCATCTTCCCCGGCATCTTCCACTCCTCAGAGCCCGCTCTGCTTCTGCCACCTCGACTGTGCTTCTCCACCTTCTTCTTTTTCTTCTTCTCCTTTTTGTCCTTTTTCTCCTTCTTCTTCTTGGGTTTGATGATGGGGCCTTGCGAGAGGGCGGCGAGCTGCTCGTGCACAGCTCGTAGCTGCGGGACAAAAGACGAGGATCTTAAAACCCTTTTTGTTGGACGGAGACGAGACGCAGACGAACTGAAGCCAATCACTCACTTGTGTGCACACCTGGTCCTGCAACTCGGCCAAGCGATGGGCTCGCTCCTCCTCGCTGTCTGAGCTGGGGCTGCTGTCGCTCTCCTCGCTTTCGCTGCTGGGTTCGCTCTCTGACGTAGACGACGAAGAGGAGGACGAAGAGGAAGAGGAAGATGACGATGATGTCGGATGTCCACTCATGGGCATGGCTGTGTGTTCCATTAGCGGCTCATCTGGCATCTTGGCAAAGCGAAACTCAAACACGTCCTGCAGCACAAATTTACCAAAAAGAAAAAAAAAAAAACTTTCTTAAGACAAATGGGTTCAGGTTGAGGATGACTGTTGTCTGAGGGATGAAGAGTGAATAAGAAAGCTTGGGTCACCTGCAGTGTCCGTGCCATCCCCACCACATCGTGATCAGGGGGGTTGTATTTGTAGCAGTTGGAGAACATCAGTCGGACATCGCTGGCAAACTGCTGAGCGTCTCTATACTCACGACAGTCCATCTTCCTCTGATGAAGAGTTTGGAGAAGAAAACGTTACTGCTGCAGGCAAACAGATTAAATTTAGGAAAGAAACAGATTATAAATGCCACTTTCTCCACCTTTATGGTACTGAGGTCCATGGGACACTTGATGATATCGTGGTAGTCGTGGAGTCCCAGCGCGGCTGCGTCCACCGGCGTGTAGAACGGCCAGGCGTAGCCGGCGTGCTTCTTCGACAGCATGTCTTTCAGCAGACTGCTGCAGTACCTCAGCTGCGGGCTCAGTTTGCCCTTCTTGGAAGGCTGAGGCTGAACAGCATCAGGCAAGTCCTTCTTGGGAGGTTTGATGGGTCGTCCGCTGCCGACCCTGCGTCCGGTTCCGGCCATCATGGGCTGGAGGAGCACAGGACCTCCGGTGCTCCTGACCAAACCCATTCCTGGTGGGGTCTCCAAGCTCATGCCTCCCATTGAGGAGATTGTGTGCATGGAGGTATCGTGGACTTGGCCACCATGTCCTCCTTTCCCCAACCCCACCATGTGCGCTGCTCCCGACAGGCCCACAGTGAAGGCCATGGTGGAGGGGGTGGTGGTGTCCGCTTTACGTTTGACGCCTTTCTTCTACAGAGAAAAACAGAGCGGACACCACGGAGCTCAGAGCATTTACATCTAAAAACCCCATTTAGACACATTAAATTCTAATCTTTTTCACTCACCTTGGTTGTGGGCTGTGTGGGGGGCAGGCCCATTATGTTGGCTGGTGGCAGGCTTTTTGTTAGAACAGTCTGGGGGGAGTTGGCCAGCATGGACTCCCCTGTGTCTGAAGAAGAGGGCGAGTAGGCCGACTGGGACACGGCTGGCACCTGTTGAGCTCGTGATGCTGCAGATAGAGTATAGATGCAGCTTAATCACAGGAAACAAGTGCCTGCTAAGTAAAAAACGTTCTAACTCTCTTCATAAAACAGACAAGTAATTTCTCCTACATCAGGACATTATGTTTATATACTCGCGCTTTATCAAGTTAAAAGGCTCCAACATCCCCTTGATTAGTCCCCTCTGCAACATGGTTGGGTAAGAACAAATCGTTGTGTTAAGTTAAGGGAGGAACTGAGATTGGGCCTATAAACAGGGTTGAAATGAACCCGGTACGGTCCAGTATGGTACTGCATACCACTAAAACATTCAGAGGCGGTATGCAGTACAAGGAACATGGGAGACCAGCTGCCTCTGCCTATAAAAGTAATAAATAAATGAAGTCATAAACATTTTATGTGATTTAAGCTGGAATTAAATTCAACAACACATTCTCACTGCTGGATTTGCGGCCTCTTCCTCGGCTGTTTTTGCTGCGTGGAGCCGGTGGAGGAAGCTCAACCTCCTCTTGGGGCATTTGGGCCACCTTCTGCAGAAATATCTTCTCTAAAGACTGGGCCATCAGCACAATGTCATCTGTGGGCTAACAAAGAAAACAACACAATGAGAATAAAGATAATAAAACATTGTTTACCCGACTTAAACCATCTCAGGAAGCTTTTTTTCCCCTTATAGCATATTTCAGGCTGCCTGTTTATTGTTGCTCAGACAAACGGCAACTTCTGCTGGAATAAAGTGAAGCTTTTGTAGAGAGGCCAGAAAATCTCTGTCCCCGCCTCATCCACTAGGGGCTCCATAGCAGAGCAAATCTCCAGATTCCCATCAAATCAAATTTTATTTTATACAGCACATTTCATACTGCAAGTAATACAAAGTGATTTACATATCAAAAACAACAAGAAATAAAATATAGAGACGAATACAAATTATTACACACTCAGTCACACGCACCCCCTGAACCCATACTGCAGCACAACTCTATTGCTCTAACCCTCTATATACAGTCAATGCTCTAGACGCGCATCCGCTGTCTCGTGTTTATTTTTTACTTTTTACGATTTGACAATCTCTGGCTTGGCACACAGAGGAAAAAATATTGTAGAGATCCTCACACACTAGAGGCCAGCGCAACTGCAGAAGGTGCCGCCATGACCATGGCCCAGCCACCTGAAAAGGTTGGTCTTGAGTCATGTGTTAAAAACAATTACAGTCTCTGCAGCAACTTCACACAAGAAAAAACATGTTTACAGCCTGGTACATAAACATTTTAGCTTTAATAGGTCGAGATTAGCTCCATGACAACTGGGGGTGGGGGAGGTGGTGGTCAGACATCCATTTAGATATTTAATCTTGTAAAAACTAGGGGCGTGTCCTTTTGATTGTCAATGTAGGCTTTATTTATCTAGCTCATTTAAGAAAAAACTAAAGTACTTAAAGAAATATAGACATAAAAATACACACTAAAATAGTAAAATAATCAAAACTCAACTCAACTAAAAGCCAGGGTAAAAAAATAAACAGACAAGCCGCACTGAGAAAGCGAATGAGTTCCACTATGTAGGAGCCACAACTGGAAATATTCGATTCGCTCTGGTTTTTCTCAGAGATCGAGGAAAGTCCAGGACCACCTGATCAGCTGACCTAAGGGCTCTGGTGAGTGGATGAACCTTAATATGGTCAGATAAAAACCGTTGTGCCAACTCACGCAAAGACTGAAAAAGAAATAAAAGAATCTTAAAATCAGTTCTAAATTTAACCGGCAACCAGTGAGGTATGGACAGCACCGGCGTTATATGTTCCCACTGTGAAGCGTTGCCAAGGTAACTCGCTCTGTCCACAGAACCTGCAGCTCTGTAACCGTAACTCCTAAATCAGGCGTGCAAGTAAAAATGCCAACGGTGGTCATATGTTCTGAGTTTCTGTTGCTCTGGTTGGTAACCTTTGCGTAGCCGGCGCAGTAATTTAGAAAAATGAGGCTATTGGACCGAAACTACTGTTACAACCAATCAGAACAGAGTATTTACCCAGACCATGGTGTAACTGTTCACATGTTATACTTCCTTAACGAAGCTAAACAGCTCAGTAGAATCAAGTAGGATTTTTTCCCTGAGAAATTTTTGTTTAAAAACGTTCTTTTCTAACAAAGTTTTAGTTTAAAAACCAACTTTCAGATCAACACAGACAGGTTCAGATCAGTGAAAAGGTTTTCACTGCAGTACCTGAACATGCAGCTTCAGTTCTACACCCATTCACTGGGAACCGACAGAACTGTGACAGCAGTGCTTCTGTTCAATTCAGTTCAATTCAACTTTATTTGTATAGCGCCATTTCACAACAATGTCGTCTCAAGGCGCTTCACAGAGATCGGCCAATTCAGAAAAATAGCCTTATATAGAGAACCAGCAAGATTGCATCTAATCTTGACTGTGTTAAGAAATATTTTATTTAATTAATCTAGTTTTGGTATTGTGACCACATTTATTTTTTTATCTGTCCATCCTGTTATGCTACCAATGTGTTTTCATGTGAAACGTTCTATGAATAAAACTCTGAAAGAAAAGAATTGGCTGGCCTAAAGGCTGTTTCTACCTTCAACCTACCTTGTTGTAGATGTAGCAGTTGGTGAACATTGTGTTGAAGTCCTGTATGCACTCGCTTGCGCTGCGATAAAAGTTGTTTTCCAGACGTTTCTTTATAGTTCCCATGTCCATGGGTTGCTTAATTATTTTATGATAATCCTAAAAATGATGAAATCAGACTTTTTAAATCTTGTTTATGAATCTACAAAAAGCAGATCAGTTCAAAGAATACATTTATGAAGTAAATAATACTTTAGCTTTGGAAAAAGAGCTATAAACAACAAAGTTAAATGATTACATTGAGGCAAGACAATGGCTTGTAAATGCAACATAATTAATGCAAAAATAATATTTTGCAGCATTCGCATCCAACCCACCGGAAGGTTAAGTCTGTAGGCGTCCACAGGCTCGTGGAAAGGCCAAGCAAAGTGGTGCCTCCACAGGCACTTGATCAAGGTTTTCTGGAGGTACTGCAGCTGGTTGGTCATGCGGCCTTGCCGGCTCGGATCCTTCACAGGGGGCTGTGGGGGGGCAGGGGGTGCTTGGGGCATTGCGTGTGGGAGAGACGGACTCTCAAAGTCCTCGTATAACAGGGATGGCTTGCGAATGCGTTTACCCGAGCTGGTGTGCTGGTCCATCATGGACAACCCAACCAGAGAGCTAAAGGTCAGAGACAAGAGCAGAAGACAACAGGAAGGGTCTTTATTTACTCACTCAGAACACGAGAACAGAAATACAAGCTTACATCAACAAATAAGATCTAACGAGAAAAAAAAAAGTCAGATCTGAAAGACAACACAAATGTTTTGACAGACAAACTACTCGCTAGAGAATGAAGCGGTTAAAATTTAGTGTGCTGCAGGACAACAAACAGTTTGCTGATCTGCCACTTCTTCCCAGGAACACACACACACTCATGGGAAACTCCATTCTGTCAAATCCTTCTGCACTCTTCATTCATGCACCCCACATGACCAGCAAAACTTTCCTCCCAGTCAAATAACTCATCAAGGAAAGCAGGATTCCATCAATAGGCTGCTACTTTTAGCACTGTCATGGGAACCAGCACTGCAACGGCCCTCACCAGTAAATAAACATTCATTTATCATATAATTAGGCTGAGAAATAAGATGCCAAAGTCAATGTTATCTATTCATACATTCAGCCCCAAACATACACAGGAAACAGCCCTTAAACCGGCTCAGAAGGGCATCACTAATACAAAAGAAAAAATAACAAACCTTAAAGCCAACTTTTGAAAAAAAAAAAAAAAATTATTGATGGGGAACACACTGAAACTGCAAGGCCTCATCATTAAAATGAGCAATAATTATTATTACAATGATTGTTAACTATACATAATTATCTTGTTTTTATGCATTTCACTAAATGTAGTTTCATCAGTATTTATTACTTATTTTATCTCAGGTGTTTTTAAACCATACGTTTTTATTAGTGATTGCATCGTTACCTCATTCTGCAGAGCATCAGGGATGTAATTTGTGAATTACAGCAAACTTAATTTCATAATAATGTTAAATGACCTTCAAAATGTGTGTTAAACCTACATATAATAAATACCAATTCACCAAGCAATTAACTTATACAAGGAAGGTTTTTTTTAAAAAAAAAAAAAAAAATCAATATATTATTATAAATACAAATTCTTGGTTTAAATCTGAGCTTTTTCCTGATTATCTCATTAAAAAAAAAAAGAAAAAAAGGAAAGAGTATCATTTTATTTCAACTAATGCCCTTGTGGCCAATATATTCAGAGACTTCAGTAGACAGTACAGATAGTTTAATGCTCTGTAAGCTACACAATTTTCAGGTCTGATGTCCAACAGAAACATGGTCTTTCTATGATGACAAGTGAAGCAAACATCATTTTGTCTCATCTTGGAAGAGAAATTAGACTGAATAAATTAAATCTCACCCCACAGTTCACAGCACACACCTGTCCCACTGACACACAAACTGTGATAAAACCTGTGACCTCATTTCTATGGAGTAAAATTAATGATGAGAGAAACAATATTTTAGTTTTTCATAGCATTTATAAAATAATGCAACTACAGCAAAAAATGGCAAATTTCATTAATTATATAAAGAAATAACACGTTACAGCGGTGTAAATAATCAATGTAAAATAGTGGAACCTTTACATATAAGCTGAGAAGCAAATCAGATTAGACAGCAGTAGCAACAGATATCAGGACACATTCAGCTGAATAATAATAATAATAATAATACATCTGTAGAAAAAGGATCAGTTTATCCTTAAACCATAGAACTTGTCCACAACATCCACAAAACTGAAAAATTAGCAATCAAGCGCAGAATAGTGACTATCAAAACCCTTTGAGGCTTCTGGGATCTAAAACTGTCTTGTTGCTTATTAATTGTCAAAATCAAAACAAGTCTGATGCTTAAACGGGATCTGGATTCAGATCTGCTTCACCTAAAATAATAGCCTTCCTCCTACAGGAGTCCCAAATCTTTCATTTCCAATCCACCAGCTGGTGATCGCGTGGTTGGCACGCTCCGCCCTCACTGTTTGTAAACACAGGTTCACAACGCCACTAACCTACATCTTACATTAATCATCTGTCCAAAAAGCACAAGCACCGTGTTTTCACTGCTTCTGAAAGAGTCTGGCATTTAATTCACGCCAGTTTGCCGCAGTACAGAGGCGTTTTTCCAGCAGTACGGAGGCAGTGGCTGAGACAGACATACCCCACAAACCTAACTTGTCGGCGGGGGCCGTCACAAGGAATAAAAGCTAATAGTGGGTCTGTGTCCTGATATTAGTTTATATGTTACTAGATATCTGACTTTCCAAAATTCCCGATCGTGCGCGTTGATCACTCGAGAATCGAGATTAGCATTAGCAGGCAGTCTAAGCAATGAATGACCCGCCTGACAGAAAGCCGGTGGGGCTGCAGCTGTCATTCGCCAACCTGCTAGCGTATAGCTTAAGAATAAAAGAATGTACAGAATGCAAAAATTAAGATTAATTTTTAATAAATAATTTAATTAACACTTAGACAATAGCTTCTTGTGAAGGCTATCCGTCTGTGTCATAACACAACCGTTATTGACAAGCTAGCACTCATGTTAGGATGCTAACAACACTGCAGCTGCAACTCGACAAAATGTACCCTCAGCCGGTCTCGGAAGGGGATGAAAACCGATCAAATGTCCTCAGTTACCTGGAAGATACTGGAGACTTTACCTGTCGAGAGGTGGGTTGATGGCTGCTTCCATTGGGTTGAGGGCGGAGTGTTGTTACCACCCAGTTTTTCAACCAGTGTTGACGCTGCACTTCCACCGAATGAACGTTATGCGACTCCCGGAATGAAATGGCTACCTAACGCTTCCGCTTGACCCTATATAAAAGGATCACGTGGTAGTGACGCATAGGTCCGGTCACGTTGGCACTGATTCTGCTCACTGATTGGCTATAATTTAGCATCCATGATACAATGCCCACCATTGACAGTCAGCTGAGTCCACTTGGCAACCAAAGCTGTCTCTACATCATGTCGGAATTTCCGTTTTATAAAAATATATGATGCATGTTCATAATTTAAAGTAAGACCTTCTAATTCTACATGTAATATTTTTTATTTTATTATTAATATTTTAAATTAATTTATTCAAATCTTTTGATCATATTATACATTGCTACAGCTCCATTAGATGTGTTTTGTCCCCAATACTGTTGTATTTTTTAATACAGTTGTTGAATTTTTTTTAAGTCAGGTTTTTTTTCTGAAATTTATAATCTGTATGATGTGGAAGAAATAAAAATGTCTAAAATAAAAATAATTGTTTGCTTTTTTACAATTTTATAACCGGCGTTATTATCAAATCATTAATCTTTTACAGCTTTAATGTTCAAAGATACTTTTTTATAAATATACACAACACATAAGCTAATGATGTCATGCGAATAATCAGAGGCTAGAGAGATTTTAAGTGTTTACTGTAAAACCTCAGTGTAGACTGCAAAAGAGAACATAGACATTGAAACATACAATTAACTAGAAAAGCACTCGGAGGGCAAAGACCTCTGCCAAGCTCGCAATCTGGGTATTTTTTCATTGACTTATATATACATATGTTTAAAAAATGGCCTCTCTCAGTGATAAGGATTCTTTAAAAGATTCCTGGATCCAGACGGTGATCCAGATCACCCCCATAATTAAATCAGTTCTTAATTGTCCCATTCTGGATATATCCTGAACATTTTATGAAAATCCATTACTTTTCAAGTTATGTTGTTTACAAAAAACAAACAAACGTACAGACGTACAAACAGACAAACTCTCCTGAAAACATTACCTCATTGGCGGAGGTAATTAACATCATAGGGAAAAAAATCACATAGACTGATATGAAAAATACATCAATATCATTCATGAACACTCCCTCTCAGGCTTAAATATTGCAAAATAAAATACAGAAAATTTGGAGTTTCTCAACATGTAGCAGTGAAAACAAGAAGCAATGAGCTCTAAATATAATAATAAAGGAAAATGGATACAATAAACCTCTTATCCCATAGTTTGTTTTCATCTTGCAGCTTCACTGCAGAGAAAACCTGCTTCTACATCATCAGTTTCACTGTCAACAATGATTTAGTTATAGCGTAACATAAGCATGCTGCAGATGATGGTGAGCTTCATGTTCTTCACAATCTTCACTGTTGAAAACTTTCTATCACTGGGAACTTGAATTACGGAATGTCTAATTAAATAACTAATAAATAACAATTATTTATGAATGACGAAACCGCCCTTTAAATAGATCATTTCTTAGTCAGAATGTCCGCATTATCACCTAACCCCTCTGTTACTACATAGGACTACATTATATAGTGCTCACACATTGGGGATCATGAACGACTACTACCTGTTACCACGGCAACGGTCAAGATGTCCTTCCAACACCATAGTTACAGTAAAATAGCCATGCTCAAGTAAAAATATTTTATATCTGAAAATGGTATTTTATTCTTTTTGTCGTATATTTATTTAAAAAAAAGACCCTGAAAAATGAAGGTTTTTTTAAACCTGTTTTGATGTTATGGTCACTTGCGCCATTTTGAACGTCGGCCCACAATGCATTGTGGTCTATATTGACCCATCACGTGCCTAATGATGTTTTTTCCTCTGGACATTTGAACAGGCTAGAAAATATCGTTTCCACCATACAGGGAGTAGCGCAGACTTTCAGACACAGCCACTGTAAATGTAAGAAGCCTCTAAACTTTCTCGGCAAATGAACGATGAACAGTCATATATAAGGTTGGGTGATATGACAAAAACACATTGTCCGCCATCATCAATTTTTCACTCGTTATAGTGCATCACTTTTTGTTCTGAATACTGTAAATCTGGATTTATTGGAATAGTGGGTGGAAATCGTAGATCGATAAACTGAAAACATTTTGTAATTTTGTGGAGTTGTTTTGTCGCTATTATGAAAAATATTGACATTCCTGCCAACTTATTCTGGTCCGAAACCTTTTCTTCACTGATTTTTTAAAACAGGTGCAGCCTCACCAACTTCCAAAGTGCAAAAGTCTTACTGAGTTCAATCTGAATTGGGTCACAACACCTGTTGTAAAAAACCCTGGTCCCATACCAACATCATTCATCCATATCACAAGTGTGGTTTGAATCTGGACCCAAAACCTTCAAACCAGCAACTTGTGATCATAGGACTGTGTCTCCAACATGTTACTGTGTACCAGTGTTCTCCTCTGCATGACGATTAATGCCCTTCTTCTGCTTTTCTACCAGCTCAGCATAAAGGCCGTCTTTCTTCATCAGCTCGCTATGAATGCCCTCCTCCTTTACTGTCCCGTTGTCCAGGACGATGATGTGATTGGCCTTCTCTGCAACGCTCATCTTGTTGGATATCATGAGGACAGAACAATTCTTTGCTATATTCAACAAAGCTTGGTGAACCTGAGGAGTAAAATCAAGACTTGAGTTAACAAACAAAAAAACAGCTACAAAAACAAAACAAAAAGGTGAAAAACTTCAGTATTTCTTACCTGGTATTCATTCTCTGTGTCTAAATCACTGGTGGCATTGTCCAGGATCAGGATCCTTGGATTTCTGATTAAAGCTCTGGCAATGGCGATGCGCTGTTTCTGTCCTCCAGATACCTGACCTCCCCTCTCTCCAGCATCTGAGCACCAGGAGAACATACGGCTACTGCATTTCAGTACATCCTTAAATCATATCACGATTATTAAGCATGTAAAAAACACAAGTGCCGCTGTATATAAAGATCATAACTGCACCATAAATCGGCTAGCTTGTTAATAAATTATTCACCATTGTTTCGTTTATCTGCGTATAAGCCTCTGAGAATTATCATTGTTCTAAGGAGAAATAAAAATGATGACCCCTGTCTGGGATTCACTCTCTTAGATGCTAAGTTTCCAGATCGAACCTGTGTCGTATCCATTCGACAGCTCCTGGATGAACTGGTCGGCACTGGCCATCCGGGCGGCTTTATACATGTCCTCATCAGATGCGTCTTCGTAGCCGTATTTGATGTTTTCCCGCACAGAGCGAGCAAACAGCACACAGTCTTGGCTCACTACAGCGATCTATCAACAGACAGAAAGAAAAGGAAACATGAGTGGTTCTGGAAGTGTCCCAGCTAACCCTGAAGGTTTTGACACGGACATCAGTGGGATGCAACCGGCCAAAAAAACAAAAAATTAAATAAAAGGAAGTTTTAATATTTCTGTAATCAGAGTGAAAGTCCAAAATAAAATGATCAGCTGCAGTTTGAGGCTGATTCAACAGTCTCAGCTGCACAATTCTTGGATTTTTATAATTAATTTTAAGTCAATTTTATGGTACAGTAATGACTTGTTAAACTCCCTGAGGGCATAAGTATCTCACATGCAGAGGTGATAATTTATAATGTCTGCATGCCCCAGTGATGTGTAGTTAAGCTCAGTTCCAGTTCAGAGTGGATAGAGATGAGGTCCTTGAAACTATCATCTGCACCTCAAACACAAAGCTCTAAAAGACTCAAAAAGCCTTGCATAGCTTCCTTCCTTTAACAAATCTATTTATTAAAAGCTAAAGTTGTTTGTAGCTCCATCAGTAAATAGATGTTACCCTGACAAGTTAGGGAAATGTTTGCCAAAACCTTGCACTGTAATAAATCTGTTTCGGGGAACTGATCCGACGTCATACAGCTTTAAATATGCAATGAAGTTTCCATGCAAACAACCAGAAGTGTGTGTTTTACCGCTTTGTGGGTTGTTATGACCGCAAGTTGTCAGTAAGAAAAATCAAGGTCATTTTCACAAATAGGAATTTTATCAACATAGAAGCAAAGATATGGATTATAATACACATACGGTAAATATGTTCACCTGTCCTTGTAAAGGGACTGATCCATAACAATACCTTTCCAGAGTGAGTAAAGGTCAAAGGTCAACTGGAATAACTTCCACTCAGCTGTGGGTGAATGGATGGATGGATGGATGGATGGATGGATGGATGGATGGATGGATGGTGGGACAGGCGGACAGGTGGACGGACATACAGATGGACGGACAGGCGGACAGACGGACAGATGGATCGACAGACAGACGGATGGATAAACGTACGGATGGACAAACGGACGGACGGACAGACAGGCAGACGGGTGGACGGACGGACAGATGGATTGACGGACAGACGGACGGACGGGCGGACAGACAGACGGATGGATGGATGGATGGATGGATGGGTGGATGGACGGACGGACGGATTGACGGACAGACGGATGGATGGATGGACAGACAGGCGGACAGGTGGACGGATGGATGAATGGATGGATGGACGGATGGGTGGACGGATGGACGGACGGACGGACAGACGTATGGACAGATGGGTGGACGGACGGACGGGTGGACGGACGGACTTTTATGATTATTATTGCATATATAATATAATTTATGTTTTAATCATTTAACTTTCTCACCAGTTAAAATATGTTGAAGCTCTGTGATCTAAAGCGATGATGTAACTCTGAGATATAAACAGCTGAACATACAAGCTGCAAGATGCAACCCAGTGATAAAAAAAACCCACCGTTCAGCCTTACATATAACTTTCCATTATCTTAGTGATCACTGACCTTGTCATGCAGGTACTGGTCTTTGTAGCTATTCAGTGGTTTCCCATCTAGTAAGATCTCTCCAGCTAGTGGCTGGTAAAACCTCTCCAGCAGCTTGACACAGGTGGTCTTCCCTGATCTATTGAGGCCCACAAGGGCAGTAATTTGGCCCGGCTTTATCTCCAGAGAGACATCCTGGAGAAAGAGACGTTCATGGTAAAATAATAACTTGCTATTACAAAAAAAAGCAGATGAAAAAGATGCATACCTTCAGCACAAGACTGTTTTCATCTGTCTTTCCAGAATAGGAAAACTTCACATTTTTAAATTGAATGTGGCCGTCGAGACGTTCAGGGGCCAAAGTGCCCAAAGGGGGGGCTTTAGGTTTCCTATCCAAGTATTCAAAGATCTTCTCCGAGCCACCAATGGCTTTCTTCACCTCGGGGTAATAGCGCATGACAGCCTGGGGACGAAGCATTAGTGTATAAAGAGAAAAATCATGGATTTATGCTGTAATTACCTCCCTCAGGATGTCTGACTCACCTCCACAGCTGAAGCAAACTGGAGCTCGTAGAGAACAAATGAAACCAGATCTCCACTGGTAACAACCCCCCTGGTTACAAGTGTCCCTCCATAGTACAGAATACACACTTTTAAGGCCAAAGTGGTCATCTGGAAACACATAAAAATGATGAACATTTTTATATCTGTTCATTAACTGTAGATACACAATGGAATCGGAAACATTTCAGGCTGTGACAAAGCTTGGTTTTATGGCTCTTTATTAGGCCGAGCTGCAGCAGAGCCTTTGCAAGCTAAATGCACCTGCAGGAGAATGGGAGGAGTCTCTGCGGCTACAAGTCACTAAAATGTAGAGTTTCTCTTTAACACTCAAACTGTCTGCACATGCTTATAAATACAAAATGAATATGATCCAAAATATTACTTTAGCACACAAATTTTCAAAACTGGACATATTTAAAATAGCTGCAACGGTCATACATGGTCTCACCAGCTGCTCTTCTAGAAACTGAACCAGCATTGGGAGAAAAATCTCAACAAGAAGCCTGAAATGAGCACTCTTATATGACTCTACTGCAGCACAACTTTAAGGGGATTTGCATATGCAGTTCACAAAAAACTTTTATGTATTATTATCCAGAAAGCAGCGAGGCTGTCAGATCACTATAGATCTGTTCATTTCTACCCAGCGAGTGTTTGCAATGTGTTTGTGCTTATGCAAAGACGGAAATGTCCCAAAAAGGAATAAATCTGGAAAAGAACAATGAAGTAAATCAGAAAAATGAATGACAAATCTGAGAAAATAAAAGGTCTCTTGCTCGTATCCAAAATGATAGCACAATGGCTAAAACATTAAAGCTCCTCAGCTCTCCACAGGAGATTTAAATGCTCCTTAAGTTTGCCATGTGGAGGATAGTAGCAGCAGGAAACTAGAACTTATCTTCAGCATGGATGTAACACCTAACGGGTCGGTTCTACTAACGGTATGCATGTAAAAAACCATGTGCAAACTCATTGCACATGCAAAAAAATTGCAAACTGATTTACTAACATTGCGCATTGACGCAGATTCTACATAGTGTGGCTACATCCAGTCAGACTTCTTGAAACATGGGCTGTTCACATGCAGTGTGTTAGGAGAAGAGGGATGGTTTGTGAGTTTGGAGACTTGGTTTAGAAACAAGAGCCAGCTTCATAATCATTCATGTGCTTGTTTCTTTCTTTCTTTCTTTCTTTGGTTTTTCTCAAAAATCTCTGTCCTGTCTGCAGCTGGTGCAAAATGCTGCTGCACGGCTGCTGAACACGAAAAGAGATCACATTTATACTGTTTTAGCCACACTGCACTGGCTGCCTGTTTTTTTTAGGATTCATTTTAAAATTCTTTTAAAATTTGTTTTGAAGTCGTTAAATAACCTTGCTCCGCCCTACCTCTCTGAGCTTCTACACATACACTCCCCATCCCATCCCGGGCCCTCCGGTCAGCAGATCAGCTGTTCCTGCAGGTCCCGAGGACGCAGAGAAAACTCAGAGGGGACATGGCCTTTTCTGTGGCGGGATGAAAGTTGTGGAACGCTCTGCCACTGCAGGTCACACAGGCTACTTCACTGTCCAGTTTTAAATGTCTTCTTAAGACCCACCTTCATTCACTGGCGTTTCACCCAGTATGAGTTGGCTTTTATTGCTGGTATTGTTCTTACTGCATTGTTTATTGGTTTTCTTGTTCATATTGTTTTTTATTCATTTTTATTGTTTAATGTTTTTTAATATTTTAATTTTTAGTCATTTTATGTGTCAGTATTTTGTTGTGAGAAAGTGCTTTAAAAATAAAGTTGACTTGGCTTTCTTTTTTAAGATGATGGTGCATTACCTCCACACTCCCACCTGATTTATTCACACCTGGTTCGGCTCTTTATATCAGCTCTTAGTTCATCCATTGTTTGCATAGTTTTCCCGACAGTCACATCTCTTTCATGTGGGTTGGTTTCATAAAATAATTCCTCAAATTCCCTACGATCAAATTTCCTTCTGTCTCCAAACTCGCAACGCAACATCCTCACTCGTCCGACATGTTTGCACTCGTCCGACATGTTTGCACCTGCCGCTATTTATGAAATCACTCTTAGTAAATACCCTGCGCACACAAAAATCTAGCTTGCACACAGAAATTGCTTCAACCAAATTGGAATCTTAGTAGATCCGGCCAGAAGGTCCCAACAACAAATGCTTAGTGATTTAAGTGGGTCTTAAACTCACGCTGTTGGCCCAGGTAGAAGCTGCATAAGCTGCTGCCTCCTTTTTATTAAGGTTGTACGTTTCCTCCATGCGCTTTCTGTACTTTTCTGTCTCCCCATCCTCGTTGGCGAAACTCCTCACTGTCTTCATGCAGGAGAAGGTCTCTGTGGCCACCTGGTTTGCCTTCGCCAGCGACTCCTGAACCTTCACAGCAATGATCTATTACATAGACAAAAAACAATAAAGAACAGTCAATCACGGCGATCTGGGAAGTGTTTCGAGGCCAGTTTGGATCTTTCTGGGACATTATTACAGCAACATGAGACTGCAGGTGGAATTTCGCTTAAGTAACGTCACCTGATGAAAGTGTCCAGTAAGCTCGGGGATGACCCAGATGATGGGGAGCCCCATACAAGTAAGCAGAGTCATTTTCCAGGACTGGCTGACCATGAAGTATAAGAGGAAGGCGAAGCGTGCTGCATACCACATCAAAAGACTGAGCTTCTCGCTCAGCGCCTCGCTCATGTCGTTGGTATCCGTGGTGATACGGGACACCAGCTCACCTGAGATTAAAGTTATGGATATGTGTGAACAAGCACGTGCTGCTCATGCTCTTAGGAAGGAATCTGCAGGGTCAGAGAGGATGCTTACCTGTAGAAGAAGCATCAAAAAAAGCAATCTCTTGCTTCAGCACAGCCTGGAAGACGGCTCCCTGTACCGAGGTGTGTATCAGGCTCATGGTGATGTTGTACATCAGGTCACACACAAACTCAAACACAGCACTGAAACGCACAACAAAGGATGCGTATCACTGCAAAAACATCAATACACTCCCAGTTTAAACTTACTAAATGCCAGAACGACTCACTGCCTTATTTTAATACGTCCAACTCAAAACATCACTATCCATTCCTGTGTGTTATCTGAATAATCTGAATTTATACTACAGTACAAAAGGCACATGGATTAAACATGTCAATGCTTTTTCCTTACACGCTAAATGTAAATTTATAATATTTCAACAGCTACCATGAAAATATATTAATTCAAACAATTTTGTGAATTTAATAAGCAATTTTTGTTTTACAATAAAAAAGCTGAATACATACATAATAATAAAAAACATACATGTATTTAAACACACACACATGTAAAAAAAATATAT
>JBAMHX010000007.1:2457969-2468423 GCA_037177515.1 Pseudomugil tenellus | reverse complement strand
CCCCCCCCCCCCCCCCCCCCCCCCCCCCCCCCCCCCCCCCCCCCCCCCCCCCCCCCCCCCCCCCCCCCCCCTCTTTATCCTGTGCAATCATCAGTTTTATTTCCATTTTAAAGAGATGAAAAAGAGATTCCTACAAACCAGACACAGATGAATACATACATACTAAAATACATACAGGAGCTAAAACATCATAAATAATTGAATACAATAATGTGTATTTTCTTAAATTGGAGGTATTTGGAGAATATGAAGCACCGGTTGGTTTCTTCTTTGGGGGAAATGTTGGTGCTTTTCAGTGTAAATGGCTGCAACCATTTCAATCTGGTTAGCTGCATGTCGGTACACCATCGTTTCTTTATTTCATAACCTTCTATGCTGTCATTTTATGAAGAACAAATCCATCCGTTATTTCATTTCAGTTTTTTGGCTTATACCCAATTGTGAGCGTAATGTTTTCAACAAAGATCCACAAACACACCTCTCGTGAAATATATCCTGAAGGATTCCCCAGCCAGACAAAGGAACATCCAGTGAATCCTTGTTCTGTCTCGTAGTGTCCTCCTGGTCAGAAACATTCCTCATGCAGGATGTCTGGAAGGCATTCTGGCTCCAATCCCTTAAATCCCTTTCAGATGCCGACTCTCCTCATCCTATCCCCTTGGATGAGACGGATCATCCTTCAGAAGAAGCTCAGTTTGCTCTCTTTCACAGAGGGGAGGCTGTGAATGAATACTGGATCCATTCATACTGCATGTTACAGGTTTAGCACCACTAGTAGCTGTTTTCATTTCATGACCATGTTTTGTAACTGTGCATTGGTTTTCAGGCCTCTCAAGAGGGACCAGGATGTTGGAAGTGACACAGACTTTACCCAGAGTTCAATGGAAGACATCAGCACGAGACGGTCCAGGGGACAGGAGGACCCCTCCATCTGTGACCACAGGAGCCCGGAGCAGAGACACTTCCGGGCTGGAGCCTCTCAGACCCGCAGACAGATTCAATGTAGGAAAACATAAAAAATATGCTGTAAAAAGTTGGATCTCTTCATAGCAGAGACAGGAATATCGTGAATTACAATAACTCTGATAGAAAGATGAAATGTTAATATCCTTCAATTGTTCTTCATATCCTTTAAAAAAGAAGAGAAAACATGAATTCAGTTTCATTTCAGTTTATTTTACTTGGACAGGACATTAAATGTGAATATAAACATGCTATTTTAACCTGAACTAATTTCAGTTTAACCCCAAAACATGTTAAATACGAAAAAGGAAGATAAAAGAAAGATTAATTAACTTATATTTCCACATTTCCACTGTCACAGCAATGACAGTATTATCGTAAATGCTAGTTAAATACTTTATTTTCACTTCTCTCGGTTCAGAAGCTGCAGTAACTCACATTTATCCTCCTGAGTACGAGCGTCCTCATACGAGGACGTCTCCATTTGTTCATTTGGACCATCATACTAACATCTGTGTAACTGGAACCTGTTGATGCCAACTGGTGTTTTCCAGTTTAAATGTATATTTATATCTATATCATGTATAGTAAAACATGTAATACCTTACCTGTATGGATAATTATGAAGAATGAAAAATTTTATTTACACCTTCATTCAAACCCCGAATAGCAGGGAGACCTTTCTAACAGGTCAAACTGCAGCTGGAATCTCAAGACAAGTAAAGTGATGAAAACATTTTGTTTATGAATATACAGCTGTAGATACATGTGCGACTTCACTACTTTGACACTACATACAGTACTTAAAGAAAAAGCCATTTGGTGATATTATACATGTACATTTTTCGCCTCTTCGCCATGATATAATCCTTGTTCTCCTTCAGCTCCACCTAGAGGATGGGAGAGGAATGCCATGCCTCCACCTCTGCTAAGTCCTCCTCAGCAGGTTAGTTTGGTTTTTTTCATATAAGAGGTTTAGATTATTGTGCTTACAATCAAAGGTCAAACATTAGGAATATAAACTCATTGGCCACTTATTTAAGTTTACCCTGCTAGTACTAGGGTAGAGCCCTTTCTTCCTTCAGAACTGTCTTAATTCTTCATGTTATACGTACAATACTGAGAGACTTTGATCCAAATTGACATGAAGTATCACACAATTTCTTCAAATCAGAGATGAGAACGTTCCAACATCTTCCCACAGATGCTCTGTTGGACTGAGATCTGGTGACCTTTGAGGTTGTTGGAGGACATTGAACTCATTGTCATGGAGATGATGTGAGCTTTGTGACATGGTGCATCATCCTGCTGGAAGTTTCCTTCAGAAGATGCTTCACTGTGCTCATAAAGAGATGGACATGGTCAGCAGCAGTACTCATGTAGGTTGTGATGGTTAAACCATGATGGTACTGAGGGAATCCAAGTGGGACAAAAACGTCCCACCAGCAGCATGTTGGTCCATGTCAGGATGGATCCATGTTTTCATGATGTTTCCAGTAGTTTCTGATCCCACAATCTGCATGTAGAGCTGAAATGGAGACTGGTTCTGGTGAGTCTGTGGGATCTGTAGCTTCAGGTTCCTGTTCTTAGCTGCAGGAGAGGAACCCAATGTGTTCTCCTGCAGCTGGAGAACATCTGCAGCTGGAGAACATCTGTTTCCAGGATGGACGTCTTGCGTGATCAAAGATGCTATTCTGCATAACATGCATGGAACCAGTGCTTGTCTGACTTCCTGTTGTCTTTCCATCATCTCCAACCAGTATGTCCATTCTCCTCTGACATCAACAAGACATTTTGGTCCAGACAACTGCTGCTCGCTGGATATTTTTTCTTTTTCAGACCATCTCTGTAAACCTTAAGAGGTAGTTGTGTGTGAAAATGTGACAAAATACTCAGAGCAACAACTCTGTCATGTCCAAAGTCATTTAAATCTGATTCTGATGCTCAGTTTGAACTTCTTCACCATGTCTACATAACAAAATGCATTCGGTTGCTGTCATGTGGCTGGTGATCTGAGTGTTGAGCTTTAAATGTAAAGTATGTTTGTATGTTAATCGCTGTCTTGTTTTGTCAGCAGTCTGCAGAATGGTGTGGTCCAGATGGGTCTGTGGTCCTGATCCGAGCAGTTCGAAGCGGGCTGGATAGAGTGGTTTTAGAGCTGCTGCAGGCCGGAGTTCCAGTCAACAACACCGATCATACTGGTAATGCCCCCCTGTTATTTACTGGTTCCTGACTCAAACCTCCCCTTGAAGGTTTTCCAGGTCGTTTCTGCTGGTAAAGCAAGAATCAGCTGATCAGAAATTTAATCAAATTAATGCTGTAAAACAAAGAGTAAACAGCATCCAATTCATCCTGTGAGTGCCATTTCTTCCTGTAGAAGTCATCTAATCTCATTCAGACTGACAGATTGAGTAAAGGATATCTCATTAGGCAATATTTTATTAAAAGTGCTTCACATAAACCATTAAAAGAAATACACACGCTGGAAAGAAGCTTAAAAGACAACAAATAGTAAAAATCGCATGAATCATAATATATATCAAAATATTTCAAAGCAAGATCAGTGAAGGATCAATTGAGATTCCATAAGAAAAAAGAAAAGTTTTTAATCTGGGTTTAATTTTCTGCATCAGGTGAAAGTTTCATATCTGAGCATTTTGTTTCTAGTTTGCAGCAGAACAAATGCTGGTTCTCCATGTTTGGTCTGGACTCTGGTCTGTACTCTGATCTGGTCTATGGTCTGGACTCTGGTCTGGGTTCTTGACTGGATTCTGGTCTGGATGCTGGTATGGGTTCTTGTCTGGTCTATGGTCTGGACTCTGGTCTGGACTCTAATATGGGTTCTGGTCTCGGTTCGGGTCTGGACTCTGGTCTCGGTTCTGATCTGGACTCGGGTATGGGTTCTGTTCTCGGTTCTGTTCTCGGTTCTGGTCTGGAGGCTACAAGAGAATATTTACTACGTAACAATAAAATTGGTCATTGGTAAAACTCTGCATGTCTGAATTTGTTCGACTGTCCCACGTCTCTGTCCTGGATTCGGTCCTTCCGTCCTCTTCTTGTGGAAGAGACTTAGATCTGAGCATCTGAGTGGAGGACTTGGGGTAAAACCACTTCACTTACAGCTTTCTGAATATTAAATTCAGATTTTGTTGTGGAAGCTCTGCATTGGCTCTGATAGACCTCGCTGGTACTAGATTCTCCTCAGCGGTACATTTCTGACCAGTCTGGCCATTGGTATTACCTCATCACTGTTTTATAGATGTTAACAGGAATCCACAAAGACAGTTTGGCCTCTAGATGCTCCAGATGTTCCATTCTGGCCCAAGCTGGGCCTAATGGCACACATAGTCATGCTCAGCCATTATTTTCTAACATTTGGAAAGTGAGGGGTTGAGTAACTTGTAACTAAGCCCGTTTCTCTCACGTCCTCTTTTTGTTTCCCTCCTCTCCCTTCCTTTCCTCTGCTGTTTGTCCTGCAGCTCCCCTGCTTTCTTCCTCTGACTCAGAACACAGTTAATAGTCGGGCCGATAGACATATTAGCTTTTTCGCTTCTCATTCTCTTCGCTGCACATTCCTTCCCCCCTTTCAGCCTCTGTTCTCTCCTTCCTCCCTCTCCTTCTTTCTTTGACCACTTTTTATCTACCCTTGCATCCCATTTTCTCCTCTCCACCTTCAGCTGAGACGTCCCTCCTGTCATCTTCCTTTTCTTCACTATCTGGGCTCGACTCTGATGTGTAATGGTTGTTCACTAGGTGACTTACTCCCTCCCTTCTTCCCCTCACCTCCCCTCCGCTCATACTGTCTCTCTCAGGGAGATCAGCCCTGCACTGGGCATGCTCAGTAAACCACCTGTCTCTAGCCAGGACACTTATTCGCTATGGGGCGGCTGTGGACCTACAGGACAACAAGGTAACTGCTTGCATCATTCCTGTGATCATCTGACTTTAAATTAAAATAGAAAACGGTTAAATCAGCAGTTTACTGTGTTTATGCATCTATCAGGGCGAGACAGCGCTCTTCCTCTCTGCCCTCCATGGTTGCTATGACACTGCCAGGCTCCTCCTCCTTCATGGTGCCAATCTCGACTTGCATGACCGTAGAGGACGCCGGCCCATGGATGTGGCCAGAGAAGCCATGCACCACCAGGTCCTGGAACTCCTTCTGGCTCATCAGATTCAGAGAGGACCAGTTCCCGTAGATCCAGCCAGCGACATGACATGGGAAGAGCGTGCACTAATGTACTCCTCCTGGGTCGGATCGCAAGCACTGCCTGGAAGGAGTGCCTCCTTCTCTGGGATTATAGCTCATCGAGATATGACCTCCCCACCACAAAAGTAAGCTTTCAGAACCATTACTTGTGTGTAATGCAGATTTTTCCTTATTTGTATAACTTTAGGCCCTGTTAACACGACAACGAGGATAAAACGCAAAACATTATACCAGATTTAGACGGCAACAGAGTTTTGGAGGGTAGAAACGCAAAAATCTCACAACGCCTTCCTGAGTGGATATCCTGACAACGCTCCACCATTTTGTTGCCGTCTAAACGGTTGACAAAGCAAAAGTGTGTTTCATTTACATAAAGATGACGTCATAATCACAAGTCAGTTCAAGAAAACAATAACACAAGATGACGGAACTTCTAGTTACATTACAGCAATTGACTACATTCATCATACAGAGTCATTATTCTGGCTGGTGTTGGCAGCCATCTTTTGTCAGTCATCTCACTCATTTATGACATTAGCTGTGTCCCAATTCAGGATCTTTTTAATAAAGCATTTACTTTAAAAAACAAACATAACTTACTGCCACCTACACACTTGGTGTGCATACTACAATGGGAAATTGAAAGGTTTGTGCACTTTTGCACACAGATTTCCCCAACCTGAACAGTCGTGTAAACGCGTAATTAAAGAACAACTACTATTGCGTTTTTGCTTTGGACCGTTTCCCTCTAAATGTAGCCCTAATGAACTGGGGGAAGATCTGTTTTAAACCTCGTCTTTGGTGAAACATTTTCTCACTATACTCACTATAATTTCTCAGCACCTGAAGCAGTGACTGAACAGACAGACCAGAGAAGCTCAGAGGATTAGGAAATATATATCTTGATTTTATTTACAAATGATGAGAAAGAAAACATTCCTTAATAATGTCTAGGTTCTTAATTTAACACAATGTAAAACTCTCACTTAATAAAATGTGTTTCTGACTCGCTTTGGTGGCACGCTGGCATTTATCCTGCACATTTCTAAAGCTTCTGTTAACATGCAGCATTGTTCTTTGCAACTTTTATGAACCTTTGTCCTGTGAAACTGCACCCATTTTATCAGCGCTCACCATGGTGGATTTACCAAAAAAAAAAACACAAGAGGTAATTTCTGCAGGACGTGAGGAAAGAAAAAAGAGCAAGAAAGAAGCAAGAGTCAACATCAGACTGACTTTTACAGACTGGAGAGAGCTCAGAGAAGAAGTAGGATGCAAGATATGTGCTGAATTAATTGTCATTTTCTGAAAAAGTCTGCCAAAGTTCAATATTCTGGCTTTACAAGAGGTCAAAAGAGCAAATTACAACAAATGCATCAACACAGGAGACTTAACCTAACTGTAATGTTAACATATTGTATGTAATGACTGATCAGTCCACTTAAACAATAAATAAAATAAACAAAACTCCTCAAATAAGATCAGCATTTAATAGAAATGCAAAAGTGCAAAAAGTGGGAGAATTATTATTATTTTTTCCTTATAAAGGCAAAACAAAATGAACCCAAAACACTTTCAAAAACAACCATCTAACATTGCCTAAACAACATGGTGCAGTGCAATGAAGCGCTTTTTATGCAGATTAAAGGCTGCTTGGACTCCCAAAGCAATCTCCTTGGAAACTGTAGCTCAGAGGAAAGTATTTTAATTTAACACAGAATGACTCAAAGCTGCAGGCTTTAGTGTGATGCATTACAATGACATCTTGTGGCCAACTAAGGCAAATGCAACCTCTGCTGAGCACAGAACTGAGCATGTCAGCAATGCAAGCCTGTTATTATCTGTTCATGTTTTTGGTCACATGTACTAATTAATTACATCAGGCTGCATGGTGGTGTAGTGCTTGGTACTCAGGCCTCACAGAAAGACGGTTGCTGGTTTGGGGCTCCGCTGGGGGATGTTCAAATAGTGGCCTTTCTGTGAAGTTGAATGTTGTTGTTTATGTGTGGATTCACTCCAGACACTCTGGCTTCCTCCCACCCTCCAAAGATTAACAGGTTAATTGTCAATCGAAATTTTAGCCTGAATGATTGTTTGTCTCTGTGTTGACCCTGCAATGGACTGGTGACCTGTCCAGGGTGTGCCCCGCCTCTGGACTGTTAATTATTGGGATGGGCTCCAGTCGCCCCTTAATTGGATTTAGCAGTATAGAAAATGAATGAATAAAATTGATTCTCTGATCAGGATTTATAAAGAAAATCTGATATCTGGGATAATCTGAAGGCTCATTTATGCTTCCTTAACCGGAAAAACTAGTTGTAAAGGAGAAACTCCACCATAACAACGTACTTATTGTATAGGAAAAAACAAAGACAACAGTGGGATGCAGGTGGTTGTGCTGCAGCCATCTTGAAATTAAGAATATCTTATTTCTCTGCAAGTTACAAAGTTTCCATTAAAAAAACAGTGTGACTTCATTATTTATGGCAAAGATTCAATATGTTTGCAAGACAACTGGAAAACACTATTACTGTGTGTGAACCATTGACTGTATAAATTACTGGACAGCGCATAAGTCACGTGACCCATAGGTTTCTAAAGAGTGCATTTAAAGTCAATAGGTGGGTCCTACTGTCGCCATCTTGGTGTTTCGTCATTACCGGAATATCCCAAAATGGATGAAAAGGTACAGCTAAGAGGGCTCTCTCACGGTGGCGCAAGCAGGAAGTACGCAGCTGTAACCAGTGATAGCGCTCTAACACACATCAATCAAAATGGGCACACCTTTCCCCCCAGATTGGACCTATTAAACCGAGAAAAGTTTTTGGAGCCTCTCTGTAAACATATTTATTTAAGCTGTGGAATCAGACATTTTAACATGGGAGTCTATGGGCATTGCTTTCTATTGCAGACAGTGAACTGCAAGTATTTCCATTTCCGTATTTGCGTCACCATCGGCAGCCAGAGATTGCCGTCTGGTGTGAACCCTCAGAGCTTTCAAGCTGCCCAAGGGTTTGCTAGATTGATGCTACGGCACCATTTGGGATCATTAACCCCTGAAAAACCACAATGAAGAAGAAACACACGCACAGTTTTTTTCAGTAATTACCTGCAGGTCTCTCATCGCATTTATATCTTGAAGAACTTTGGTCATTGGTAGCTACCGTACTTTTCCTACTCTTGGCATTTATAGTCCTGTCTATGCTCATCTTCATCACTAAATGTCAGTAACTCTTACACATTACACCTATAAGTATAATACGGTTTATTATATTATAATATGAATTATATGGTTTTCTCATTGCCTTGTCAGTGATTGGTCGATGGCCCGAGTGCAGTACCCCTCGCCTCAAAACTGGCGACCGCAGCTCAACCAATCAGCAACAGCCCTCGTTCCTCCAAGGATAATGGGCCGTTCCCCTCGTCCAATCAGCACCTTGCAGGAGGTGACCTCAGAAGACGAAGACCGTGAAAGGCATCAGGAGGTCCCCAGAGCCACGACGCCTCACTTCCTCTCCCCCCAGCCTGCTCCTCGACAGCGGTCCTTTTCCTGTACCCAGCATGCCTTGCAGCGCCGCTCCAGTGCCCACCAGCCAGAGCCCAATTATCTCATAGTGACAGACAGAACATCTAACGAGCCCATTGAGAGGGTGGTCGTCCCACCCCCCACAGATGCAGACCGCCAGCCAGCGGGAAATGGCGACAACCCCACCAGATCTGAACAAGCAGGGGCAAGTTCAGCCAATACAGAGCAGAAGTCTAGAGGTGAAAGGTCAAACAACAACACTGACTCCACGCAAACAGCTTTGTAGGAAGAAATAAGAGACATTTCAGCTGCTTTTCTGTTGAAGAAGCAGATTTCAGACTTAGTTTACCAAACCAGAACTTTAAGCTCCCCGTTTATAAAAACAGCAGCACTTAAATACTTTCTTTCCCCTTCATTTCACTTTTAGTTTTCTTTAACTCATGTAGGAAATGTTGTAAATATTCTGTGAAATGGTAAATTCATTTAATAAAAAATGTCTGGGATAAGCTCCAATCCAATCTGCCTTTTTTCTGACTTAAGACTTATTTAACAAGATTTAATAAAATAATTACATATACGCATGTACAGAAACGTACGGAAGCTCAGAATGGCCATGCCTGTTTCATTTTGATGCCTTCTGCAGATGACTAGCAGCTTTTAGGGGGACTCAGAGGTAAGAAATTACTGTGTTACGCCTGATATCACTGACCCTGTTTACATGCGACTTTTAATTCCTCTTTAAGTTCGAAGTCGCTTTAAACAGACGAATAGTAACTATATAAACACCTACTTCTGTTAATTAGGAATTAAACTTAATTCCGAATAAACTGGCTGGTTTATTCTCAATTTAAAGTGGAATTAAATAATTCCTGTCTCGTGTAAGCCATTAACTCCTTTTGTGGTTAATTCCGGTCGTTCTGTGCATGCTTACCTTTTCCCACTGCAATGATGCACATGCGCAGTCTTCTGCCTCCTGTCTTGTTGTTTGGTAAACACGATAAAGTTTTTTTTAAAAAGAAAAATAATTCGCCTTCTGTCTTTGATATATGGAAACCGACAGCAGTCGTACTTTTCTCATACATTTTTTCAGTGGTTATCTCGAGATAACGATATAATTTTCTCATTTTCTCGACATTACAAGAACCGTTTTCTCTTGATAATGGGATAATTTATCTCGTTTTCTCGTGAAAACGAAATTTGTTTTCTCAAAAAAACGAGATAATTAGGATGGGCTCAGTATTTTTGTGTTACACCAGATTTCATTTATCTGAACTGACCCGTGACAGATGGGGGAGATGCTACAGTCATTGTGTATATGTGTAACTTTGTGAATGAGTGATTGGTAAAACTTAGTAGTCTGATGATCGCAATTTCAACCTTTATCAGACCTGATAGAAATTAAATCAGGTTTATTGTTCAGTAATACACCAGTCTGACTGACTGACTGCGGTCATGCAAACTGACACTTGCAGTTACGTTTCAAGAGAGCTGCTATTCACCCGCCTTCACTTCACCATGAACCAGTATCCAGCGAAAGTTCTGCATCACCTATTAAGGCTTTGTTGTAAAATTCATTCAAATATTACTTTTGGCCTTTACAGCAGCCACTGTGATGTTGAAAAGCATGCGAATATTTTTGCCTAAAACTATACAGTAAAATATTTGTCCTTTGAGAGTCCAGTGGAGAGTATTTAATTATGATAGTATTTAGAATTTCTTCTAAAATAGACTCTTTGTCCTCTTGGAGTTTTCTAC
>JBAMHX010000007.1:2444860-2457869 GCA_037177515.1 Pseudomugil tenellus | reverse complement strand
GCAACTGTTAACAACAAAATGTTTCTGTCTGGAATTCATCCTGTATGTGTTCTTTCCGAGATCCCTCCTTGTCTAAAAACATGAATCTTAGACTGATTTGCATCTCTAAGTTATTGCAAAAACTCTGATATGTTTTCTTCTCTGTTAGTTCTGATGTGCTATGAACAGCTCTAGTTCACCGTATGTTTGATTAATCCGTTATCTCGAGAAAATGAGTTTCGTTTTCTCGTGATAATTAACGAGATAATTATCCCGTAATCACGAGAAAACAGTAGTAAAAAAGGACACAGTGAGGATGACCGCGTTCGGCTTCCGTACGTATTGATATATTCGGTCCGTCTATTTTTCTTCTCCTCAGCTGCTCAATATAGTGAAGTCATATACTTGTGACAGGCTAGTACTTCAAAAACTGAAGCTGAAACGTTTTCCATTTAGTCGCTAAGCCTACAAACAAGGAAGAGAGTTGCTGCGTGATTACGTCATTTCCGCCATCATGTCGGAATTAAGAGATGAGAATAAACATGATGCTATGTAAACTTTTATTCGGAGTTAAAATTTCCATGTAAACTCAGAGCTTCATGAATTTAATTCAGAATTAGTTGATTTGGAATTAAAAGCATCATCTAACCGTACCCACTGATCCGTTACTGGCTTGACTAATGAACTTCCCAACACAGATCAGCTCTGTACTGGGATGTCTCCCCATCACCCATTTCAACCACCAACACACACAGAGCTCCTTCAGAGATGCACTGCTGCATCCACCAGCATTTGGGTCCTTGATTTCTGCAGCAGTTAGTCTGGAAACCAGCACTGCTCCCAGTACATCACAAACACACTCAATAAAATCCAATGCCTTCCCAGTACAAACTTCATTTTTCTCCTTTTTGTACCAACAAGCAGATTCCTGGAACCCGTTCCCTCTGCGTGTGGCTTGTCTCTGAGCTGAAAACAGGTTTTATTTCTGTCTCAGCACAAATGTATTTATGTAGCTACAGGAAAGAAAAGGTCCTGAGCAACCAGATAACAGACTGTTTTTTAAGTTTTAATGTTTTGAAAAAACCCTTTGTTCTGAAATTACACAACCTGTAGCAATGTAAGTTTGAAGTCATTCATTTCTGCCTCACAGACCCACATAACCCTGCCTGCCTGTGTGGAGGGTTTATATTTTGATGGTATTTAGTGTAACTGTGTGTGTGTGTGAGTGTGTGTGTGTGTGTGTGTGTGTGTGTGTGTGTGTGTGTGTAACTGTGCTGCAGAGTTTCTGTGATCATTTAAACCAAATCTTTGCATGGATTTCTACAACAGAGCATCTTATTATTCAGCCTTAATTTTCAATGCAGGCACTCAGCGTTTCGGGTCATAAATGTGCTTCTTTTTGAATATTCTAACTTTATTGACACCTATTGACCCTTTGCAGACACAAGACCATAACCATGTGACTATGCCATGATGGTAGGCGGAAGAAAGCACTCTTAACTATCAATAACTATAGCCGAGGACTGGGAAGAGTTGTGTACAAGCGCGAAATTTCAGGATATAGTACCTGAAATTTTTTTTTACCTTTAGTAATCACTACCTCAAGTAATTTAAATGTTGTCCAGCATGTTGGTAGATGTCGGTCATCTGGTAGGAGCTCACAAAGAGCGGTATTTTAAAAGTTAGCACTAGCAGGACTACAGACAGACCCTTACCTTCTGCCTCCTACATTATTTACCGATATAACTAAATCTCCGTCTCTGCCCAACTTCAGTCCACACGATCTTTATCACTATGTGGTAAATGAAGTATCCCCATACAGGTGCTGATTTAAAACCTACAAAAGTCTAGACGCTTACCAGTTCTAATGGCAAAGGTAAGACATTGAATGCTGGTCCTCTGCAATCTAAATGTTATTCAAATTTCAATGACGTTCCTGGTTTTCAACTATCATAAGAAATAAAATAGTTAGATAATTTGTTCCTCAGCAATTCGTGTTGTTTTCAGTTGCAATTCGACTGAATAGCCTGTTCGCAGTTGAAAGTAACAAGCTACAAGCCCTGCGCTCAGCCACAAAAACAGAGGATAAAATCTACTATCTGGAAGATACCTAATAACCTCTAGAACTCCTCTGGGCCGACAGCGTTGGCACTTTTTCAAATATCTCAAAGAACCTCGCAGCAAAACCTGATGCGCTACATTGCTAACTGTAGCTTACTGTCTGGGCAAACTAAGCTAAACTCGGGGCAATTCGAGCCTTTCCAGGAGGTTTTTAATCCAGCCATGTGGCGGTTTTTCCGAGGACTTTTGTATGTGAATTCCAACGTGACTCATTCAATATTTATTACATTTTGTGATTAAAATGTGTAAATTAAAGTTAGCGGACTTCGATATTGAAGCTTGATGTAAACAATAGCGACTTGCAGTCGGTCTCTCGACCAATCACATGCTTTGATTTCTTCTTCTTTGCTTGTTATGACGGTGAAATCGAAGAAGAAATCGAAGCATGTGATTGGTCGAGAAGCCGACTGCAAGTCACAATTGTTTACATGGAAGTCCGCTAACATAATTTACACATTTTTAATCACAAAAGGAAAAGAATAATGAATGTATTATGGTGGAATTACCTGGCGAAGTACCCTGAAAAATATATCGCACCTAAGGGTTCGAATTAAAACCTTTTGGAAAGGCTAGAATTTCACCGAACTCAAAATCGATCACCCAAAGATTGTGCTACAGTTAGCAATTTAGCATTACGTTTTGTTGTCTGGTTCCTGAAATATTTGGCAAAATACCGACGCCACCACACTAGATAATTATGTTAGAAATTATAATTAGCTGTCTACATCATGACATTCTTAGGTGTAAGTGTGAATGTGATGTTATGCTGCAAATCCATGAATACTTGTTGGGCTGCCAGTCTTTACAATTTATTGCTGCAATCCACCTCCGTCTTTTTTCAGCATCTACAGGTATGCGATAAAAAGTGAGGCCAGGCTTACACCTTTTCCTGTTTGTGCACCCCACCGCCCAACAAGATGTGACAATTTTTGCAAAAACAGATTAAAAGGTTTAAAGGTCAGGTTTTCTTTGGTCAGGGTTATATACTTCCGGAAATTTTTACAGAAATTGTACTTTAATTTACAACCAAAATACTTTTTTTTTCTTCACAAACTGATCAGGTAACCTGCAGAGCTGCGACTGAAACGTGCACTTGTTTGACTTTTTCTTCTTTATTATTTATCATTTTAATAAGTTGATTTCAGCAGTTTTAAAAAAAGAAAATAAGTTTCTGGGAAAATATTATTTTTCTATTTCATGACAAAGTGTAAAGTGAACAAAAAGCAACTTTGTGACTTAACTGCTGTTTGTTCAGCTGGCTGTTTGCTTCCTTACAGTTTATTTTCTTGTTTAATAAAAAAAAACGTGTTTATTAAGAAAATGGTTTGGTGGGTCAACCTTTTCCTGAAAGGTTGAAACTTTACAAGCTGTTAAAACTGACGCATCCCTGCGAAGGGAAGAGTGGCGCAGTGGCGACTTTTTGCACATTCCCACGTGTATTCCCAGAAGATTAAAACGCAAATGTGTCTCAGGCTGAAATGTTTCATTAATGTTCGCTTGCAAAATTAAGAAGGACTGGCATTGTGTGCAGAGTGGCACATTTTACGTAGACAAACTGTATAATTAACACGCTTTAAAACGGAACCCAATGCAACATAACGGAGGCATGTACAAATTACTGGATGTTTTTGGTGCAGTTTCTGCTGGCCTGTTTGCGCCTCTGTGCGAAACCATCCCACGTTCTCTTTTCATATGCAGATTATTTGCATGCATGCACCACATGACACGTGCCAGGAATCACTTTTGATTATCGGATGTTTATTTGTAAACGAGTAAATAAGGCGCAAAATATTCCATATTGCGCAGTTAAAATTCGAAAACCACAACGGATGAGTACCCAAAGCATATTTACATTGTTTACTACAGTTCGCAAGCTTTGCTTCCTGTTTTGTAGTTTTAAAAAACGAGTTTTAATTTCTAAAAGTTGCACATGGGCCGCGAATAAACCAGCAACACGCGCACAGTCTGTCATCAGATTGTCCCAGGTGCATTTGTCTGCGCACCCTGCAGAAGGAACCTGCAGAACTTGAGGAAGAATCATGTTGGATGACTTTGTGAATGCCTTCAGAATTCGATTCTGCTGTTAAACTGAAACGTCTCATCTGGCGCTTCTCCAAACATCAGCTCTTGTCCCCTTCCAGTCGCAGAAGCTGACAATCCAGGAGAAACCATCTTGAAAGGAGAAATTCGGACTTTCAGTTAAATGGAGAAACACGTCTGGCTTCATCTTCTTCAGTCATTTCTTGGATTTGGTACTGAGTGATCATGTTAAGACTAAAGAGTTGCATGTAAATTTTGGGTCCCCGCTGTAATGGAATCTGAAGGAAGCGGAATTGTTGGCGCACTGATAACACCTCTCATGGGCGCGTGCCTCTGCCCAGCACGCGTCTGTGTAAAGGCTCATCAGCATGCGTGAAGTTGATTTGCACGTGTAACAAAACATTCACCCAAACAGCGTGACGTGCGGGCACGAGACAACTCCTTAACACTATTGTTATGGATTAGAGGTGAGTCCCTGCAGGCTCGCGGCGGTCTGGTTGCTCAAAGTCGCTCTTTGCAAACATAAATATGATAAAAAATGAAAGTTTAAACTTTTAGAATGTTCTCTCTAGATATCTTCCTTTATAACAGCAACTACTATTGTGTATAAATCAAAATCCAGGTGAAACGATGCGAGGTCACCCAGCATGGTTCATACTCAGAATTTTGTGCAGTCAAAGCGCAATATGCGCAAAGCATTGCAGCTTTGAAGGTAGGTGAAAGAAAGCGTTTAAAATCGAACACCTGCAGACATTTATGTCCGTGGGAACCTGATGTTCTCCTCCCCTCTTGAACACTCAGAAGACATATTGATTATTACAGGTAATAAAAATGAAACCTCTGCTCATTTACCCTCAGAAAGTCGCCTCTGATCCCACACTGATGTTAAAGTTCCCAAAATCTAATTTGATTTAAGATACACTCAGACAAAAAGATTAATTATCATCTTTTGTTGGATAATCTGGTCCGGGATCTGTATTGATGCATTTTAAAGTATTATTAGAAGCATAAGATCTTTGGGGGAAATGTGAGGAGACAACGTGGCGTAACATTACTTTGACTGAATGGATTTAATCTATATGTTAACATACATATAGGATACAACTGTCACAACAGCTTAAGTAAATGTGTCACGTGCACGGTGTGTGGGAACGTGAGAGTCACCTCTCCTTGAAACACAGTTTGGAAATGATGAATGAGATTTAACAGGTAGTAAAATGAGGATCCAGCTAGCCCATAATAATCCCATCCACACTCCCAGGACGGGAGAGAGCCAGAGGGCGCGTTCCCACTGTCACACTCACGCTCAGCATTTGTCTGTGTGGATGATGTGTCACAAGCAAAAGTGCAAATTCCTTTAATCATTCTCACCAAAAGACCATCTGACTTTAAAAAAAAACTACAAAAGACTTTTTTTGCCTGATGTAGTTAAATGTCAAATTCTTTTAAACACTTTAAAGGAGAAACATAGTGAACAGATCTCAACCCCAAAGTTGAGCTTTAACCATTTTAAAAACTCTGACAAATACGTCATCGAATATGAATATAAAAACGTGAAAGAGAAATAGGCTATTTGGGGAAAATGCAATACAACAATATCTAAAGTAGCCTAACCTAGTAGTTGTTGCCTGTCAAGGGGCGTGCATTTCTCCATAAGTCTCAGAAAATGCGTCTTTTGTGCACCGATTACTGCTGATTATACAAATTAATTAAATTTCCCAGAGCAACTCTGACAAACGTTCATAAAATCATCAGTCCATCGACCTGTCTGATCTCCTCTGTAGACAAAATGTTCAAATATACCACAGATGATTCATTATGTCCAAAAATATGCGCATCGGAGAATTTAGAAGCTTCGGTGAGAAATAAACAATAAATCTATCCTCGATTTCTTATTTAACGATTAGATTAAGTTTTATTAAAGAGCAAACCGGGGCAAAAGGTGTTTGTAGGTCTGAAGCATTTTGTCGGGAAGCGAGCAACACGTTCCCATGGTGCGTAATTAGCATCTGAACTCCCACCATTATGTTCAAAGTGAGAGAGGCGGAGAGACGCTTCCACGCGCACTTCTTTTAATGATGCAGGAACTTCAACAGATAATAAAAGCGCAAATAGCAGCTTTTGTCTCGTTTTCCCACGAGAAAGAAGCAGGAAACGTCTCCCACGAGACAACTCCGGGATGTAACTAAGAAACGCTTTCATAGGTCTTATCAGCATTTACTGAAGTATTTAGTACATTTACTTCACCTTGTGCTGTTTCTTTCGAACTAAAGTGACAAACTGCATGTTTTCTCCTAATTAACAACAGCGGATCAGTTAACTTGAAGTTTGCGCATATTTCGGGTTCTTCCTGGATCTGGTAGAAGCACGTGCATCAGTTTAGATTTGATCCTTTCGTTTAAACCAGTTGAACTTTTTCAGGTTTAAATCAAAATCGCACAACTCAGCTGGAGGAGAAGTCACCCTGTTGCTTGTGCCTGAACTTCAGAAGCACCCGGGTGTCAAAACTTCCTGAGAACTGACAAGAGCCACGCGTGGAAAACAAATGGCCCCCTGGGCAGCTGGGGGCGACACAGATCCAAGATAAAGGCTCACTAGCATGAACAAACGCAGGCATGTGTTGGGAAAGCTTTCATATCAGTTGGCACAATCGTTTCAAGTGCAGCATGTGAAGGAGAGCGTGCGCCAGGGGTGTTGCTAGCTCCACTGGGGCACAACATATCAAATAAGAACATAAAACACATCAAATACAATATAAGTAAATGAATAAGATGAGAAAAATACATAAGACTAAAACATGTTGATATCCAGAGGAGTTCATAAACCATTAAATGACTGCAAGGTGTTAAAGGTTTGGTAGCTGCTAAATAAACCCAAATCATTAACCCTCCACCACTGTGCTGCCAGTTACAGGTGTTGGTGTTGATGCACTGTTTGATTTTCTCCAAACACACTGCTGGTCATTATGACCAAACATTTCCACTCTGACCTCTCAAACAAGCATCCTCTTCAGTTTTATCT
Organism: Pseudomugil tenellus; assembly: GCA_037177515.1. Lineage (NCBI taxonomy): Eukaryota > Metazoa > Chordata > Actinopteri > Atheriniformes > Pseudomugilidae > Pseudomugil > Pseudomugil tenellus. The sequence continues at coordinate 2,450,708 of JBAMHX010000007.1, read as the reverse complement.
GACTGTGACATGAACTTAAAACTGAACATGTTAACGGAGGCCCGGAGAGTCTGACATGTAGCTCTTAGCAACAGCAGAGTGCCAAACCTTCTGGGAAGACTGGCAATAGGAATGTTGCAGTATTTCCCCTGTCCAGCATCATAACATGCTGAACAAATTGTGCCAGACAGATTCGCTCTATCAACAGACACATCTGGATGCTCTTGTGACCAGATGTTTTTCAGCATTTTATTTCTATTCTCACTTATTAGCTCTGATATTACATTATGGTGGTAAACCTGACAAGGGAAACAAAGGGAAAAAGAGTGAATCAGACGAGTAAAGAGCTGAGGGGTAAAGGTGAATAATCTTTCACTACACAGGTGGATGACTGACTGCAAACAGTTTGATGATCTGAGAAGCTTCCCAGATGATGTGCAGCAACGTTGCATCTCTAATCTCTTTTCTGGTGTTTTTTCCATTTGTGTTAACACCTGAATGCTGCAGGTGTGTTTAGTTTACCTAATGATACACTGAGCACAGTCACATGAGACCTTTCAAAAGTTAAGTCTGCTTTAAACACAAGAAAAGTATCCATGTAAAGCTACTTCCGAGTGGAATTGACTATTCAGAATTAAACTTCCTTCCACATAAAGTTGCTGTTTTGTCTCATTATAAGGCTGAATTAAATAATCCCTCCATCATGTAAACCTTGCTTGAGTTAATTTGTGTCGTTCTGCGCATGCTTACCTTTTTAAAAAGTTTAAAAAAGGAGGGAAAGGTTTTTCCATTCTTCGATATATTTGATATGTTCCATCCCAGCTGCTCAAAAAAGTAAAGTATACTCGTGTCGATCTATTACTTTAAAAATGTAATCAACATTAAAGCAAAAACTTTTTTAGGTTGTTTTCCGCGCACCTGATATGGCTAAAAATAGGAAATGTTTTTTTTATTTCCTTTACCCATTATAATTTGTGATCCCGCCAGTCATATTTCGCTGCATTTTAGATGTTTTACAAGATGAGCAAGGGCATGAAAAATCTTTATTATTCCCTCAGTGCAGAAATCTGAGTTCATTATAACGAAAGTAAAGTCACACATTATGATGGCGATCAGAAATAGTGAGTTTTGCTATGCGAGGCTCACATGTGTCACAAGAGTGACATACAAAAATCCTCAAGGATTTTTTAAACATGTTTTCAAGACCTTGGTCATCTTTTAAGGAATATGTAGATAAATATAAACTAGCGCCCCCTGCAGGCACAGATTCTGATGGGTGACAGATGTTGGAGTAACACCTGTATTAGTGTGACACATAGAAGGTGAATAAACTTGCTTCCATGTATTATTCATTCCGAATTAAAAAAAACATTGTGTAATTTACTCATTGTAATATCTAATCCGCATGTTTATTTACCTCATTATAAATTTTCTTACAAAAACTTTAGAATTGTGTCATTGTAGTCTAACCCAGTAAGACTGTCCAGTGAAATGATGAGACTAGATCAGAGATGTCCTAAAGGTCACAATCCTGCAAGTTTTTTATGTGTCCTTGTTTCAACACACCTGACTCAAATAATCAGTTATTGTGCAGTAGGTCAGAGGTTGTTGTTCCAATTTAATATGAGCCTGCGTGTTGTAACAGGGACACATCACAAACCTGCAGGACAGCGGCCCTCGAGGACCGACTTCACCGCTGGACCGCTTGCTTTACTCGTCAGAAAATCTATCAAAACCTTTCCTTATAGCTCACAGGTGAAACGTTGGGAGTAAAACATTCATTCACAAACAATGACAAAAATAAATATAAGATCAATATGAAGAGTTGCTCAGTATTTAGATGAGGTGCTTAGGATAGAATTAAAATAAATGTTCTTACTGTTTTTATTCTTTTTAGCATTACATTATTGCTCTTTTCTAGCTTTAAATCCTTTTTTAGTAAATAAACTATAACGCAGGTTATCTTTCTCTCTGACGTGAGAAAGGATCTCTTTGAGTTTCCTGTCAGACTTCACACCCGGAGAATGTAGCTCAGCAGGAGCTCCTGCTTCAGTCTGCAGAGAGCTGCCAGTGCAGGCAGAACGCCTATGGGTTGCAGAAAAAAAAGTCTTTACAGTTTAACAAATGTTTTATTGCTTTCTTCATTTAACAAAAAAAAAACATAATAAAAGAAGAGAAGAAGAATACTGCTCACCATAGGGAGACAACCAGAATAAATTAGTGTGCAAAACAGACAAGATACATGAATATCTTTAAGGAGGATACATGTTATATTGTACACGGAGCCACAGATGTGCTTCATGCCAGCAGGCATCATGGCACAAAGGTGAGGGGCTCTCCCAAAAGCGTGAAGGTTCCACACCTGGAAATGTGACGGATACACCTGTCATTATCACACTCTTGAATCACAGAAGCAGAGTTACGTCTGATTTCAGCTGCACACAAAGCAGGATGGGATCTGCTCAGCTCTGCCATACTCACCTCTTCCCTCGCCTCTTCAGCACGGCAGCTGGGATGATCCAGCTTAATGGGGTGGCATTCCCCGTCTGGGAGAATCCCTGCATGCCTGCCAGCAGATTAAACGGCTGCCCCACTGACTGAGCTCATACAAAAACGTTACGTAATAGCAAGTCAACCCTATGACATACTACAGCACATGTACCAATCTCATTTTTACATTATTTACAGGCTTTAAAGTTATGGGTTTTCACGAGATTATGATGTTTTCTTTTTCATGGACAACAAATAAATGACACTAGTAAATATTGATTAGTAGTTAGTAATTGATAGTTCTGAGGTATTAGCGTTCTGATCAAGGCCAGGGTCTCCACAAAGTCTGGCTGAGTGGGCCGCTCTGGGACGAGCTCTCTTTGGTAGCTGATCCCTCTGCCCCCGTCTCCAGCCGACTTGGTCTCTGAGGCTGTTGGGGAGCTCTGGGAACGCTTTGCTGAACTGGGAATAGCTGAGGCTGCGGAAAACTGCTGACCTCGAAGGCTCGTGTGTGCAGTCTGTACTTGGACTTCTGCTTCAGCATCTGCAGGATGGACTTTGTGTTTGGCAGGGAGGTTCTGCATGGGGTACCTGAAGAATCGGTGTCGGATCGGGATAAACGAGTAGCAAAGGTGGCATCCAACGCTGGCCCGAGCCAGTGGCTTCTCCCCTCAGGACCCAGGAAGTTAGAGGCCCTCCGCAGGCAGGTAGAGAAGCCGTCTTGGAAGGAATGTTTCTGGCCTCCAGCTTTTGCTTTGCGTTCTTTGGCAGTTTTCTGGAGGAAGAGGACTGTGTGCTCCAGGATCTCTGCTTTCTCCACTCTGTGTTTAGTCCCCCCCTGTATAGCAGCAGCAATATGAGTTAATGGATTTTGTTGCACTGTCTCCACACTCAGGCCTGAATGGATACCCTGAGAGGCAAAGTTTCCTTTTTCATACGAATAAAAGATGATTTATGTTGGATGGAAGATTAGCTACCACTGCAGAAATACGAAAAAAACTTTAACTTTACCTGTTCGGGCTCCTGCAGCAACATGGTCCTCAGATGTTCAAGACTGCGATTTATTCTCTCCCTTCGACGTTTCTCCACCTGAGATTTTATTAACTAGGCAATAAAAAAAACAACAGGAATGACCCAGATTAAAGGAATTAATTGCTTTTATTTGGTTTTCTAATAAAAACTTAAGAACCAAATTTAATTCTAAAGAACCTAAGTATTAAACTTATGTTGGAATCTGAGTATTCCTGTGGAAAAAGAAGGAATTGATACAACCTGTGGAATAGTTGGTGTTACCTTTCTGTTGTTTGTCGCATCATCTGCTTCTTGCAGCAACTTCATTTCACCGACTTCCCAAACCTGTGTCCTAATCCAGTCCTCACACCTTCCTTCCCAGTCTGCAACTGTTCAGGTAATGAGGCTCTTGGCTCTGGCTGCTGCCTTTACCATCTCCTCGCACCGCCCACTTCAGACTCCTCCTACTGCACCCGCAGATTTTACAGCCTGAACTACTAGTCGACCACCGTCCACCCACCAAAGTCCCCCTGCAGCGCGCTGCTTCCCTCCAATCTGATAATAAAGACCATTGAACCAGATTTCATTCATACAACTGCGTTGTTGTTAATTCAAACATAATCTGATTGCTTGTACAGAAGCGTATAGCAGGAATCCGTGCGTCATGCGTAAAACCATTCAGTCCTAGAGATACGTAGTTAAACTTACAGACAGTTTGGTCTTTTTACATTGCGGTTATTTATATTAACTTGCAATAGCTGTGCTATAAACCCTCATTAAATTATAATGAATTCCCGTGTAATCCACTTTAAACATCATTTTGCATGTTGAAAAACACAAAACAGGTTTTATGCTGACCCTCTTCCTCCTATTCATATTATATTATATTATATTATATTATATTATATTATATTATATTATATTATATTATATTATATTATATTATATTATATTATATTGGAAAATGACAATTCAGCGATCTTTTGTTTGTTTTACCAGCTTTTACTTTGATGGCATTTTGAAACTGTAATAAAATAAAATAATGCTAAATGTATTAAAATAAGAATTTTGGACAGTAAATCATGATTTTAAATGAACTAATACGAGCTTCAATCTTGTGTTAACTTGTGACTAAATAATTTGCATCTTTATCCTACTTTTTGTTTATTAATGCCTCCAAAACCCAGACTGATAAATGCAAAACTTTTCTTTTACACGTGTTTTTAGTTTAGTCTTTCCGCCTGCGCGCACCAGACGAGTGCCGAGGCGACTTCATTCACACATTGTGCCACTTCCGAAAAATGGCAGGTTTTAACATCTTACATTCACACCTAAGTGTGACAAGAGGCCGCGCGTGCCACTGTCTCGTGCTGCGCCTTTGATGCCGCTGATGACCGTGGGAAAGCGGTTATTACGCACACGTCACGCGGATCTCTGCTTCAGAAGCTGGAGACTTTAGAGCCTGCAGACCTCCTTTCTAATGCAGATGCTGAAACATTAGAATTGCTAAGCAACATTTTGTTGAAGTCCACATGCCACCCGGTAGCATCCTACCAAGTATTTCACGCCTGAATTTCTGCTAAAAACAGCCAAAAAAAAAAATCTGAACTCTTAGAAGTTTTATTATTTCATTAAAGTTTTGGAAATTTAAATTTAAAAATAAAACAACTGACTTGTGTATGATAATACATTATTAAACAGAATGTATCTGCAAACATTTTACACAATTTATTCGTTATTTTTGTCCTAGTTTTTTTAATATTCAAACTACAATTTTGTTTCAATATGTGCCTGGATTATGAAGTTTTGTCTCCACAGGTTGGGGAGCAGGACATGCTGGTGACAGGAACAACACCGCGACATAAAGCAGAGTCTGGATGAGGACTGAAAACATATTTCTGAATTTTATGAACTGGGTTTATAAAAGCTGCTCAGGGTGTGTCAGAAGGAATGGTTTTGCTTTATCTGGTTGCTATTTATTGACTTTGGAAGCAGGTTAAACATCTCAGACTTCTCTGTACTTTCAGCCTTTTTCTCAGCAGTTTTGATGGGTCCCACATCACGGCTGCAACGGGGGGATGGTGGGGGGGGTCTATCAAGTAGGTGACAAATGTCAAACATCCACATGAATGTCATGATCCGGCTTTTCCCAGCAGAACACGAACATTACCTGCTGCTTATTGTCAGGCTGACATGGACATGTCTGCCTTCAGAACTCCTGCGTTATTCAACAAGGTGGAAACTTTCCGTATTGACATGAAGCTGTAGAGGAATTTCATGTATTAGCTTAATTACCTTACTCTTAATTAATGTCTAGCTGAAAGGTCTGACTATAAGGCTCCTAAACTGATGTCATTCTGACCTTTAG
>JBAMHX010000007.1:2404745-2439183 GCA_037177515.1 Pseudomugil tenellus | reverse complement strand
TATCTGACTAGAGCAGAATAGCTCCAAACATCTGTGGGATCCACAGGTCTTTGGGGAATATTCTCCCCGGGTTATGAACTTGTACCATGTCTGTATGTCTTAATGTTTTGTCCCTTCATGTTTCAATGTTTAATGTATGTTCAACTTCTTTTATTCAAAGTGGGACCAGAAAATCTCCTCCCACACCAGCAGCAGCCTGCTAAACTGTGGAAGGATGGATTCATGTTTTCATGATGTTTCCAGCAGATTCTGATACCACAATCTGCATGTGGAGCTGAAACGGAGACTGGTTCTGGTGAGTTTGTGTGAACTGTAGCTTCAGGTTCCTGTTCTTAGCTGCAGGAGAGGAACCCGGTGTGTTGTCCTGCAGCTGGAGAACATCTGCTGAAAAGCTGGATGTGTCTCCTCAGAGATGCTGTTCTGCATATCTTGGTTAGAACCAGAGCTAAATAGACTTCCTGTTCCATCATCTCCAACCAGTCTGTCCAGTTTCCTCTGACACCAACAGGTTTCTGACAGGATATTTTTTTGCTAACCTGGAGATGTGTGTGTGTGTGTAAAAGACATACACATTAGGTCTCTGAAAGGGTTTTGGTCAGACAAACAAATAAAGCTATTTATCCAAAATGTCACTTTTCTGAATCATTAGTTTTGTTTTGTTTATTTATTTATTTGCTTGAGGCTGATTTGCTTCCCTGCTTTTGTCCTTTTTCTGTGATATAAACACAACACGCCTCAAACTGCAGCTGCTTGTTAATACAGAGTCTTTATTGTAAAAGAGGTAGAGAGAATACAGGTGTTTCACTGTACAGAAAAAGACAGCACTGTTGACACACTCATTCAAACCATTAATATGGACTCAAACGCACTGCATTCATTTTACAGGGACACATAAGCCCAGTACAAAAAAGAAAAGAAAAGAAACACAACACAGAGAAACAAACACACAAAGTCTTTGGATTTTTCTCTATTGCCCTCTCACTCATTAATGCATCCTCTCCTTCTGAGCCGTTAAAAAGGAAATAGTTGTTGCCTTAATAATAATAATAATAATAATAATAAAAGCAATAATATTAATGATATAGTGTACTAAAACAATGATAATGCAGTCCCACCATCCCCCCCGTTCCAAACCACAAATTCTCAGTAACCAGTCAAAAGTAGTGGAAACAAACCCTCATAATGAACCACACTGGCATGCACACACACACACACACACACACACACACGCGAGCGCACCACCATCTGTGCACTCAGCTGATCATACATACATAATAACAACCGATGCAGAGCGTTTAGAAAAGAACAAAACAAAATGAAAATGTACATTTAAAATAACCAAACAAAAGAAATAAAAAGCAAACAGCTGCAGCCAAGTGGGAAGTGTGATATCATTCTGTCTGTCTTATCCGTAACCAAACTTTCCGTCGCTGTCGTTCTGTCAGTGGGCGGGGCCATCAGTCGGAGTTTTCCGAGTGGTCGCTGTGGGGCGAAGTGCCAGATAGCGGCGAGTTGCGACCTTGCCAGTTACCGTTGGCCTGGGAAACCGAAAGGAAAAGAAAGACGAAGTGAGAAAAGGTGTCTCATGTCTGTTTCCTCCCATTCTGTTAGACGGACATCAGGGACATTTTGACGTCATAGCAACGAAGCCTTTAGCATGGGGGAAACAGCCCCTAGCAACACTGCAGAGGAGACATGGCAAGATCATGTGTGGTCAACTTAAAATAAACACGGGGTTGAAGACCATGTTCCATCGTATACTCATAAGTGGAGTCAGGAGAGAGAAGCGGCTGAGTGCCGTCAACAGATGCCAAATACGATCGGACGTAATGGTGATGGTGGAAAAGTTGTGGCAACCAAAGTCCAACTATGCTACGTCTCTGGCCTTTATTTTACATCCTGTAAGTGCACATTCAGTAATATTCTATACATAATAATATATGAACTTAATAATAACATTAGGGCTGCAAAGAACCCAAAACCTTTTAATTATAAGGAGTCAGACCGGCCGTATTTAGGCTAACAGTTAGCTAACAGTTAGCAGTTACATTCAGAACACCATAAACAATGGACAAGATCCTCGCTTCCTTTTTGCTTCTTGAGTTGTTTTTAAAAAATCTGACTCTGTATCTTAGATTAACTCTGATTGGAGTTTTCCACTTTTGGCCTTAAAATTATTTGCACTCTGGAAGACTTTAAGGACATTTTTCCAGTCCTACAACTCTCGTTTATCAGTCATAACCATGAAAAAATATTTAACCAGTTTCAGATTTTAACCAAAAACATATCTTGCTACAATGAGAAAGTTTTTCCATATAACGAGATATTAATTTCGTTATCTCTGGAAACTTTAACTTTATAACGTGATAGGTTTATAACGTGACAGGTTTAACTGTAACATCGCCTTCTTGGGGAACGTTTGATTCTGGTCCGGAAGGAACAGCAAGAAGATGGAGAGGGGTGCGTTTTAAAAAGTCTAAATCTGTCAGAGGAATGCATTTCCACACAGGAAAAATAGAGAAACACATCTTGCTATAACGCAAAACCTTCTCATTAAAGTTTCTCGATATAATGAGATTATTATCTTATTATATCAAGAAACCTTCATATTATAATGAGATATGTTTTTCGTTAAAATTAGAAACTTGTCCAATATTTTTGAATGGTTGTAACGGCCAAACGCTTCCACAACTTCCTTTTATATCGTGCCAATTAATTTGCTGGTACGTGATATTGATATGAAAAACTCATGTGGAATAAGTAAATAAAAATGTAGGTAATTCAAACACACAGTGAGCCAACCACATTTAACTGAATGAGACTAACGCGTTGTTTTCCCCTAGACAAAGATGTCGCCTTTGGTTGCCATGGCAAATACGTCATCACGACGACATGTCGTCTCACAGAATAGGAGGATCCTTGAATCAGTCTGAACAACCAAACATCTGGTTGCCATTAGCAACATGAGCAGAGAAACTCATTGCTGTTCAAGCTGCTAATACTAATAAGAAACTGTCTTTTTGTCTTTTCACATCTCTGCACTTCACTTTTACAGCTTAAATCCCAGATTTTCCATCTTCTGATTCCACTCCTTACCTAAATCTTTGCAAACACTGTAAGACGTAATTTTCTATTTTCCATTTGGACATTACCATTTGTTTTATTGTATTATTCTATCATGTTTTTGCTCATTCTTTCCTTTACTTATAATACTGATGTAATGTTAGCTTTTCCCATTCAGGGATCAATGAATGCATCTGTGTCTGATTTCTAAGGATTTTTTCCCAAAATGGTCCAACTGGAGTGCAAAATGTTTCCAGACAACTTCTGTGTTTACAAGTTTCTGCAGGTCTGAGTGGGCTTGTTGCCACAGCGTGAGAACCTGAAGGTACATCACACCTGGACGTCATCTCTCTTCACCTCCGCTTCCTGTCACTGAAGCACAGATAGTTGCTTTATCTGGCTAAAACTGGGCAAATCCAACCAAAAGGAAGACACCAGAATAATTTGAGAGGTCATAAATATGTCCCTGCTCGGACAGACCAGGCTGTTCACGTCTGATAATTAAAACACACCTAAAGGATTGTTTCACACTGAGCATGCTCAGACAGCTTCTCTGTCTGCACCCAGTTATTTACCATCTGAAGCTGTTCATCGTTGTTTAGCACAAAATGATAAAATGGTTAATTAAAAACGTTTATAGGAGTAAATTGTTGTTTCGGTTTAACTTGTAGCAGCGCTCATATTTCCCTCGGATTAATACGGCATTTCCTGACGCATGATGTTACTGTTTTCCATTTGCAATTAGAAAACGATAGTTTGTGCCGTGTCATAAACCATGTCATGGTAAAAAAATCTAGCTGTATTTTCTTTTCTTCTGGACAGGAACATTTTTCCTGCCTCCTTTTTTAAACCACACTTCCAAAATAACTGCTTCAGCTACAGGAGATGCTGTTAAATTCTGGCCAAGGGACAGAGCTGGGGCACGTGAGATTACTGCAAACGTGTCAGAATAAGCGTTAATGTGTTGGAGTAAATTCACCTGGAACACGGCAGAAAATACAAACCTTTAACCATTTCTAAAGACAAGCAGCCCAGTTCATCTGTGAATGTATTAATGTCTGATGAGGACATCTTCCAGAGTATTTGTCCCACACTGATGAGACAGACGTCCCAGCAGTGATGCTGTGCTTCTATTGCCAGATAGTTTCTGAGGAATTGTCTTGGTTTTTCTTCCACATGTTAGCATTGCTGCTTCCTACTGTGTGAAAGGTGTGTACTGCTCACATCTAATCTGCCAAACGGCTTGTTGCTGGTAGCAACGTGGCTACCCAACACACATACAAACCGCGTGACATTTATAAGCCTGCACTCTAAGATAAGAGGAAAAGATCACCTGCGCCCCCATTTGGTAGGCAGACTGCTCGCCATTGACAGGTGGAACTCCGAGGAACAGGTCAGCAGATCCAGACAAAGAGAAGGAGCCCGACCCTGAAGAGAAACCAAAACATTTCTAGCAGCCTTTTTTTTTGGCTTTCTTTACTAAAGCTACTGTAAATATGGGCTTTTACAGAAGCATGACTTCAAAATGGAGGTTGGTGATTCACAACATGGAGTACCTGTGGAGTTGGGAGTGTGCGGGGAATCGTCCCCCTGTCGGGCCCCCAAAGCTGTCTTCATGGCGTAGAGGTTGGCCTCCTCCTGGAACTTACCAATGTTTTTCTTGTAGCGGATTCTCTTGTTGCCGAACCAGTTGGAAACCTGTTGGAAACACAAACAGCTCGTAATGTGTTCATAAAGTCTGACATTGGAAAAGAGGGTTCATTGTTAACCACTGAGACCAGGTACTGAATGGGACATTTTCAGAACTCTTCCAGCCTGATGTTTTTAAAAAAGAAGCTGTTTTATTTAGTTTCCCCATTTAATATAACCATTATGCCCCCTAGTGGCCAAACACAGAACTGCAACTCTATGAATTTGGGCAAAAGGATCATTTGAACATGCAAATAGACTCGATGCAGGAAACACAACAATGCTTCTACTTTTCAGACAGGACAGACTGGGTTACCTGAGAGACGGTGATTCCACACTGCTTGGCAAGCTCCTCTTTGGCTTCTTCACTGGGATATGGGTTAGACAGGTGGGAGTAGAAATATTCGTTCAGGACCTCTGTGGCTTGCTTGCTAAAGTTGCGTCTTTTACGTCTGATGAGACACAAACAGAGGATTAACTTCTTCACATTCTGTCCAGCATCATTTTAGTTTCCTTTTCATGTTCTCACATACATGCTGACACGGCCATTAAACATTTACAGGACATGCAGGGAGTTCAAAAAGAGATAAAAACACCACAAAAATGTAAAAAAGATTAATCGCGGCGATAGCGCAAGTTGAATCCAATCATTACGAAAGTCATAGAGATGCAGAGCCCAGAATAGAAACACATTACCTTCTTTTTTTGCAGTTACAATAATCTAATACTACATGGGTATGGAGTAAACTAAATTAGCATATTTACAGCACGAGCTACTTTGCACTGTAATGTATTCAAAGAATATGAGACCACAAATACCCGTCACTTATAACTAAAACTGCAGAGGGAACTTAATGGAGACGTCACAGATGATCTGTGGGTCAGACCGCAGCAGCATAAAAGCAACAATTCACGCACGTTTCACCATCTCTGCACCAAAAGCTTCATCCCAGACTTTTATTGCTTTGCCTCAATGTGACTCATTGTTTGAGGTCAAAATGCAGAAGCTGTGGGACTACGTTGGGCGGGAAATAACCTTACAGCTCTTAATGCAGAGAACGGCCCATAAGGTATGCAGCTTGGGAAAACAAGTGATGCTACTGGTGATGAGTACAAAAGAAATCTATATGAAACACTAACAGAAAAGGTGAAATCTACGGGTCAATGGTGCAGGACACTTCTCATGTATGTCCATGGATGATCTTTTCTATCTAACATCAGTCTGGAGCATCCAGAGACAAACCCCAACAGAAACACCAGGAGCATCCAGAAAAAGTGAATTCTTCACTCAGAAACCTCCTTCATCTCCATGGAAACCAACAGGACCTTGCAATTCAACATTGGTCTGAATGTTTCACCTAAACTTGCTTTTAATTTCTCGCTTTTGGATCAGTGTACATGTGAGCCAAATGTGTCTGAAGATGTTGGTTTCTTTTATGTTTAAAGACGAAATCTAAATGAAATCCTTGAAAATGAAGTAAAGACAAACGTATGTCCCACCTGGCGTCGAGGAAGCGGGACCTCAGGATCATGACAGCCTCACAAGTGCTCTGCTTCAGCTGGGTCTGGATGGAGCTGAACTTGCGGTGGATGATGGCCACCATGCGCTCGATCTCCCGCGGGGTTACGGGCCGCGTGCGCGACTGTTCGCGCAGCAGGTTCATCACATGGGTGGTGAATTCAGTGCACGCCTGGGTACAGGACCGCAGAGAGCAATAAAATGAAGCTGTGGGATGGTTTTTATGACATTCCCAGCATGCACACACCAGAATAAACCATGACAACAACAATAAGCATGATGCTACAACATGTTAGCGTTTGTACCAGTTTTCATGTTGTTGCACAATCAGATCTGACAAAGTTATGATACAATATAGTTTCACACATTGTTTATATTTCATCTTGTTGTGTTCAGCCTGCTCTGGAACAGAAGATATCGATCACGTTACGCTACTGAGGCTGCTTATACGGACATGGGACAAGCTTCCCAAGATGGCAGGATTTGGAAAAATACACTTCTACTGCTGACACTTTCATAGAAAAGAAAAAGTCACACATGGGCAAGACAGACGCTCCTGCAGTGTGAATACAGCCTTATTAATCATTAATAGTATATCTATTGGGTCAAATAATATAGATTCAGAACAAAGACCCCCCTGCATTGAGAAGTTTATGAGTAGAAAAGCTTGAATAGCAGTGTTGTTTGACAGAAGAAATAAAATAACACACTTTAAGTTAATTTGATAGCTGTTAGAAAGCACATATAAAGTGCATTTCGAAAAGGATTAATGGTAAATATGTCGAGCAGAAGTGTTTATGTTGTTACGTTTAAAACCGCTGATTCTCCCATAACTCCCCAGAAGTTATTGGTGTTATTTCTCACAAGTCATCATTTAAGGCGCTAACTGAAACAGACAGAGATGTCCTCCCTCCACCCACTCAAAGAAAGCTTGTGCTTTGAAAGCTTAACATGCCAGTGAGTTACACTCCTGCAGGGCAGCTTCAGTAAAGGGCAAACGTGTACAGGCCAACTTAAAGCTCGGCTCCTGTTGCGACACGGTACCTGCTCATACTTCTCCAGCTCAGTGTGGTAGATACTGCGAATCTGGCTCAACTTGCTTTTGTAGTCGGAGTGCTCGAGCGAGCTGTCAGGGGACATCCCTCCTGAGCTGGTGGCAGCGGACACGGCGGCGGCAGCTCCACCGCCCTTTTCTGGCCCCGCGACACCCTCCGCCAGCAGCATGTTGTCTAAACGCACCAGCTGAGGATCCTGAGGCTCCTCCTCCTGGTTGTTCCTCATCGACAGGCCTGTAAAAGACACGTAGACATGTTTGAGCTCAGTCAGTGGTATATGTACAGACTGTACAGCTGCCTATCCCAACACGTAATACGTCACCTACTAATAACTAGTCTTATATCTGGGACATAAAAGGTCAACTGGAAAACGCCCAATCCTAACAAGGTGAAAGGGGCCATATCTGCACCAAGTGTAGCAGTTAGACATAGTATATAAATCAATTCTCCTCCCACACTTGTATAATGGAGTATGTACAGTATTGTCATTTAACAGCCAGCTGAGCTGTCGCCGTACTCATAACGCAGCAGTGCGTGAGAACATACAGAGTGAAAGACCTGTTTTGGTAGAGCGAAAGACAAAATATGCTCATTATCTAGTTTAGAGGATCTTCTTTTCAGGGATGTGAAATCAGTGTTGGTAGAAGTTCAAATAGTAATTAGAAATTGGAAACAGCTTGGTCCAATTTATGTTGAAATCTAAATTAATTCGTTTTTTCCATATAAAAGCATTACTAATCATCTTTTTTATGCTGTAACAAGAGTTTTTTCTGATGATCAGCAAACACTAGGGTAAAGTAGAGTGTAACAGCTGTCCTGTACATCTGTTTGTTCAGCAGATTATAAACCAAACAACTTTTGCATTATCATATTTATTCTGTAATACTTAATTACGGACAAACGAGGCATTCAGCTTAGTTATCACTTTATTCGCTCGTGATGACACAGTGTCAACAGTGTCTAATAACGCTGCAAGATGAAATGATATGCTGAAATGCTAACTGTGACCGCTTTAAAAAGCATGTGAGGAGCGATAACCCACCAGTTTTTTCCTTGATCTCGCACAAAACACTGAACAATGCGGGTTTCATCCGGTGACAGTTGAGAGCATGTTTCCTGTAAAAGCCGGGAAAAACATAATTACTAGTTGGCAACAAGCTAACAATACACAGAATAGTGACAGCATGCAGATCGACCAAAACAAAAACATTGACCGAGTGACAGATCAACTACCTTTAGTAAAGCTAAGTTAGCAACCGTTAGCTGCTAGCTAACTATGAAACAAACCGCACATTATTTACTCTCTAATGGGCTGTATGCTATATATAATTTGTTAACAAATATTTCTCACTTGTTTATACCGTAATATAAGCGTAATGCCTTTATTTGGAGTCGCTTTATTTGTTGGAATTCGACATTGCTTGCTGTACCATTAGCTGGTTAGCATCGGTTAACGGCTAGCATGCTAACAATGGTTGCGATAACAATCGCAGCAGAAAGAAATGTGTGTTTTCCAACTAAGATGAAAGAAATAAAAAAGCTGCGCTTAAACATAACAATAGTTGATAAAGCACATCATCCGGTTTGAACAAAATCAACTTTATTTTTCCTAAGCTAGCCAATTATTTAGCCTGTGGCTAATTAATCTAAACAATAGACTGAAGTTCAGGAAACTTTGCGACTCCGAGATACACTCAAAACAAAAACCAGCCGCGGGGTCACTTACATTAAAAATAGTATTTTAAAGAAAAAAACTAAATCGTCACTAACTTTGCTTGTGCCTCGTCCAAACTTTGGTCGGTGATGGTCATTATTTGCTGCAGTATGTCACCGATATCTCTGCGGCTTTCATGTCCGTTCTCTGTGCCCTCGAGGCCCGATTCTCCTCCGTCCGACCGGTGCTGGGAGGCTTGATGAACCGAGTTCAGCGCGTGCATCCCCGGGTGGCCGCTCACGCCCAGTCCCCGGCCATTGGAAGGCCCGTTGCCCGTCAGAGGCTGCTGCTGCAACATCTTCAGCGACGCACAGTGGCGACGACTGCTGCCTAACTGCGCTCATACAACCCCAACACAGCCCGATCCGAGGCATCGCGGCACAGCTGGCTCCCCTAGCGATTAACACCTAAACTTACAAGCACCATGAAGCATGTCATAGGGTTTTTTTTTGTTGTTTGTTTTTTCATGCTGCACCATAGTCGTAACAAACTGCAAGGTTGAAAGCGACCACAGCAACTAAACATCTGCACGCTTTGCATTGAAGAAGCAGAAAGCAGCTGTTTGGATATGACTGTATGTGTGTCAGTGTACAGCAAAGACAAAAGATCAAAGCTAGTTACTGTTAAACTACAATGCAAAACCTGCTTACAGGGCTCAGATTAAAGATGATTTCTCTTTTGGGTAATGATAATCTCCCTTACACCACTTCTCTCAATTGTTTCAACTTCTCGTTTAAGCAGAAAGTCAACAGGATGTGTGCCAAAACCACAGCCCCATCAGAACTGTGCTCTTGTTTCAACATGTTGCAGCTGACTTATTGAAATGCTGAAAAGTCACAGCAGCTGATCATCCAGCTCTGAATTAAGACAAAACTGAGGAGACCTTGCTCAGGACAGGAGCACGCCTAGGCAGACCAAATCCACGCCATGGCTGCCTTCTGCTTTTTACAGCTTTATTTCATCATAGTCTGACAAGGCAATGTGGGCCAAGTAAATAGGGGTGGGCTGTAACAAGAGGAACAGGAAGAGGAGATGAGAGAAAGAAGGTAGCAAGGCACACTCAGAGAGGGCGAGAGCTTGTCGCGTCGGCATGCAAAACTTTTCACAACAGTTTTCTTTTTTCACATTTGTTTAAAGATACTGACAAGACAAGTGGTGAGCTAAAAAATGCTGCGCTCAGTCTGTGGTGACTTCAAGAGATGATGTGATAAGGAGATCCAGTTGAAAAAGACAAAAGTAAGGTGGATTTTTCTTATAACTGACTTGATATGTTGTAGCGAAAGTAACTTTTGGAGGGAAATTAAGATCTGTTTGGATAAATGTCTTTAGAAACTTTGGTAACTTAACATTTTGTTCTGTCACGTCATGTAACTAATGGAAATATATGTTATTACTGCTAGATTTTTCTACCTAAACATCTGTAACAGCGAATCCAGAACTTGCTGAACTGGTTTGTCATATTTCTCCCAGAGAGAAAAGCACAGCTCCTTGGTCCTCGAGTCTGTTAACACATGTCTGTCAAGCTTGGTATTTCTTTTCCCCTGAAGTAAAAGCAGTGGAAAGCCTGTTTTTTTTCTTTTTAACCCTTTTTTTGGTGTATCTTCTCATCAGACCATCAGAGATTCCACAAGACACAGATTCCACTAAAACTCAAAGTTGAAATGGCTGAAGTGGATCTGCAGGAGCCTCTCATCATCACCGAAGACGGAGACATGACTGAGGATATCAGAGAAGCCGAGGCGACAGGCAGCTCGGACGCCTTCGTGCGAAGCTGTAGCGGAGCATCTGCTCTCGGAAAGGAAGAAGAACACTCAGAGGACTCAAATCGAGAAGCGGCAGCGAGCAAAACGTGTTTACAGGAGAAACAGCAGGCAGAGCCGGAGGAGGGCCGGTCTAAACCGGAGTCTGATAATGAGAGCACGAATGATGGACTAAACACAGATAATGCTGAAGATGAAGAGAAGGCGACTAGAGAGAAACCCAGTAGCACGGCGGAGGACAGCGTTACGGAGCATCAGCTGGACACAAAGAGGTTAGATTCTGCTGAGAAACAACAGCCTGAGAGGGAAGAGAAGCAAGCAGAAGACCCCCAGAAGGTGGGTGAATGACTCAGAGCTCACATGAACTTTCTGGAGACTCTGTAAGAAGTTTCCAGGTTGTTTGTAACGTGTTTGACTTCATCATTTAACCACATACGGTACCAAAAACCAGTGTCATGGTGGGGAAAAGAACAGCTTTTATTCTTTTAGAAGGCGAGTGGGAGTTTCTACGAGCAGAAACATCTTTTTGTTTTGTTTCTTTTGCTGTGCCGCTCACTCAGAAAGCTTTCCTCACACCCCCATTCTGCCTCCTACCTGCATTTCCTCAGGCTCACCTGTTAACCCCTGACTTCCCGGAGGCGCTCTACGAGCTGCTCTGCACCCTGCAGGAGGGGAGACGTCTGAATGACCAGCGCTGCTCCTTCAGGATGGAGAGGGGGATGAGGAGGAGGTGCCATTCTGAGCCTAACACCACAAGGCCAGCTAACAGAGGTGTGTGTGTGTGTGTGGAGGGGGGGGGGGGGTTGTTTTCCATGATACAGTAATGACTCAAGGTTTCAGCAAGGTGAAACCTCATGAAGCTAGTGATACTCCAGGTTCTCTGTGATGACTCAGCCGCCCGCTTATCAGTTAAAACTCCTCCTGTTTGCTTTTGTTTTCCAGTTGTCTTTTCTTCCATGACTTCACTGCAGAAAGAAGAGTTTTTTGATCTGGTGGCCACCGCACAAGCCCGCCGGCTAGACGACCAGCGAGCACAGCTGGAAAAGTCTCCACCAGCGAAGCCGAAATCCAGAAGCTTGAGAGGAAGTTTAAAGCAGCTGTCTTTTGTGAAGAAACCTGCACCGCCTTCCGTCTGCAAAGATGATCTGTACGACATGATTCTCACAACACAGGTAAGCGGGCCCAACTTCTTCTGGTGGAATATTGTCACGCAGCATGGGGAAGAAGTCTGGTTCTGCTTCTGTCCTCAGGCCCAGGGCAGGTTGGAGGACCAGCGCAGCAGAGCTCCTGGTCCCATGGACGATGACGACTTCTTCTCTCTGCTGCTGAGAGTTCAAGGAGGACGCATGGACGAGCAGAGGACTGAACTACCATGCCTGCTGCAAACCTGAGACGGGGAATAAGAAAGAGTACTGCAGCCGTTATGCCTTAATGTCTCTTTTTAAAGAGCGCTTCTTCATTCTCCTTATTTTCTCTCCCATCCTGTCGATGCTTTATTTCGGGAATCGATACCCCGCCTGAGTGTCAGTGTTAAAGTTGTAGCAAAGACATTTTTAGCACAACTTTAGGGATGCTTCTAATAAAATGTTTACTTAGTAATATTGTTTTTTTCTTTAGTTAATCTGCATCCGTGCGTCAGTAGATGTGCTTATTGTTGGAAAATTTGATAGCATATTTGCAACCAGCTGCCTGATGCTTGCACACGTCTTAAAGGTGGATGCAGCGAGCTGTTCTCTGTTTTACTTGTTTGTAAAGTAGTTACGATGATCAAACTCACCAGATTTGGTGATGAAGAGATGAGAATACCTCTAAGGTTGTGGAGCGCTTGCATGTTTGTGAGAATTCTCCTGTAGAATAAACTAAAACTATATTTTTATCATTTCTTTCTTTCTGTTTGTACATAATGTCTATGTTTAATCAGCAAAATGTGAAGTTTAATACATCCACTGATGGTATCTTGATATTTCTTCATCATTTCTGTATTATGCAATACTATGTCATCTCACGGGTTAGGTAAACCTGCTTGGTATACCATTAACCATCATCCCGTCTGCCAGATCCTCATGAACGTGCGTTTCTGTATAAAAGATGGCTGCACGTGAGTCAAAGCATTCACACAGGAATCTAGGGGCAAATGAGCCAAAGATAAAGGTGTTAATTTTTGACTGAATGAATGGCCTGCTGTTAGGTGTTATCACAAACTTCCTGAATCTTAGTTTACATTTCTGTTCATCACTGAAAGCTACACATATTCAGTGTTTTTTGTAGTTGTGTAACTAATAAAACGTATTTTAAATAGTTAAAAATCTTCTATATATATCTGTGAAGTCAGTTTATACTTGACTTTTAACTGGATTTCTTTAAGCAAACCAAGTGAAAACTACCTTAAGTCACAGTATTTACTGTTAAATAGACCATAGTTTTCACTCATCACAAGCCATGACCTAATGCGTCCATGTTTAAGGCTAAATATCTTTTTAAAAAATTCTGCAGGTGTTAATCAAGGCCATATTGTGTCAACAGCTTAAAGGGACCTCCCTGAAACCCGTGACCCCCTCTGCAGGGTGTTTTGTCTGCTCAGTACAGAGGAAACCTCTCAGAGGAAGTCCTGGTCAGTCTGCAATAGAGGTTAGAGTTTACTAGAGAATGCTGTGTCACTTCCTCAAACAGACTCATGCATGCGTGATTCGATAGCAACTCTGAACAACAGCAATGCTGCTGGCAGAGAAACAGATAAAACATATAAGAGAGAAACAAAAGCAGATTTCTTTATGGTTGTGAAAGAGTCAAACAGGAAGAAACAACAGCGAGCCGTCTGCTTGTGTTCCACTTTTATAAAGGACGTGTGCAATAAATGTTTTTCTCAGATTGGCTCAGTGTTCTGCATCACTTTGTTCCTCATCAGGCAGATTAGAGACCACTTGTCAAGGCCAGATATCAGTTCTGCAGGAATTTGCAACATGCAATGTTTTACTAGTTAATCCTTCTAGACTGATAGCGTATGGAAAGAAAGAAAGGCTGTAAATCTGTGCTTCTGTCTGAATACTAGCTCTGTTATAAAGCTTCTATCTAACAGGGCTGGAGTCGCATAAGGTTCCAGGTATTTTATAGACACAACAACCTGTAACTTCTTTCTGTTTTTTTCAGGAAATAGAAGTATATGCAGAGGTTTATCAGGATCTGCAAACATACATGCATATAGTTGGAAAGTTAGTATATTGTGTTAATTCTTCAACACAACTTAAACCATTTTAGAGAAGATGTTGCTGATTTTTTTTTCATTCTCGGACAAGATGCTTCCACAGCTTCAATAATGATGTGGTCCAGGCTTGGGGGAGGATTTGTCATTCTATAAGACCCGTTGTCACGGATTTTCAGTCCAATTCTTGTGTCAGATGTTTCCTTTCCATAAGAATGTGTAGATGGATAGACTGATGGGTTCATCTTTCAGGCCATGTGTCAGGTCTTTGCTGGATTTGTTCTTATTTATTCAGCTCATCATTTTCAGATGGGTTAAAAAAAGAACCTCATGTTCTTTTTTTCATGCATTGGTAAAGCTGAAACATGCAAATTTCTCAGCTGTTGTTCAGAATCAGCTTGTTGTTGCAAAAATGCTACTTTCAGTTTGTCAAATAATCCCATTCTGGCTATTTTCATAGATATGAGAGAAGAAATTAGGACAAACTTGTGCTGAAAGATCTCATTGTAAATGTATTTTGTTCTTTCATGTTTGTTTTGTGTCATAACACAGGTTTATCAATTTAGAAGATTTTATGGTAGAATGAGTCTTAGGTCAATGATGTGGTTTCAACAACAAAAAAAAAACATTCCTCTGAAATGGTCAGGAGCAAGACTGAACATGTGTGAATAAGCAATGTGGAAACAAAAAATGTCTTTGAAATAACTATAGCTCAAGGAAAAAACAATTCCAAGAAAGTCGGACTGTTTGGAAGCAAAATTTAAAAAACGAGCAGTTGAGCAGACTTTATCACAGCTCGAGAATTGTATCGATAAAGATTTTAATTAAAAATTAACTTGTTGATCACGTGATAATCATGGATCCTAATGCGGAAGTTATATCTGTTTTAAAAAGAGTTTTAGTGAATGTGTAACTAATATAAAGCTATTATTTATGCGCTACGTGTATTTTTCACGACAACCAGCGCCTGTCACTATGGACGGTTGTTATTTATCTGTTTATCTGTTGTTTACTCACTTCCGCAGAGCTCTGACGTCATCCATGCACGCGCCCAGACCAAAACAAGGATGTCGAAGAAGAAGAAAGTTTGGGGACAACAGCAAAAGACGTTCATCTTGAAGATAAACCAGTAAAACGCATAGGCTGCACGAGGAGAAAAATCCAGTTTAAGGTTTGTACACACAGTTAGCTTAAATGTTATCCGTCAGTCGCGTGAATGACGCAGCAGGTGAATTAATAGAAATCCTGGAATCGGGTGTTTAGATACACTTACTGCTTCAGGGTGACTTTCTGGTGTTTGCAACCGACTATTTGTAAGTTAATTTGAGATTTTATAGCAATACAAACGGGTTTGTGTCATTAATTTTTCTAAATTAGAGTTGCTGCTGGTTATTTTTTTGTATATTACACACGCCCCTGAACATGAATGAATAAAAGCTAGAAACACTGATTCATCACCTTCCCAACCAGGTATAACATGTTGGGATGCTGCTTCTGTGGAATCAGCTTCATAGCTAAATGTTGTCCTGTTGGTTCACTCTGAGATAAAAACACAACTAAGTAAGTTGGAAAATAAAAGTGGAACTAAGAAGTTATTTAAGATATATAAAAATTATAGCAGTAAGAGATTAACAATAAGAATACAATATGTAAAGTATTTACAACATTTCCAAGAGATCACAATAATTCAGCTTTATTTGTATAGCAACACTTAACAATAATGTAATCTCAAGGTGCTTTACTGACACATCAACTCGAACACATTCATAATAAATAGCCTAGTTAAGGGAAACCAACAAATTTGCTGAGGCGACAGTGGAGGAAGGAAAGACGTCCGGCATAACCCGGCTCAGGGAGGGCACCATCTGCCTCGACTGGTTGGGGTGGAGAGGACAGGGAAAACGGATCAACACCCTCTGCAGCTTTTATCCAGGAAGACCTGCCGAAAAAGGAGAAATGTGTTAATGATGCTGCCATATGTTTCCACATGGAGGATTAGGAGCAGAGGAAAGAAAAAGGAAGTGCTGGTAACATGGACCTGAACGAGATTCTGGATTTCCAGAATCTGTGGTCTATTCTATCCTCCAGGGTGGAGCCACTATCATCCCAGAGAACCGCGACGCAACTGAACATACCAGCGCAACCACGCAGGTGGTGTTTCAGTAGCTCCTGGTTGAGGTTCAGGATGTCAGCTAAATGGAAGCTTTGCACACATTTAGCTTTGTTCATTCTACAGAAGTTGATCTTACAAGTTATACTATCGGTCTGTCTTAAGATAATTTGGTAACAGTTGCAGCTATTTATTAATGTTAGAGTTATTACAATACAACCAATGTGAATAATAATAAACTGTAAAGCGATCCTTGATGTGAGTCTGAAAAGCAGGCACAGTTTCTCCTGTAAAATATTTGTTTTGTATTGTGCAGTGAATAGTTTAAATGTTTAATCCTGAGATTTGCTTCTCTTGGAGAATAATGTTTCTAAGCAGTTACTTTTATTGGCTGTGAAAGAAAAACTAATAGCAACATAGAAATAAACGTATTCTGCCATTTCTGAGTTGTGACTAACTATTGCTAAATCTATTTTTCTTTCTCAGATGCTCCTGTTTCTGTCCCTGCTGATTGTCTTTGCACCACTGGGGGGCGACACCACTCCAATCAGCTGCTACAATGACCAAGGAGACGCTGTTGATTGGTACATATCCTGTTAGGATCTTGTAACCTCGTTAGGTGCTGTAAGTCCTGGACAGCAGAGTCGGTTTTCATGTTGCTGAAACATTTACATCCTCCTCCCCATCCCCCTGTGTGTGTGTGTGTGTGTGTTAGGTTCTATATGTACAAGCTGCCAAAAGAAGATCTCCAGAAAACTCCCCCCCGGGGTGAGATGTATTTGCTGCTGGAGAAGGGGAGTAAAGGCTGGACTGAGGGGCAGACCAGTGTGAACGACAGTGTGGGAGCTCTGGGCCGGACTGTGGGACAGCTGTACTCACAAGGAAAGGTGTGCTTCCATCTGCTGTGCTTGTTGCCAGATACAGAATAAATACAGCTTCTACCTTTTGGATTAAAGCCAGCTGCCTTTTAAAATGGATCAGCACACATATGAACTCCTTCAGATGTTCATAATCTAGATTTAGTTTACCTCTACTGAGTGTAGTTTTGTGTCGTATCCATCCATTTTCACTGCATGTAGACACATTTATTGTTTCCTGGTTCATGTTTTGTTGCACAACGTTTGGTGATTATTGCTGCATTCAGTGTTTTTTGTGGCCCTTTAGAAACCCGCAACTTTCTGCTTGTCTTGTCTTCTACTTTTTCACTGAATTTTAAGCATTTTTTTATGTTTCCAGTGGCATTGACCAGTCTAACAGAACTTTCTAACATTTGTTATGCATTTCAGGTCATTTTCCTGCCAAAAGATCTATTTTTATGTCCAGAATTATTCTGTTGGATTTTAACTCACAATGTGTTGATAAGGATAATCTTTCATCATTACTTTGCTATATTTAATGCAAACAAGCCTCACTCAGTTTGTACAGTGAAACTTATTACTGCAAAAATGCTTTAAATCAAATGTAATTTAACTCATGAAAAATCTGTGGATTCGTTTATAAGACCTGTTCTGTGTGTTTACGGCAGCGATGAGGGATAAAATGAAGCTTTTTCTGCAGCACAACACCAACGTTTTACATCAAACTAGCATTATTATTTTTGTCATCTTCTGCTTTTTGTCCGCAGTCATAAGACTTCTCTTTTCATGACACACACTGAATTTGCTGCTCAGCATATCTTTTTTTATGTTAAAGTCACGTTTTTCCTGTCACAGCTTAATGCTGCCCAGTGAACCGGAAGTGAAAATGTGCATTTGCATTTCTTCTCATTTGGTTTGTTCACATTGCTGTAAAAGAAAAAGACAAAATATTTTTCTGTCAACGTGTCTCGTAAAGTGTTCTGCTTTTTATTCATTCTCTCATGAATAAACATGAAACCCTTTTTTTTTCAGGCTTCGGATGTAGCGTACATCCTTTACAATGACCAGAGACCACCGGAGGAGGTCAGGGGCAACAGTGGAAGCAGAGGGGGGCACACTAAAGGTATTATATTACCTTTATATACACATTATGGTGTAAAACTGAGGAGTTTAAAAAGTTTTTTCTTCATTTATTTAACCTGTTAACTGAAAATAAGTTGTTTTTTTAACTGAATGAGGAGGAGGCATTCATTATTTTGTGACTTATTTGATTATTTTCACTTCAGGTGTTGTGCTGCTGGACAACAATCAGGGCTTCTGGTTGGTTCACAGCACTCCTCACTTCCCCCCCATGCAACAGGAGGGGCAGTTTTACTACCCCAGTAGTGGTGTGAACAACGGGCAGAACTTCATATGCGTCACTTACCCGCTCGACCGTTTCCAGACCATCGGTAAGACTGGATTCATGCCGTGTTGCTTCAGGAAAATGCAGATAACATGAAAGGAAGATGTATAAATGCTTCAAGCTGCCATTATGTTGCTGCAGTGGGATGATGCTGCTCAGACTGAATATGCTTCGCAAGCTTAGTTGCAAATATTTGTTCTCTCTATAGTTGGAAAAGTCATTTCACCATTTGAATGGCTGGAAATTATGCAAACATGAGAAGAAGAGTTGGATAGAAAACCTTGTTACACCTTAACAGTGAAGCAAGCAGAAGATCCAGTTCAAAGTGGGTGATGACATCATGCGCAGACAGAAATAATTGTCCTGTCTTCACAAGAGTCGTTAATAATCCAGTCAGGTGTTGACATGGCAACAACAATAGAATCAAGGTAAACAGGTGTCGTCTCCGTGTCACACGTCTGCCTCTGCAGCTTCCTGGCGAACTCAGCGGTTGGCGTGGTTGCTATGGCGGAGGCCGGGCTAATGTGATTAGACTGAGGTATGTAACCATAGTGATGCAAGCCTTCACACAGGAGCAGGGATTTGCTTTATCAGATCCTTGTCTCTCCGGCTGAGTTACAGAGAGCCTCCGGGGTGACGTTGGTGGGTTGTTTAACAACAGAGCGTGATCACAGCTTTCAGAGACCGCTGAGAACACTTCACCACAAGTCAGTGTTTAGTTTGAGAATAAAAGCGCCGACCTGTTGTGGCTCTGCAAACATGGTCTCCATCAGCGTCGCAGGCTGGTTATCCTTTTTGGATGCAAGTCAAGCGATTTAGGAGAAATCCAGATTCTGAGAAGCTGATGGGAGCCTGATTGTCACTCACATTTACTCACATGATCCTGTAAAACCCAGGAGAGACACTCGGAAGAGACTGGAGGAAATTTCATGCTAATTAATGCATATTTTCACATCCAGCTTTCTGGAGTAAAAATGACAAACAGCTTTGTGTTTACGGTCTCTTAAAAGCTTCATGCAGCTTTTCCTGCTACGGTTAAGAGTAAAAAAATAAAAGAGTTCAATATTTAATGTTGCAAACAGATGCAGTGGTTGATATACATCTGTACGTCCGTCCCTCCCTCCCCAGCTTACCTCTGCAGCTACTCCTGGGGGGTTCCAAGGCATTTCCAGGCCAGAAGGGATGACCCCTCCTGCAGGTTCCTGATCTGCTTCGGTGTTTAGTCACAGAGAGAAGTTGGTGGAAAACCTCCATCATTCTGCTACCCCCCCCAATCCCAGGCTGAGCCCAGTCAAGCTCATTGCAGTCACTTGTATCAACTCAGTTAAATTCAGAACCTTGAATCTTGCAGTTTTTCTATGTAGCCCTGCTCCAACACATCTGACTCAAATTTAACAGGCATTGTACAGAACTTCGGACGCCTCTGATCTGCATCACGAGCTCAGACGCAGAGGCGCTGACCTTTCACCCTGACCACCTCACACTGCTGCAAACCAGTCAGGTGCAAGCTGAAGGTGTTGCTCTGAGGAAGCAAACATGAAAAGCAGAGCCGACTGGCGTGTTTGATCCCGTGTTTGTCTGCAGTGACATAAAAATTCACATCTGTATAAATGATGGGGATCTTGTTGTTTTTTTTTTTCATATGTTTTACATGTTTATCAAACAGGAATAAATTTAGTTCAGAAAATATCAAAAGAGCAACTTTCCACCAGCAAGTAATGGTTTTGAAAAGTTTGAAAGCACATAGTAAAACCAGATGAGCAAAAAGGTGAATGGATGTTTCTGAGCTGACTCTGTGCAGTCAGATTATCCGTCAGCCATGTGTTCTACGGGGACGGGGTCAGCAGCGTTTGCCTTAAATTTAACTTGTGTCGCACCGCAGGAGAGCAGCTGCACATCAATCAACCTAATGTATACGACTGCAACGTCCCAGAGTCCTTGGCGTCCCTGGTGCCAGCGCTGGCCGCTGTCTGTGACAGAACAGGTCCGTCCGCACACATCTTCCCACATGTCAAAACTATTTCCAACCGCAGCGTGACACTGACCTCGAAGGATGGGACCGACTTCATCAGCTTTGCCAAAGGAGCCTCATTTGACAACGGTACGACAGAAATAAAAGCAGTAAAAGTTTGGATTTGCTCACGGTGACTGACCTGAGCTTCCATCACTGTTCATGCCCTCTGTGTGAGCTTAAAAGCACCTTTCTTCTGCTTCTTCAGACCTCTATCATTCCTGGGTGGCCCCCACCCTCCGGTCGAACCTCCTGGTTCAGTTCTGGGTTCGCTCCACAGGTGTCCTCCCCTCCGACTGCTCGCTGGGCTGGAAGGTTCTGGACATCACGCTCATCAACCCGGGGGAGACCTTCACCTTCAAATCCACTCACGACCACTCCAAGTGGGCGGTTAGCCCCACTCCGGCAGGGCGCGGGGCGGGAGGGGGCTGGGTGTGCGTGGGAGATATAAACCGGAACGAGGCTGAGGAGAAGCGCGGCGGAGGAACGGTGTGTTTGCAAGACCCGCTGGTGTGGAAGGCTTACCGTACGGCGGCGCTGCAGTGTGAGGCGTGTGGAGGGGGAACAATCAAGTGTTGATGCCTGATTATCAGCTGCTGAACACCCCCCCCCCCCTCACCCCCCCATTACCAGCAGGATTTACATGCTTCTCATGTCCTGCTGCTTCATGATTATCACATCCTTTACATTAAAGATTTCATTTAAGGATGTTTGCAGAATTTATATATATAAAAAAAATCATTTTCTCGTGATTATGCAACAAAAATCCTGTGAAGCCTAAATTTCATGCATTTGTCTTCATTTCCTTTCACTCTTTCATGCATATTTGCATCCAGGTGACTTCCAATCATGCTGAGTGTTTCATTTTCTCCCATTAATCAGAAAGCAGGAAAAGAACACAGCAAATTCTGCAAACATTAATGAAAAGCTGCTAGCTAGCGGGCTACGTAGACGCACATTTCAAACAGCCTTTTAAATGTTTTATGAGGAAGCAAATTCATATCACATTTGCATAACCTCATGAAACTGTGTGTGTGATCCTTCATTAATGCACTGATACCAGTACTAGTATCTGGTATTGCTCCGATACCGTGTGCAAGCACATTTACTGCACATGTATGAGCAAATGCTCACAGAACAGTGCCGGAGGAGGATGAATAGCTGAATATGACAGAAAGCTGGGGGGGTGAAAAATATGGTGTTGAGTTTGAAAAGCACAAAAAACCCCGAAGTGCCACTTAAACATGAAAGTGTTGCTTTAAGTGCAGCTACTGGGTGCAGTTTCACCTGCAGACATGGTTCTAGACTGGATGGGTGCTGCACCAGTAAATCTGCCGTTTTCTGCCTCTGGCAGCATTAGCTGGTCGGGGTGGGGGGTTCTCTGGGAGAGGGTTGAGTCTTGCCTTATAAAATGGATTTTATAAGTGTCTCACTTAAATGAACAGTCTGGGATTAAGTGTTCATCAAGGACGTTTGGTTCATGCACATCTTTCACAGATGATTAAATAGACTGACAACATTCAGGTGTGAGGAATGCTTTAATACTTCAATGTTTGTGTTAATGAGTTTGCAGGACTGTCTTTGTACCCCTCGTGCCCTTTTCCCACACTTTTCATGTGCTTTGGTGTCTAACTTTCTACATACGTGCACTGATTTTGCTTGGAGACAAAGGTGCTTGTTGTATTGAATGTGAATAAAAAGACTACTACAGAGATGTAATAGCAGTTGCTGATGTAAAATGTAATCACTTAGCTTTGAAATGTCAGTTTTCATTGACATGTACAGACAACTTTAATTGTTTGTTTTATATAAAAACTAAGCAGCACAGAAAACTTCTTGAATGTGGAATTTGTTACAGCATGTCATCCAAAAGCAAGTTCATATAAAAGTAAATTTATTACCACAAAAATAAGACATCCTGTATGTAGTGCATAAATAGATTTGATGTGAAACTACACAACACTGGAGGCGGCTGAAACGCCTCCATGTGTTCTGAATACATTCTAATGCAATCATGAGAAAGGTGAGCACCCGGTACAGAAAGGCACTAAAACTGGTTGGTAGCACAACGTTATGTTCGCACACATCATCTATTATAAGTCAGTCCTCTCACTGGTGCTACAATGCTCAAACCTCCACCACTTAAGAGGCTTCATCAATGAGCAGGAAGTATAGCAACCAGAGGTCACAGGACTAAATTTAGATCAAACACCTAAGTGTTTGTTTTAAGCATGAAGTTGTGTTCCAGAAAACAGAAAAGACGCATCATGTAGAGCTGCTGGAAAACAAAGTTTAGCTGTTAAAAAGTTCAGATCTGGAAATCCTTAAACCTAAAAATGGGAATTTTCTC
Source organism: Pseudomugil tenellus (assembly GCA_037177515.1). Taxonomy (NCBI): domain Eukaryota; kingdom Metazoa; phylum Chordata; class Actinopteri; order Atheriniformes; family Pseudomugilidae; genus Pseudomugil; species Pseudomugil tenellus. The sequence goes on along the minus strand of JBAMHX010000007.1, from coordinate 2,416,451 downwards.
TTTTTCTACATTTTTTTTCATGGTTTTGGTATTAAAGTGATGAGCTGAAGCAAAGCCACACGCTTTTTAAAGTGCTTACAAAGTCGTTTTAAAGCTGCAGTAATCAATTTCTGTGCACTAGATTTCAGAGGAACTCCTAAACAAGTGACATTCTTTCCATTTCATTTATAATTGGACATGCAAAGCAAAATGAAGTTGTTCACTTTGTGAACTCAATACCACTTTCATTTGAGTGCTATTTACGTCCTCAAATGGTTTGAAGAATAATATCTGATTTTTTTCACATTACAAAGAACAAGATTCAGGCTATTAAAAAGTTGGGGCCTAGCGTTGTGATCATATTGTAATTTCCATTTTTTCAATGTTGCATGGCTGCATTATTTTTCTCTGTGTTGCTACAGTGAATGGAATGCATTATTTCTGCTCCATCCAACGCTAAATGGGATCTGAGTTGATAAACATGTGGGATAGAAAATGAAAAATGAGCGTGCAATCTGCAGAGGCTGTATTTTTTGTAGGCTCTCTCTGCTCAATTAGCTACTGTTTTGGACAAAGAATCTGATGCCTGTAACTGCAACTAAATGAGTTTAAATTTGATTAATGCATGCATCCACCAATCCATATTTATTCTTAGCTGGGCACCAGCATGGTGCTGCTGTCCTTTAAAATTTCTTAGCTGGTAATTTGCACACTTAAGCAATCCAATGAGCCAGACAGTTCCTCCGCTGAATGTTAGCATGGGTAAGCTAGCAACACATAAACTAGATCAGGCAATTCTGCTGTTAGAGAGCTGCATTCCTGCAAGTGTTTGGAGTTTCCCTGCTGCAACGCAGCTTAGCAGATTGCACCAACTGTGGATATCGTCAGTCATCTTTTCATTTGCCTCATTTTCTTCTTTTTTTTTTGCCATGCTGATATTTTGAGCATGGATGAAACTGTAAAGAATAAGCTGTGAAAACAAATGTTTTTTTCCCCAAATTTGGCCTTGACCTACGTCATTGAGCAAATGTTAGTGTGGCTGCCAAAGCTCAGTCACATGACCACCACGTGCCCCACAAGGTAACTGCCATAATGAAGGTTACTGGTATTAGGACCACTTCTGGCCCACAAAAAAAGGAGAGATCATTCTCGGTTGTATTTTTTTTTTTATGTGATTCTTTTCATGCACAGTGTGTTGTTGTCTCGGACGAATAGTCATAGTGTTATTATAATAAATGGGGATCCTATTCAAAATCAAAGAAAGTACTCCAAGCTAGGCTATCAACTTACATCTGGTCCACATCTGGCCCACACACTTGCCAGTGCTGTAACTTTAAACATATAAGCTTGTCAGTTTGTAACATGGTAAATTGCTAATCCACCCAGTCAACCATAAAATTATCAGTAATTAACTTAAAAAAATCTGAATGTTTGAGGGCAAAAAGTTGTGACACGTTAACACACAACCCTTCCCAGCAACACACAGCTAAAGGAGCATTGTAAAGATGGTTTTCCATCTAATACCTGCAAAAAAAGGGAATGCTAAATAGTCTAACTTTTACTCTTACACACTGAACACAATCTGACTGGATTCCTGTTGGCTTTTATAAATCACAGCAATCTGTTGCATCCTTAGTTTGTTTAAAGATGAATTTACGGCATCTGTTCGTGGCGGATGTTGAGCAACTGCTGCAGAGACGGTAACAGTTCTACAGCTCTTTGGAAAAAGTATTTATGAACAACATTGATTAATGCAGCTTTGTGTTTATGCAGAAATGCTAATTTCTTTGAATACGAGATGAAATGATTCACATCATCTGGACGTATGCCGAGCTGGGTCAAATCTTGAAGGTTTTTGATGGATTTTTTTCCTTGATAAATTATTTTCCAGGCCTGGAACTATAACTGATATACAGACAATATAAAATGTATAAATATATACAAAACACGTATAATTCAAATCAACATGCTCCAGTGTTTTGCTACAGCTATGCGACAGTTGCTTTCAGAGCTCCTAGAAATGCTACCTGTCAGTGATTTGCACCAGAAGAACTTAGTTAAAGGCCTCAGTTGCCCTTCCTGCAGGTGTGAATTTTGTGAAGCATACTGTTTGAAAAACGCGAGAAGTGACAGTTTCTCTGCAGCAGATGGCTCTGGTGAACACAGCAGCTGGAGCTGGGAATGTCTGCCACGGCTTGCTGCGTGGAGTCGATTAAAAATGCGAGCTGACTCCATCATGGCGCTTTGGCAGAACAGACTTGGTCGGAGCTGGAAAGGAAGGCATGTTTACGTGGGAAAAGGCCGTGTGTGCTGAGCGGGAGAGCCCGCTCTACGACTCTGAAGTTCAAGTCAAAATAAAGTTCGGACGAGTCTCCTCCCCTTGGCCTTGATTCGAGGAAAAGTGGCGCTCGTCTCTGTGCTGATTGGCTGGGAGCCAAGAGGAGTGTTCCCGCCTTTCCTTCTTAACAGGAAGTCAACGCTGGATGAGGTCATGGCGTAGAAAACGTTTCCTGTAGCGGGAATGACCAGTTCTGCATGAGGATGAGAAGAGACATATGTGAGTGTATGATAAATCAGCCGCGTCCTTAAAGCAGCAACACGGATGAACATATAACATAGAAAAGGCCATCGCTAGGGTTATATATCCCCGAACGCCCCCAATCCTCAAATAAACACAATACAGTAACATAAAGCCGCACATGTAATACCCTGTAACTATAGTAACAAGTCTCTTATCATATTTATTCATTGAGCCTCACTGAACTCAATGATGAAGAAAGTAGACTGTATATTAAAACTAATTAGAATTTGAACCAAGCAGGTATGATGTCATTCCCAGATACATCCTGAGGTCATGACCTTTCATTTCCACTTGAATTGAAGTTAATCTCACAAATATTTGCAACGATGTGGTCAAAATGGTGATTTTTCAGCTACAAAGCTCCATCTAGTGTGAAAATATTAAACAAGGCAGGGATGATGTCATGATGGGATACATCCTGAGGTCATGACCTTTTACTTGCACTTGACTAAAGGTCAACAACACAAATAGTTCCAGAGATATAGCCAAAAATATAATTTTTTGTGCATAAAGCGCCAACCGGGTAGGGAAACCATAAATCCCAAATCCCTGAAATTTGATACAGGTCGTCCTCTTGAGGACGTAAACGTATACGGAGTATGAAAATTAAATCTAATTAAAATGATATTATTTGAGTTAGCACGCTCACATGAAGGATATCCAGCGGCGGTTGGGAAGAAAGCATAATATTCCCAATAATCTGCGTATCTTAGATGGTCAGTGGATTTAATTTTTAGGAGGACACAGAAAATCTAGTTGTTATTGTTTTCTGTCCTCTCTGTAATCAGCTACCAGGATCAAAGATGTGAAGATTGGAGTTTGGGACTTTTTGAGGCCAATTAAACACCTTAAACACCTGTTGTGTTGAAGCTGCGGTGTAAGGAGCCGTCTCGCCAGCACATTACAGCACCTGTCAAAATCTCCTTGGTCAGCTTCATGACAGGTCATGAAAAAGGCTTAGTTGCCTTCAGGATTATTTTAACCTGGATGGCTCAAATTTACTCCAACATACCTACGACTGGACAGGTATAATTGTTATGAGCTAAAAGAGCAACTACATGCACAAATGTCTTTTTATACTAGAAAAAGAAAAAACGAGATTTTGACACACAAATCATTGGATAATTATAAAGAACCATGATTAGAACACAATAAGGACAAAAAAAGGGTTTTAATAAAGATGTTTGAACCTTTTCCTTCAGGCAGCAGCTGGATCAGCTCATATCTGGATGCCTGTTTGGGATCCTGAATGTGCTTCTCTAAGGCAGAGCTGATCACAGTGGGAGTCTTGTCATTGCTTGTAACCTGAAGGGAAAAAAGAGAAGAACATGACAATGGGGTAGCTTGATTTGCACTAATAATACCCCGGCTCTGCTGCATCCTGAGAATCTGCCTCTGATGACTATGATTATGGGGTCTGTGCCGATAGGAGACACAGCTCTAAGTGCAACACATCAAGATAATTCCAGGCAGCACTGAACGCTCACTGCAACTGGGAAATTAGAAACAGTTTGAGTTTAGTACCAGTATGCTTCTGTAGAGGTTTCCATCCTGCAGGCCCATCCGTATCCGGATGATCCGCATGTCGGGGCCCGACCCCTGCATGTTGCCGGCGGGATTGTTTCCACAAGAAGCTGATCGGCGGTGTGATTTTGTCGGACTGGATGGAGTCAGTGTGGCAGGGGTGGAGTCGCCGGTTGGAGGAGATGTATCAACATCCAGACAGGACACAGATGGGGATCTCATGTGCTGAAATAGCAAAAAAAGTCATCCTGAGTTGAAAACTGATGGTTGAAATAAAAGCAAAAAAGTGCAGAATCTGTGTAATGAGCTCATATAAATCAAACCTGACGAGAAGCATTTGTGAATTACCTTCGTGAGTTTCGAGAGAAAGTTGTTTACTGGCGACTGAAACTCAAAGAGACTGTCGTTATCTCCAGCCAGGCTGCTGCGGGAGCTACTCAGGCTGTAGGAAGAACATTTTCATATGAGAGGAAAACAAATAAAGAAATAAAAACTCTTTAATCTATCTGTGAGAAGTGAAGATGGATACTTTCAGTTCCTTCCTTTACACAATCAGCAGAACAGAATGACAACACAGTCACTGTGAAATGATGTAGAGACACGTTGAGGCAGCAAAACCGGAGCTTGATCAGTGGAAACGAGCTCAACCACGAAATGATTAGCATTTTATTGGTTTTGATAATATAAATAATATCTCATTTTGTCTTTGAATAGTTTCTTGACTACTACACTGATTAACACACACAAAATACCCTCAACCTTTGCTTTTGTTACTGCTTCCCTTTGAACCGCTCCACTCGGGGTATAAAATGGACTCTTTGGGGCCCCATGATCTGCGACCAGGACATTAGCAGCAGGATGGTTGGGTGATGGGGGATATGAGGGATTTGGGGGATTTGGGGGATGCGGATCTCATGGATCCTTAATTGGAAGTGTTTACTATATTTTAGGAGTCATTTCTGAATTTTTTCAGATCTCAGACTATATGTATGACCTGCTGAAAGAGCTGTGAATTACTACCATGAGATAATACCACACAAACACACACGCACACACACACAGGGGGTGTGAGATGTCCAACTGCTCATCTTAAAACTCCATGCACATAATGTCAGCATGTAAATGTGGTTGTAAAGCAGAAACAGACGTCTCCATTCACGTTCATAAAGCAGCATAAATGAGCCCGAAGCAAGTGTTGTACATATACAGTCTGTTTACCATTTTAAATGTGATTTACTTCATGTTGTCTGTTGCTTTCATACTGCTGCTGATTGGATGTTCCTGTGTTCTGGTTTATGTGGAGCAACTTTTGTCTTTTTATTTCCACCAGCTTTGCGAGAGCAAGAAAGCAAATTGTCTTTATTCTTCTCCATCTACCTCTGACGAGACGGCATCAAAGGCTACCAAATAAAAACGTTTACTCCAAGCTGGCCTTACTTTTGGTGATGAAGATGTTTGTGTGGGTGAACTCAATACAACTTACTCTGGGCACTGCGTGATGATGACTGTTGGAGTAAGGCCACGAGGGCTCGGTTCACCAGGAGCTTCGATTTCGTTGGACAATCTGTAACTGCAGTTGTGTACGAGTTAATGAAACCGAAAGTGATTATGTAATATCTAACAAAGTCAACACAAAATTCTGCTTCCAAATGCATGGAAATGTACCTCTGCTCCTCTTTTAGTGTGGGCACGCTGTGGTACCACTGCAGAAAGCCCTCGTCAGCGATGAAAACACAGTTTTTGCAGGAAGACTGTAGGAGCCGGATTTGAGCTAAAACCTCAAATTCCTGTTCACAAAGAACTACATCACCACAGTGTTTCACAAAAAGCAGACTATGCTGGCTGGTGTAGAAGTACTGTGCCACTTTTCAACTATCCTCTCAACCCCTCGCACTGCATCATTTCCTCCTAGAGATAGTGTAACTTTCTTGCGACCTCCTTTTATTGCTTTCACTCTCATTATTATTTGTAGCCTATGTTTAAAAGCAGAGTCTTGCTTGTTCATTTGTAAAAAAGCATCATCTAAGTGGACAAGGTGTCACATGTTAAAGCCTGAAAACAGATAATTCCTTCATCTTTTAAGCTTTTATCTCTCTAACTGAGCCCCATTGCAACACTCACCCTTCTCCTTTTGTCAAAGTTGATGTAGCCGTTCTGCAAAAGGAGAGGCAGGATGTGTCAAGTCACTGAATACTGTTAAATACGTACCACAAAGGGATGTGACTGGCTTTCCACTCAGCAGAGATGGGATCAACTTACATCCAACTTGTCTTTAACTGCTGTGTCCAGCATGGTGAGGTCTGTGAGAAAGATTCCCAGGTAGGGCACGGTGCCCTGAGCATTAGACTGTGTGTGATACAGATAAAAAAAGGTTTCATCAATTCCCCAAAAGGATCTATTCACAACCCAAAGAACCTACAGAGTGACACATTTCACAGCAGCAGCCTGCAGCTATTTCTCACACAGTGGTGGTGAATGGCTCAGGGTTCACCACAGTAACACACGCAGACTGCAGCTTGTTGTTCCACTTTGTTGCTGCCTGCTGGTCGATCAGCCCTTACAACCCTCCATCAAACTGCAGACACAAGCTCCTGCTAGCACAAGCGACATCAACCTCAGACAACGTGTCAAAAAGCTTCACTAGCTTTAGCAGCATTTGCTCGAATCAGCTGTTTGTCTTTCACAGGGTTGCAGGGGGACTTTGGGGTTCAGTGCCTGGTAAAAAAATCCTAAATCATCAATCAAGCTGAACGTCTCGACATTGTTCCAGATGTTTTGTGGTCTGTACAGATTGAAGACGATGGTGTGCTGCTTTGTTTGTTTTGCAGGAGAAAAACTTCCACCTGAGAGCTTTTTATCTGTTGAGTCTTTTTCTAATGCTGTTGTAATGAACTCTGACATTTAACATGCTAACTGGGATCTGGAGAGTCTGGGACATCTGCCCTAAGATGGGCAGCTGCTCAATGTTTTCCAGCTGTGAAACATCTTTATCTCTGCAGAATAGTGAACCTTTCCTACTCTGATGTGCAGCGAGATCTGATTCTTTCAGATCTTGCTGATGTCTTTCCTCTTTGGCATTCTCTTAACACACACTGGTTATGTATTTCGGCTTGTTTTATACTCAATAATTCTACTCTAATATATCACACATTGTTCTTCCAATGAAACTTTAAGACTTAAAACAGACCAAATGATTTTTTAAAATATGTCCTGAAATGTATAGAGAATGCATTCATTTAAAGGTCCCATATTATGAAAAATGGACTTTTATGAGCTTTTAACCTTCTATTGGTATTTCTTGTACATTAAAACAATCCTGGAAGTAATTTTGTAGATTTAGGCTGAGCGAACGCCTGACCCCACCGCTTCGACACGGTGGAGAATCCCCCGCCCCTGTCATGGTTTGCTATGTGTGTGTGTGTGTAATTTTGGGTTTACAGGTAGGGCTGACTGGGTTGCCATGGGAACTCAAAGTGGAGTCTGGATCTTCTATTGCCACCACCTGCAGCTCGTCAATACCTAGCAATGTGAGGACAAGCAAGAGCCAGATTCTCTGTTCTCTGTGTGCTAATCGGGCCAGCCCCAGTGGCTTTTCTTATTTCTCTACACTCTCAGTGCTTTTTGCCCTTCTTGGAAACCAACTAAGCGACTCTGGATGAAGCCAACCAAACGTCTGCTGTTCATGCCTGCCTGCTCACCTTACCCCTTTCATCATCCAGGACCACACTAATCGTGTCTGCTCTCTCCCAGGAAATTCATCCCTGCTCAGAACCTGTTCAGTTCTTTGTCTTAATAAATATTATTCATTCACTCTTCTTCTCTAGTCTGCTTTTGGGCCCAACTCTTCCATCCCAGTCTGGGACCGTGATGGCCCCTGCCTGAAAACTTTAGCGCACCATCTCATCCAGGAAGTGTGCATGTCAATGCTGCTGCGCTCTTGTCAACAGACACGCTTGTCCTTGAGGAAGACACTGAACCCCCATTTGCTCCTGGTGGACAGGCTAGCACCTGTGTGTATGGCAGCTATCAATGTGTGAATGTGTGCGTGAATGGGTGGATAGCAGGATCTGTAAAGTGGTTTTGTCAACTAGAGATGAAGATGCTATGTTACCATTTATTATCATAAACCTGCATAGGATAGACTGTAAATGGTAAATATAGTAGAATATGGGACCTTTAATACCTTTATAGTGTCTTGTTTGTGAATAATTTTCATGATTAAAGCAACAGCTATGCATTTCTGCTTTAGAAAATTGTGCACAATAAGCACAACACACATCTCTCCCACTCTTTAATAAACTTTAAAATATACCCAAAGGCAGAGTAGGCCGCTTTCTCTCAGCGACTGAATGTAAATGATTGCATAAACTTAAGCTCTGCTCTCTAACTTTTGTAATTCTACACTTTTACAGAGTCTTACATCATTCTGAAATGTTCCGCCATCTGCCATGAAGGCTTGTGGGGTTGAACTGCCCCTCAGGCTTAAATCTTTGCTCTTCATTTCAGACGCTGTAAAGTTAGCGAAACGACTTCCCTTTCATGTGCTTGTTCATCAGAGGTTTCACTTCAGGAAAATATCTCAAGGTCATTTTGAGTTATTCCCTCAAAACTGCAGCTAAAATGTCTCGTTGATGTATCTCCAAATGACCCAACACTTAGTGAAAATCATTAACATATGCTGAAGAGCTCACGTGGACCCATACTGAGCATGTCCAGGCCTTTTAGTTGATTTCTGACCTGTCCAACAGCGGTGTGAAGCTGTCAGAGAAAAGCTCATTATTTCACACAACCCAGATGTTTCCCAACTCGAGATCTTTCTCATCAACTTCCATCAAAATCCTTTACAGTGTTTCTGCTTCACTTACCTTGTTAACGTGTCTGTTGTTGAGCTTGTTGTCGAGGTTAGCAAACTTTGACGTGCCCTCCTGCAAGACAAAAGCAAGTAAATAGTGTTTCAATGTTTCAGAACTTCTCTTTAAAAGTATTTATTCTACAAACTTTCAAAGTTTTTGAACTTTAAACCGAGACGCTCCTCATGAAAACTGATTTCATGCTGAAGTTTTTTTATTTAGGATTGATGTTTAAATTTGAACTCTGCATGTTTTTTGACCCAAACATTTCCGTAAAAGCAACTAAATGCAAATATTCGTAAGCCTGATGCCATCTGTTACATCACTGCATTGGTATTAGCGCTCTGACGTTAGCCTCACACAGCAGCAACATGGTGATGATGGTGGAACTGCTCAGGATAATTCACATTCTCAAAAAGAGGCAACACAGTAGATGTTATGGTCTGTACAGCCATTAAAAACATGATGGCTTCTTGTTCTTACTTTTAACAGTACTGACAACGCCCCCGGAGTTTCTGGTGGTAATGCTCATTTAGGTTTTTTCTCTAAACACAAACTGGAATATATACATGCAGGATGAAGAAGATGAACATGACATGTTGCCCATGTGCACCGTTAACACCGTGTCAATGAGGCTTTAATGGTTTCTCATTACCTCCAAAAGATGTAAAACATGATGACTCACCCTGTCTCAAGGAATGGATACCTATATTGTTTCCATGGAGACATGTTCTCAGCTTTAAAATTCCAGCATCGTTAATGCTTAAAGGTGGACAACGCCTTATTGGGCCAGCAACACTTTGTTATACACAGCCGATCTCTGGATGTATGTCATCAATAACTAAAGACACAAATAAGCTCAATCGTTCTGTAGAGGAATTTCATGTATTAGCTCAATTCCCTTGCTCTTAATTAATGTCTAGCTGAAAGGTCTGACTATAAGGCTCCTAAACTGATGTCATTCTGACCTTTAGTAAACCATCTGCTAAGACCTGGGTTTTTGTAGCCGAAGCAAGGCCAGCGTCCTTCCATCAGGGAAATGTTTAGAAAACAGAGTGACGCATGTGACCAAAGTCTTTAAACAAAGCTCCCCTATCTGACTAGGGCAGAATAGCTCCAGACATCTGTAGGATCCACAGATTTTTGGCGAATATTATCTCCGGGTTATGACCTCGTACCATGTCTGTATGTCTTAATGTTTTGTTCCTTCATGTTTCAATGTTTAATGTATGTTCAACTTCTTTTATCTTCATTATTAAATTAATATTCTTCTCAATCTAAAGAAACCAGTGTCCTCGTCCTTGACAGGAACAACGTCTCCTACAGTTCCCAGTCTTCACATTTACCATGATTTCTGCTCGTCTATTTGATTTAAAAGTTGATTTAAATGGAACAAATGGATACTAGATTGTAAATGTTGTGCATACAGGTTTCTAGCCAAGTTCAGTTGCAACCAATATTTCTGCTTAGACTATCAAAATAAAAGCAGATAATTAAAACATGTAGTTAAAAAACAAAAGGCAAACAAAAAGTTTGCAATAAAAGGAAAGATATCAAATGAAACAAAAGTATAAAAAAATGGAGAGGAAAAAACTAGCTTGTGTGAGTGTGAATGTGTGTGCAGGAGTGTGTGCAGGCATGTGCGGGTGGTTACATGTCACTGCACACATACAGGCATCATTCAGTGGGATCTAGAATTATTACAGTTAATGTTCATGTTGTTTCATCGTCAGTCTCGTCAGGATGGTTTCTGAGGGTTGTTTTCAGTGACCTTAATGGTGTGATCATGGTTTGATTATACAACTGAAATGATTATTATTGTTAACTGGCTTGTGTGACGGCAAAAGAAGCAGACTCATAGTTTACAGGAAATGTCGCCTCCTTTGATTGTGAGATCATTTGTGCTGGTAGCAGTCAGCAGTATGGGTTTAGCAGCTTTTTGAGCTGAAAACAGCAGATTGCTGCAGCCTAAGAATAAAAACAATGAGCTGAAATGTTTGAAAATGTATTTATAGCATGAGCTTATATAAAATTCTTAAAAGCATTTAGCTAAAACATGGACACTTGAAATGAAAGCTAATATAATGATTTGCGGAGGGAGTCTGGATACCCAAGGAGGAGAATTCTACCAAGCTGGAGCAGTTCAGGACCATCTCACTCCTCAGCGTAGAGGGGAAGATCTTCTTCAGCATCCTCTCCAGAAGGCTGACAGACTTTCTCCTCAAGAACGCCTATATCGACACCTCGGTCCAGAAAGGTGGCATTCCTGGTGTATCAGGGTGTCTAGAACACACCGGAGTAGTTACCCAGCTGATCAGGGAGGCGAGGGAGGGTAAAGGAGACCTAGTGGTGCTTTGGCTTGACCTGGCCAATGCATACGGCTCCATACCCCATAAGCTGGTGGAGACTGCACTGGACCGTCACCATGTCCCCAGGAAAATCAAGGACCTCATCCTGGACTACTACGGGAAATTCTGGCTCAGAGTCACTTCTGGGGATGTAACATCAGACTGGCATCGGCTCGAAAAAGGGATTATAACTGGGTGCACCATCTCAGTTAGCCTCTTCGCCCTTGCCATGAATATGGTGGTCAAGTCAGCTGAAACAGAGTGCAGAGGTCCCCTTTCCAAGTCTGGCACGCGGCAACCTCCCATCAGAGCCTTCATGGACGACCTCACTGTCACCACTACATCAGTGCCAGGTGGGAGATGGATCCTGCAGGGCCTGGAAAAGCTCATCTCCTGGGCAAGAATGAGCTTCAAACCAGCAAAA
>JBAMHX010000007.1:2375774-2399576 GCA_037177515.1 Pseudomugil tenellus | reverse complement strand
TATACATATATATCTGTGTTACGAATACAATACTTGTTCATACAACGCTGAAAAAACTCTGCTTTAGAATTCGTATATCAGACAACACTAAGGTTAGATGCTACATTCAGAGATAGAAAAACAAAGATGCACATGTATGTAAGCTGAGATCTGCGATACCAGACATCAAGTTTTATAAATACTAATGTTACTGGTGTGTACTTGTCAGGCAGCTAATCAAGAGATTTATTTCTGCTTTAATCAGGCTTTAAGATGTACAGGAAGTAAAAAATGTGCAGCTTTTGCAAAATCTCTTTAATCTCTTTGCAAGCCTGGAAATGCACTGAGACAAAGTGTTCTGTTGTTGCTTCTTTGCCTGAAACAGAACCATAAATCAAGACAAAGTGTGTTTTTCTCTCAGCTCCTGATTTAAGTGAAATTGCCCGTGTGGTCTCAGCGATGGTATGTGAAATGTTTCGGCTGATAAGAGGATTACAGTTAGAGAGTTATTGGGGGTTTATTATAGGAAAATGCAGTTTTTAAGTCCAGAAATAAGCTTATTTCTTATTATGGCCAGGAAATTGTTAACCTTTGGTCATATTTCCTTTCACTGACCTCTGCCACGCTGATCCACTTCTCCAGCAGTCGTGCTCTCTGCTGGTTTCGGAGCTCCGTAGGACAGAGACAGGATACTAAAACTGCATTTGCCAGCTTGTTGAACTGACGTATGGTGGCCCGGACGGACCAGCAAACATCTTCCCTCCCTTTCTTGTCCCTCTGAGACCACAGTGAGCCCAAGCAGTGGTACGGCACCAGCCGGACAAACAGCTCCTGACAGGTGAAATACAGATCAATGTATAACTCCCCATTTTCCCTGAATCACCTGATCAAACAGAGTGACCTGAACTGTTTCTGTAGTTAATAACTTTCTGTTTGTCTTTATCTAATCTGGTCAAGCTGATGCATGATGAGAAAAATGCAGCTTGGTGAATCAGATCAGGTGAATCAGAAAGGTGAAGGTGATCAGAAAAGACAAACTAACAAAGTCAAACCTGAACGGCAGAGTCAGTAACCTGAAAATGGAGGTGCAAGCGCCCACCTGGGGATGGGTTTATTCATTTACCTCATGCCGTTTTAAAATGGATAAATGTCTAGCGTGTAAATATGAACTTACGGTTTCTATCTTTGTGAGCTGCTCTGCGATGAGAGCTGCAGGGAAACCCAGGACACACTGGGGCTGGAAATTGGAGGGGTCGGGAGGAGGGCTGGTGAATCCGGACTGATCTGCAAACACACAACACAGTATGCCTCAGAAGATTCATAATCATCACAAGCAACGTTTTGCTGCGCTGAAAGACTTCTTTCCTACATTTCGAGGAGATGGAAGATTCCACATTCAAGCTTATTTTGTTACAGGAAAGTATCATTTAAAGAACGGAAAAGGGACTTTTTTGTCCACACAGGATAAAAAAAAAAAGTTATTCAAAGTTCAAAACAATGTTGTAAAGATTGCATAGATTTCTAAAAAAAATTTCCCTCTAAATTCTTCCTCTGAGTGTGTTAGTGCTTCTTTGTCTCCATGTGATCGTGATGGCGAGCTGTTCAGGTGTATCCTGATGTGTGGGCTTCAGCTCCTTTCATCCCTGGCCAGAAGGATTCACATATTCTTACACATGCTTGGCTGAGTGAATAATTGCTGAAAATGGTTATTTTACAACTCAAGACAAACACACAGAATTATTTTTGTTCCTGCAGCAAAGTGAGTGTTAAGGTGGAGATATTCTGATAGTTTGCTAAGTTAACATTTGATATCCTGAAACATAGTGGAAACCTCCTGCCATGGGCAGGATTGTGGAGAGGATTATGATCATTCTAAACAAAATCTCAAAACACATCATCGGTTTTGGCAGATGAGCTGCTCTCAGACCTTAAATCAATTCTCTGAATTCAATTATGGAATGTGGCTTTAAAGTAAAGCTGTGGCTGTTAAACAGCTGATGGAGGTCTAACAGCTGCACATTTCACTCTGTGGTTGGAGGATAACTCGAAATGATCAGAATTTATTTAACAAAACTTCCTGCAGACATTGCAGAAAGAAATAAAGAAAACAATCACAATATTAAAACAATTAACTTAAACTTTAGGAGTAATTTTTCCACAAATAAATAAAACTACACCATGGACAGACTGTTTTTTTTAGTAAACTGTCAGCATCATCTGTGATTTAATCTGGCCTTCATGCACTATCATCAAGCAAGGCCGTAACACTCTGTTTCAATGTCGGTTAAACTACAGACCTCTCCGAACGTCAGGGAGCAGTGCTTTCTCACTGAGCTCCTCGGCTATCCTGAGAAGCCGAGCGCGGAGGTCAGCTGCAGATATAGAGTCCTGAGGCAGGAGGGGGGCCAGACGCAGCAGGCGAGAAGGCTCCCCCAGACTCTTAAAGTCCTCGGGATACTCCGACAGCCACGTGCTGAAGACTGTGCACACCGCTCTGCAAGGACAGAGGGGGAAAAACGTGATGAGTAGTGTTACATTAGATCATCAGATCTTATTTCCAATCTGAACTTCTGCTAGGCGATAAAGAAAAGAGGGTGGGCGTACTGGACCTGCAACTGTTTCTAGTTTTAATCCTGTGATGCAGATAAACAACCGGCTGCAGATTAAAATCAAGTGAAAATATTTATATTTTCTAACAAATCTTAAAAGTTTCCAAAAGTCACATTTTCTTACACATGATCCCAACTGGGATAGTATGGAAGCGACTCTAACAAGATTCAAATAAACATTTCTTGGATTTTTGACTCATAAATAAAATAATTAATAAATCATCTGAACTCCATTTTAATTTTCGTACAACTGACTGCTAATTTTGTAACCTAATTAAATAATCAAGAAATAAGAAATTAGTTTTTCATGTTGAAATAGAGATAAGTTTGAATGTATTGTTTATAATAAAAAAATAATACCTTCATACTTTCAAACTGCTCATATTTAATTATATTCTTTCCTAATAAGGTTTTTCATGTATTTGAGAAAAAAATTTATATTGGACTGATATTTAATAATGTTCCAGGATTACTGCAACAAGAGAAGAACGGATTCGTACTTTGTCGTTTTTGCAAACCTTTTTATTAAAACGTCCAGGATTTTACTAATCCTTCCTGCTTTACTGCTGTCGCTCTGTCTGTAGTCTCTGTATACCTGATCTTACATTCATGTTTGAAGCAGTAAATTTGAATCGTCCTTTTCTTTTCTCTCCTTTTCTCCCCCTGATATAATCTTTTAACTGTTATGATACGGTATCTTATTCAGGGCATGACTCAGGCTTTAGAAAGCTCAATGACCTGCACCCACATTTTGCCATTGACATGGTTCTTCATCATCACAAATAAATGAGGAAATAGTTTGTAAAGATGATCCTCTATATCCTCGCTTTCTGCTGATGCAGAAGCCTGCATCAGTGATGGCGAGTAATGCAAAAGCCTCTTGAGATTTCCTCCACTTTCAGTATGTCTGGATTTGCTCTTTTGGCTTTTTGCTGTCATTTTAGTCTGAGTGCCTTCATCAATCTTGTTTCTTCGAACAGCATCTGAAACCTGCCTGACCAACAGCAAATAGCAGTTTATTTACACAAGTACTGTTGCTGACATTAACTGCTTAACCCTAAACAGCAATTAGCTTCACAAAAAGTCAAGAGAAAGCGAACAAGGGAGGTACAGAAAGTGAATATTGTTGTTATACCCATCCTTGAGCCTGAATCATGCCCGGCTAATCTCCACAACTAGCATGTTAGCTAGCAAAATGTTAGCTGTAGAGACCTGAAGAGCTTCTTAAAGGCCCTCTTCACATAAAGCTATAAATAACACCAACCACATATAAAATTACTCATCTTATTTTGCTATTCAACGTGCTTGTTTCAGGTTTCGTTGCTGTTGCGTTTCGATAAAATAGAATGTGAAAATAAAAGCACATCCTTGTAAAAAAAGAAGCAATAAACAGAACAGTTTGTAGAAGTTGTGCTTGTGGCGCAGAGCTTATATCTAAAGACATGGGCAGGAAGTCAAAAGAAAACTCACTTGTTGAAGGATTGTCTCGTCTGGCTTCTCTCGCTGTTTCCAGGCGGGTCCTCTAATCTGTGAACAAGAAAGAAGTAGTTTCACAAAGTGGGTAAGAAATAAGCATGAAAGCAGTAAACATGTGTATCTGCTGCGTTTTTAATAGTACTTACACTTGTGAAAAAAGTATTTATGGCTTGTTTTTCTGAAGGAACTTTAAAGCAAAGTTGTTGAGACTATGTTTACATCCACACACAGTTTTTTCTCTCCTTGTGTCACAGCTTTAGAGCACCTCCTAAACAAGTGTTTCATGTAAATCCCTTCATTACATCTGTTTCCGACAGCAAAGTGAATCTACTGGGATTTTACATCACAGCATTTGGCTACTCTCTATAAGGGTCTAGAAATATAATGATGAAACTGCTGTGTACTGGTGACTTGTCCAAGTGTACCCTGCCTCTCGCCTACTAACTGCTGGGATGGATATATTGATGGATGGATGGATGGACGGATGGATGGATGGATGGATGGATGGATGGATGGATGGATGGATGGATGGATGGATGGATGGATGGACATTAAAACTAATGTTTTCATCAGTTAGGTAGAAGAAAATGCCGATACTAATTTATCAGTGTAGCTACATATTAGTATTTAATGTGTTAGAAGAACATCAGCGTCTACAGACTAGATTAGCACAGAACAGAATTTTCCCAACTGCGTATTTGGAAGTCTCACTCATCTCTTTGGATATTTGCCGTTTTGAGAATGTTATTGAACAGCTTTCGTGAACAGAAATCTTATCTTCAGAAATAATTATTATAAATTTTGCATTTAGATCTTTATTGTAAGATGTGGCAAAAATCATATATGTTAAATATTTGCTTGATTAGCTAGTTAAACTAAAAAAAGCCACCAAGTAGTGCCGGTGTTGGTTACTTTCTATTTGGTTCCAGAGTTGTTTAGCCACATATTAACTGCAAATTCTTTCATTTTACTGAGTGTTTCAAAGCAAAATGATACATTTTTAAGGCTATTTTTTAGAAGCCTCCTTTAAAAAGTTCTATAAAAAGTTGCTTTTACATTCAGATCTTTTAATATCTCTACAATTTTGAGGTTTCTATGTTCTCTTCCTATTCTATTATGAAGCACTCCATAGTTATTTGAAAAAGTGCTAGCTAAATTCATCAAAACATGTAATGAAGTCTTTAGAAGTAAAATAATCACGTTTTTAAGCACACACATTTTAAACATATAGGAACATACCATTTTCGCTCCCCTTAAGAATTCCTGGGAATCAGCAGAGCTGTTTCCCTCTATTAGCTGCTAGTTTTATGGAAAGCTTTTTTTACCTGGTATTCTTGGTGGATAAATGAAAAAAATTCCTTCAGTAGAAATGTGACTTATGTTTCAGAAACACTGCAAATAAACAGCATCTTCTAATATCTGATTTAAATACTGTTACTTTTTATCATTACTTTTACTGAGCTGCAAATCCACATGTTGTGTTGGTTTGGCGCTGGATGTCCTGTCACATGAAGTATGTTTCTGTTGTACAGTACACAGCAAGCAGCTCCTCCTCCATGTGAAAGTTGGTGAAGATTATCCAGCTATTTCACTTCCTCATGCTGCACAAGGTGAAGATGACACTAAAGGGACACCTGCTGTGCATCACTGCATGAGACGCTGATGCACAAATGCTTTAATTTCCACCTTAGAAAGCAAAGCCACAAGGTTTCATTTTAATCATCACAAGGGGAATCCTCTTGTACCTGTCAGTGAGGATGTCCAGTACTCTCTCAGTGCTGGTGAAGGATCGGTAGGTAGAGAGGAAGATGGTGATGAAGGAAGAATCACCCAACACAAAACAATGAAGGAGGTGGAGCACCAGCTTCTCTTCTGTTCCTGCTTTTACGCACTGGGAACGAGAAACTGCTGACTGGAAGATGAGATGGAAGAGAAAGGTGCTGAAAATACAATATTTTTTCAAACTATCTAGTCAAACAGTGCAATCAGTTACTGGTAAATTACCATTGGACTATTAGGGCCACCATGTTGCTGTTTGACCACAACTGTGTAGATTATCCCATCCTCCTCTTCCTCCACCACAGTGGACTGCAAAAAAAAGATAAACCAGCCGTGCGTTTAAATCAACCATATATGAAGATGAGGAAACTCTTCATGTTTAAATATGGCTAATCTGGATTTTTTTCTTTTCCTGGTAAAACTGATGAAAACGCTGCGTGTGGAGGGGTGAACTGAGTACCCATAACAAGAAAAACATGATTAAATAGACATCTGATTAGCAAAACTAATGATACTTGTTTGTTCCAAAGATTACAGATAAGGACCTTAAAAAAAACAAAAATCTGGTTTCTACAAGGCAGAAAATAGCTGTAGATGAACAACAACACATGACATATTATAGTGTGTGATGCAAAAACTAAATAAAAATTCAGAAACAGTGTGAATATCTTGTGTCTGCAAATGCTGCTAATCAAATGCATGCAATTGATCAATCCTTGGTGTGAGCATCTCGTATCAGCTTTTGTAGGACATTTGAATATGTGCTAACACAATACCAAGAAGGAAAGAGATCACAAAATGTCTTAGAGAAGCTGCATTAAACTGGGAAGGGTGATAAATTCATTTGCGACTGAAAGAGACCATCATTTTACATTGAGAAAGCATTAAAGACACCTGCCAGTTAGCGTTTAGAATGCTAACTGAAACCTGTTAGGATTTAGCATGCTAAATGAAAACAGCATGCAAACAGAGACTTGCACAGTTTGAGTAAATGTACATGTCCACTTTGCGCTCGTTTTAACAGGGGTCTATTGGTTGCATCACTGTGTGGTGCGGAGGCTGCACTGCCTCCTGGAGGAAGACTGCTGCGCAACGCGAGTGGAGCCTGCAAGATAATTAGTGCTTCTCTTACCTAATTAAAAGACAATTTTTCACAGCCATCTCATGCATCACCATAGCTGATGACTCCTCCCAGCTTTCACACTTTTTTATCCTCCTGCCTCATAAGAAAAGGTTCTGGAGCCTTCAGACTCCCTCCACAAGACTACTGAAGAGCTTCAACCACAGTGCCTGGGGATGAAGGTGTCCCTTCTGCCTCACACCCCTGTATCATCTCAAATCTCCTGTATGTCTGGCGAATATAGTGGTTTATATATCTGTGCTTCTTGCATATAAATGTTAACATACATGATGGTGCAATAAGAAAACAACACAGCAAATATAGCTTATGAGAGGTTGCAGGAAAACAGGCATGGCAGCACAGCTTAGCTTAGCTTAGCTTGCATAAAGATGCAACTGAACATACCACCTAATTTAGGAAAATATCCTATAAACAGACAAGGTCGAAGTTGACAGGTCTGCTCATGATGCAAAGCAGGAAGTTTGAATAACACCAGCATCAGCATAAACAGGTCATACCAACTTCAGCTTTGATGATTGGCTCTCTGAGAGACCATGAACTCCTCGATCCATTTAACCGAGCACTACAGCTTGACTGAAACTGGTTCATGCAACAGGACAGCAATCTATAAACTGAGACTATAATAACATCATTATTATGTTTTCCAACATGGAGTGTCGGAGATATTATGGTTTTACCCCAACAGCCGCCTCCAGATATCCTTCATGTGATCGCGATAACTCGAACGTTTTCTACAATTGGATTTTTTTATACATTTATAGTATACAGGTTTAGGTCTTCAAGGGGACGACCTGCATCGAATTTCACGATAATTGGATTTATGTTTTCCCCATCAGGGGGCGCTTTATTCACAAATTTTTGGCTCTATCTCTGGAACTATTTCTCTCATTGCCCTCAAATCAAGTGCAAATAAAAGGTCATGACCTCAGGATGCATCCTATCCTGATGTCATACCAGTCTGCTTCAAAGTTTCAACATGAGGTGGAGCTTTGTGACTGAACATGTGTGGCTTTTTATTATTGTATTGTGTCTATTGGAGGATTGGGGGCGTTCGAGGATATACTCCTAGCCGTCGCTTCCAACGACATAGGCCTTGTTATGTGAAATTATTGCTGCTACACCTTGTACAAGTGGCTGTATCATAGGGTGGACAATTTCTCACACAGTTTTTGCATTTTTGCTTAGTTTTTGTTCACTAAATAAGAAGAAAGTGTAGTTTTTCCATGTGTTGTTGTTTATCTGAGGTGTATTTATCTAATCTTATTAACGACTAAATTTCATTTTAAGTCCTGATTTACATAAATGTAGAATCTTAAGAAGAGCTCCTTTGTTCATCTGTTTGTTATCTTTCCCGCTGCACAAACCCACTACCACTGTGGAAGGAAAACAACCAAGTGTGTTTGAACTCATTTCCTCCATGCTACATCCAGCACATGCAATCTTGTTTTAGCTTGAGGGAAAGTCCCTGACACAGTTACCCCATTTTAAACTGGTTCTTTCTCACAGCTTGTGCATGAGTGTGTGTTTCGAGAGCGTCCTTACCAAATCCAGAGGACAGTACCAGGTGGTTTTCATTGGAGAGGGCTCTGCCTGAGGAGGAGACACACAACAAGTCAAAACAGGGTTACAAAGCTAGTTTGTGTTCTTAGATGATAAAATGACATTTAATAAGTCAATTAGAAGCAACGTGTGTCATCATGAAGTACATGCTCAAAGGTGTGATCTGAGTGGGTTTGGACTGTGACTCCTTTAAATAAAGAAAACGGTAACAAAGCTGTAAATAAACACAGCTAAAGACTTTAGTTTGAAATACTGACGCTAAATGGGAACTCGTTGTAAAGTTCTGCAAACTTTGCTGCATATCACTGCCAATAAGAACAAATCCTTAAAATATCTCCAAATATGACTCTATCAATATATTGCAACGCAATAAAAATACAACAGAAAATTAGCCAAACAGCTGACAATCACACATTTATACTTCATTCACAGTTTTGTAGCATTGCGAAAAGGTCTTAAATCACCTCCAGTCCAGAATTATCAATACCTGGAAATCACCTCGGCACATAGACACACATGCTTCTTGGGAAGCAGGATCCAGCAGCAAGTTAAGTTACAGACAGTGAATGGGTCATGGCAACAACGCAGAGAAAAGTGTGACACAGAAATGCTCCAAAACGTTTGGGGATAATCTGCATTTGACCAGAGATGCCACACAAATCTCTGGTCATGTACTGTACAACAGCAACATGTTGGTAATATTTTCCAAACATACAAACTGCTGTGCTTGTTTGAGGTTTAATAAAGTGGTTGGAGCAGTTGTTTGTTTTGGTTTTTGTTTTTATTTCATCCTTATCTACAGATCTAAGGGACCTTGTTATGTCACAGATGTAATCAGGAGCTTTGCAAAAGGTATTTTCCTCTGAAGTTTATCAGAAAATTTTGTACGGAAAGATGGAAAATTATCCAACTGTCCCACCTGGAATGTTTAGAGAAAATATTTCTTACTTCGTTTACCTTTGCTTGGACACCAACTCTACTTATTCACCTCTAAACCCGCAATTTGAGTCACGTCTTCCAGGATAACATACATTAATTTTGCAACCCCAATCACTCAGTGATTAACTCCTTGGCTGGCCGCTGTTGCTGCAGAAAAGCCCGGTACTGCTGGCGATTTGGAGCATTTTGGTTCATCTTTTGGACCTGCGCTGTTCTGAGATTGCACATGTGGAGGGAGGATTTGCCCGGGTGAGTACGTCAGGGCGTCTTCGAGGTGGAGCACATACACATGTTTGGTGCACACGCTTGAAACGCAATCAGAGAGCTCATTTTGGGGTGTTTTGACTCACACAATCAACCAAATTGGCTTTCCAGATACAGAAACAGCAAAAGCAGAAAAAATGTCTGTCCCGTGTCTCCGGCAGAGAACGTTCTGATTCAGAGACATCAGAATGTCTGGCAGCCAATGAGTTAATTGTGTGATATATCAAATGGGTCATCTTGCAGCCGTCCTCTGAATGTGAAGCTGTCAGAATAGACATGAATAAGTGCTTTTTAGTGGTTCATCACTGTGACAAAGCACCTGCATGATCTGATTATCATTATTACATGTGTACTATGCTATTTATGCATTAATGTGCTTAAAAGCTTGATTTTTTTATAATTATCTGGCAACCTCATAAAATTATATTGTGACCCCAATGTGGGTCCCCAACCCCAGTTTGAGAACAACTGCTCTCGACTAAACTGCTTAAAATGCATTTGGATCACCAACAATGAGCAGAAAATCATAAGACAGAATTTAATTTACCACCTCAAATCAGACAATGGAATGCGTCTACATTTATCTGGAGAAGCTGTCATGGAGTATAAAGACATGTTTGGTCATTAAGCTTGAGTTTTTACAGTAAGGGAGCTGTGAAGCACCGGGAACGACTCTCTTGTTTGCAAGCAGATGAAAATATTCAACTTGCGCGCTGAACATAAATCACTCTTCGCAGATGCTTTCGCAACTGTGACTTTTTCCACGATTAAAAATGCATGTGCAAAACACCACAGGTGTGACGTCTTCCTCGGTGTCTGGTGCAATTCGCCAGACCATTGTGGCCGATTCATACTCACACAGCATGAGTCAACTGCTTTGATCAGCAGAAAACATGGACAGCACCTTGGAAACAAGGTTATCTCTTGATAACAAAAACACTAAAAACAAAACAAAAAAGCCAGATCTTTTTAAAATATTAAATTACTTCTAAAAGACACATTCTCATAACCTGACTTTCATTTTGATTAATTAAAGCAGGTTAACTCAATAAAATGCTAGTTTAACGTGACAGAATGAGCTAAGAAACAGCATAAACGCCAGGTGCTCATGGTGATATTATTTGTAATAACTCATTAGCCTCTTTCAGATTACCTTGACTTGACTTGCTCGAAGGTCAGCTCTCCAAATAGACACTACTTGCATTCAAAAAGGATCTTTCTGGACCGGATACTATAGCATGTGTGCCAAACCTGTTATTCTACCTCGCTCCTCTATCACTGCTTGCTCCTATACAAACCTGCCCACAATTCAATCTTTCCCATGAACTCACAAACTGCAAAAGAGGAAAAAAGTTACCTTTTCCTGGGCAAGTCCAGACAGGTAGCAATCCCTGAGCTTCCTGGAAAACTTCAGGATAAAGCCACCGACATACTTTTCATTTTTTCCTAATCTTCGCATGTGTCGTCCAGTTGATTCTAAAAACGTATCTAATTTTACGCGAGTTGACCCAGATGTGTATGTTTTGGTCTGTACGGTGAGGCTCAGTATGGCTCGGGCGCTTGTGTCACACACCTGAAAGAGAATGTAAGTCCAACCCCCATGAGGCTTCATCTTAGGAACACACCCATTATACTCACGCTACAACACACACAAGCACACACAGATAATATTATGTTCATAGGGGAGTGCTTGTTAGCAGTCAACCACTTTTCTCCCTCACACCTAAAAGTAAGCACATTAAAAAACAAAAACCTTCACATACAATCTTAATATTCATACAATCAAAGACATTCATCAATAGACATGGCACACACATACACATGCACACACACACATCCACAAACTGACAAAGCCATGAGGCTATTTCCAGAACAATGGCCCCTCTTTTTCTATCTCCCCTCCGTTCTCCAGCTCTCTTCCTTTATAGATGACCTTCCCATGCGGATGAACCAGTTTAACTGTGTATCCGGTTTAATAACACACAACAGCTAATAAGCTAGCTGCCCTCGAGCCTCATACAATTCGTGTAAATGAAAGGCCTGAACTGATGTTTGAACAAGCATAAAGTCTTAGAGCGAGAAGTGATAAATGTTCAGATAAAACTGAAAGCAAGCTGTGTTTGTTTAAGAGGCTGAGGACATCGGAGACTAAGGTTGTGTCAGGGAATGGAGGTTTTCACAACACACACAAAGTGTATGTGTGTGTGTTTGTAAAATACAGTTAACTTATTAGCAGATAGCAAACAGCCCAATCGTCACTGTGATAGGCTACTAGCACAACACAGCAGCTGTACCCACACATGACCTCCAGATAAAGAAGAAAAGAAGACATTTTATATCAATCACGTCATATTTCTGCCCATATGATTTATTCTTTTAGCAGCTCCAGAAATAAGTAATCTATCGTCTGCAACAATATTAAAAAGCTAGGCCTGCACTTTGCTAAAATCCAGGTAAAAAGCATTAGCAAGATCATTCTTTTAGCAACTATTTGCAGCTATAATTTAATTGCAGCTATTAAATTTACTGCCAAAAATAAGGTTGAAAGATACTTAAATGCTTTAGTGTACTTTGGCATGTATTATTTTAAAATGTATGTAACATATAACAGAAAAACCTTCATCCTTCACCTCTAGGGCAGCAATTTTAGTACTGAATCCGACCATGTGTAGCAACCGAACCCGAACGTTTCCACCAGTCAGCTGCTGCAGGGACACGTTTTTAGGCTTTTCTGAACTGTAAACTCTTCATGTCCCTCCAAGAATATACTGGAGAGACTGTGCACCTACAGGGTGTGAGTAGAATGGAGAAATACTGCATGTCTTAGCAAGCACTGAGCTGAAAATACTACTACTACTTAGGAGAAATTACTGTCCGTGAGGTGTCACTGTAGGCAACTTTGGGCAGTTATGAATACTCCGAGGTGAAAGTACTGCCACTTGACACTAGTACTGATTGTAGAAAAGTAGCTACTTCTTATGAGCTAGCAAATGACTGTGCAATTAGCTCAATGCTTGTCTGGCACAGTGGTCCAGTGGGACTCGGTAATAATCACAAGTTGTCTGACTCCAGAATGAGCTGCTGTAGCGACTGAAATGTTTCTAGTGGAGCTTCTCAAACTGCTCACTGAATCTGGGTCAGAGAGACTCGTATTTTCACAAAACTGTTTTAACACTTGGGTGTAAATTTTACTTAAGTTGTTGGTGGGTGAAACAGCATTGCTGTCCCCCCCATGCAATGAACTCTAGTAAGCAGATACCACTCATGCTTATGCTGTTTGTGAGATGGGATCTCCTCTTAGGGCTCAAAGCACAAAGTTCCTCCACCCCCGGCCTACATACAGGAAGTACATAATAAGTGGAAACAAACACAGGAAGCAGGACATGCTGTCATGTTGTGAAGCTATTTTTCTTCCCCTCTCCTTCCATCACAAGCTGAAGCTGTGTCAACTTCTCCTCCTGAACAATGACATCAGGTTTTAAATGGTACCAGGAAAGCACCATGCAGGAAGAACAATCTCCACTTTAAGCTTCCATCCTACTTTACCCAGTCACAAGCAACAACCTGTTCCAGCTTTTTTCCTTAAAGAATAACGTTGCTTTCGCTTTTGCCAAAAAATCAGGCTTTGACCAACAAACGTTTTGCTGACAGGCATATTTTTCTGTTTTGCACAAGTCATTTCTCTGAACGGGTCATAAATATATCTTCTGAAACTTTACTAAAAGATAGCCATTGTTTTTTAGTGCTGTACAAACCAGACCCCTTCCTTCCTATCGTTCTCCCTGCCCCTCCACTTGCGTTTTCATCTATGCATCCCCTGTTGCCCATTTTTCTCTTTTTTTTCTTTGCTCTGCATCATTCAGGTCAAAGTTGTAGTCTTTATGTTCATGCTGGTAATTATCATGTAATATTATGAATGTTAATTTGAAGAAAATGTTGTAATGAAAATTTTACCTGAAAAGGAAATTACTCACCTCTTTCATAGTTTAAGTAATTAATAATATGAAATCATGTTATTCCAGTTATCCGATGGTCTGCAATCCATTTGGATTTCAGTGAAATATCTGGAATAGAGCCTGATCTTACAACTCAGTGTGGTTCTATGACTTCATGACTAGTGTGCAGAGGCATTTTGTATGTCAAACGAAGTGATCAAATGTAGCAATCTGCTAATTAAATGGTTCATTTTTCTGTATTGTAGCATAATTTTCCACTGTAGGCGCTATGCTTCAGGCTGCACCTCAGAACAGTCATTACCTGTTTGGTTTTGGCTGCACCGGAAACTTGAATTTCCCTCTTGGGGTTAATTAAGTATTTTTATTATTATTATTATTATTATTATTATTATTATTATTATTATTAGTGGTAGTATTAGTAGTAGTAGTAGTAGTAGTAGCAGTAGTGGTAGTGGTAGTAGTTGTATTATTATTATTATTATTATAATTATTATTATTATTATTATTATTAGGAGTTTCGATACCATTGTGTTTACAATGGAACCATTTTGTATCATGTAAAAACATATATAAAAATATATTAAAAATTTTTAGCAAATGGTTGAGAATTAGGTTATTAATAGCACCACGACAGTAAAATGTTCAAAGATGAAAACAGTATTATTAGAACAAACACACAATTTGGGGATTCACATACCCAAATCAAATTATAAAAATGTTGCAGGCAGGTTTCCACAATTTGTTGAGAAAATTCATCATAGTCACAGCAAATTTACCACTAGCAAGCACTAATAAAGGGTTAAACTATAGTATCACTTTGATTGGTTTGATTAGAAAAGGATCGCGGTTCGGGGCTAATTCTGTAAGCATTTTCCCATTTTTACATGTGCAGCTGCTCTGGCAACCAAAGGGCGTCACAAAATATAAAAATTACCTTTTGTTTGTTGGTTTGATGGTTTATTTGTGTAAAAAAACCTCAAAAACTAATGGATGGATTTTGATTCAATTTTCAGGGAATGTAAATAATGGGGAGATCAACAAATGATTAGATTTTGGTGGTGACCCAGATCCCTTTCCAAACCTAAACAAAGCATATTCACTCTCTGATTGAATAAAATAGTTACATGAAACTGATCCTTCTACACAGTCTACTGTCGACACTTTTTGATTTATTACCTCCGCCAGGAGGTTACCACCAAATTGTAGCTGAGATCATGGCAAATCGGAAATATGTCAATGAATTCCATGCATCTTCAATAGTTACACTGGCGGAAAATGGTTTACACCTTTTTTCAATTAATAATAATCATACCAACTTCATTCCAAAGCCTAAGGCGATGTTTTCATGGTCAACAAATTTAATGAAGTAGATAAAATCAATATAGGACTGTTCTTTTACAGGGAATTGTTGTACGGGAGATCGATCAAGCCTTGCGGAAATCTGTGCTGTTCTAGTGGTTTTCTAGTTGCAGTTTGTGTCTGTCTGCATGCAAACTTCCATCGTGGATACATTTTGGGAAGGATCATCTACTAATTTTATACACATACCTATATGTCCCTCCAGGTTTAGTTTAAAACATTTTATATTAATATACATTTATTTTTTGCTTTCATTCAACCAGAAGAGAATTACAGGCTTATTGCACTTTGATGCTGATGCATGCACATCAACTTCATTTCCTCTAGGACACTTGTCTCTTGCTCAGTTTCCAGATGGAGAACCTTATTGCAGTTACCAGATGTATAGAAGAGGTTTGTAATCAATGTGAAAAGGGAATCAATTCAGCCAGCAAGTCCACAACAAAGCATATGGTGGAGAGTTGCCTGGTAAGAGTTGCTCCATCTACTAACAACCTGATATCATTGTTCAGTATTCCAGTTCAACACTAATATGATATGAGTGAAGAAACAGTTTTGAGCTGAGCTTTCCTTTAATCACCCGTCCAGCTGAGTTTGCACAACCAATGAGACAAAAACTGCATATGTGTATTACTAAGTATCTAGCTGACAAATTGGAATAGTTTAATATGCATGAGGTGTTACTCATCACACCATCTAAGAGAATAACAGTCAAATCTGATGTGTAAAAGTTGATTATTTAATTTAGATGATCACATTGGTGGTTTGTTTAGACTGTAGGCTCAGTCTTACAGTAGATCTCATTTATCTCTAGTGCATCATGTTACATTATCACCAGCTGTTAAAGGAACCTGAAGCAGGGGAGAAACGTGACTTCAGGCTTTATTGTTTGATGTTATAAATTCATGTATCCTGACTCACACAAGTTTCTCTCATTAATGTTGAAGTGGCCTGTATTGGGTTCCACTTAATGTATGTCCTGGGAAAGAGCCTGCGATACTGGATACTGTTTATGGTGAGAGCAGGTATATGCAGCGCTGACCAGCAGAACCACAGCATTCATTATTTACTGTGAAGTCTAGCAGCAGACATGTGACATGAGCTCAGAGGAAGTCTGATTGTTTGGAAAGAAAGTCTGCGCAACTTCTTTTTTTAGCTGGAAGGAGTTTCTCGAAGCTCCGTGTGAAACTAAACCAAAGATACAAGTGCTGATCAAGCGTGTCTAAAGCTTAAAAGTTGGCCAAGAGGTTATTTTGATTCTGTACAATAGAAAAAAAAGTTTCACCCATCTGGTTATTAAGAATGACTAGAGATCTGTAGTCTAAGAGGCTAAAACCTACATCCATCAGTGTAAAAGCTCACACAGCAAACATCTGTTCAGGCTCAACACGCCTGACCTAAGTCACTAAACATTAACTGAGGTGAAAGATCATATACCCACCTCTGAATGAACCCTTCAGCCTCAATGTTAGCTTTAGCTCACTTTGCTCACTCCTGAGGCAAGTGTAGCTACTAGCAGTTTATTTAACAAAACAAAAACACCACCAATCAGTCAAACAAGGCTAAAATCCATAATAACACTGCACTTTTTAGCCTATGCTAACATCAACATGCTAATAGGCTGTAAAGACAGTGCTAAGTTGGTGTTTGGAATCAAGTTCATCATCCCAAACATAAATGCTAACTAAACATTACAGCTAAGCTAAGGTGAGCTTTAGTTTAGCAGGTGTCTGGTCAAATGCCAAAGAATTTGATAGATTATGGCCTTTAAAGTGAAATTTTGACTTAAAGCAGTGTTCTAGTGGTATTTCATCATTAAAATTTCAGCTGAAGTGCCGGATGCATCTTTTATATGCAAAGACATTTAGCAATACAATAAATATATTGGTAATGCAAAGGAATTTTACCATATGTTACTGTAACAAAAATATTCCATTAAAGTGTTGAGACAGTGAACTAAGTGTGAACAAAAGCAGTGAACCAGGAGACAAAAGCACACGGCCATCCTCTGATATGTGCTACTAGTGCAGAGAAAACCTTTACATAAGAACAAGAAACGGCTAAAGCCGTTGAAGTCTAAGCCTTTAGCTAACTCTATTAAATTGTGCTTGAACTTAACTTGTTTACTTTCTCTGTAAAAGTGTCCTGATAACTTTCATTTTGAATTAGCCCAAAAAGACTAAAGTGAATTGAAGTAAAATTGAACAAATTGGTTGTTTGGATAGTGAAGTACTGCGTTAGAAGGACTGTACATTCAAAGAAATCCTGGCAATAGTCTGGACTCAGTTTGCGTTTTGCTCTTGGATAATTAACCTAGAATGGTTTTAAATGATCCAAAGCTTGGGTTGTATGTTAGTTCTGTAACAGACATCGTATCTGCCTCTCTCGGTGTGTTTACTCCTTATCAATCCTGAGCAGGACTGCATGGCAGAATGGAACTAGATGTTATATAGTCTACGTCATTACAGGGATGCCCTGTATATAAACACTATTACTGCCTTTTTCAAGGGATTCCCTTCCTCTTTAAAGAGTTTTTCCTCTCCACTGTTGCCTTGGGCAAGTCATTTTTTTTATTATTATTAATGTGTTTGGATCCCCACAGTTATCATAAATTTGACTGATGGATTTGTTTTAGTTGGATTATAAATGGACTATACTAAACTGAACTGAATCAGTGAAGTTGCCTGGAGGCGACTTGGTCTTGATTTGATGCTGTCGAAAAAAGTTATTTAAAATGAACTGAATGACTGTCCTATTTTACCTAATTAAAAAACTGTTCCTAAACTTTATCAGTATGTTGGCAAATAAATATGTAAATAAATATGTAAAACAGATATTAAACCCATAAAAACACATTTTAGGACATATTGCAGTATTTTAAAGGGTTAATCAATATGACTGAGTTTCTAGACATTTACTAAACCTTTGTATTTCTATTTATACCTACATTTATATCTGTTTGTCTTTAGGCTCATTTTCAGACTCAGATATTTTTCTGCATCATTTGTTCTGTTAGACCAATTTGTATGAAACTAATTTAATCCATTAAAATTGTGTAAAATAGCACTTCTGCAAAAAGTAGCAGTCTGTGGCTATCTGTTGAACCCCCTTGAAACCCTTGAACCCCCCCCCCAACTCCCGCCCAACCCCCCTCCCCAGGGATTTTTGAAACCAGTCTACCGCATCTGCTGTTTACTCTGAAAACTGGTAGCTAAATGTAACTCATATGGTTTCATGTGACATCACTCTGTGAGATTTGTAGACCAATGGAGCCATGATAAAGTTGCAAAGATCAGAAAATCTCTGATGTGATAGGCTGTTAATGGAAAAAGGCCATGAACATACGCAGAGAACATAACTTCATCCAAGAGAGCAGCAGCTCTGTGCAACATGCTGAATGAGTTTCCTGAAGAAAAACACACCCACCTGTGAGGTTTCCAATTCATTACTGGCTTCCCTCCTCCCTGACTGGTTGATTGGGGTTCCTCTGTCAGGTGACAGCGGTCGATAGCCAATGAGAGGCACATCGTTTGAATCCACCCCCGGGAGGTCATAGCCACCAGTTCGCATGTTACGCGGGAGCATGGTGGCAGCTGCCAAAGACAGGAAGAACATAAAAGAAGAAATGAATTGTGGGCTCTTCAGTGGGTTTTAAGCAAATTATTTTCATTGGTTTTTCCATCCATCCATCCATCCATCCATTTTCTTAACCACTTCCAATTCAGGTTCACATAGCTGGAGCCTATCACAGCAGTCATCGGGCGACAGTCAGGTTACACCCTGGACACAGGGCCAGTCCAACACAGAGAGGCAAACATCCAGACACATTAACATTCACTTTTAAGGACATTTCAGAATGACCAATCAACCCAACAAGGATGTCTTTGGACTAGGGAGGAAGCCGGAGTACCGCGGAGAACCCACACTAACATGGGGAGAACATGCAAACTCCACACAGAAAGGCCTCTGTACAAGCCAAGGTTCGAACCAGAGACTTTCTTGCTGTGAGGCTGTGGCACTAACCACCGCGCCACCGTGCAGCCCTCTATAGATTTTTGATAGGTAGAAACCTTCCTGAACTCAGCGTATACAGTATGTGTTAAAGAATGAAACTAATGTCATGCATGGCATCACATGGGGATGGATGTCTGACACCTGTCAAACTGCCTGTAGCTATGAGCTAACCGAGCTAAATTATAGGTAACGAGAACTAACCAGCAAACGGTGGTAAGCAGGCTAAAGCTAAGGTTTGCTGCTAGCTAGCTAATTTCTTTGGTTATGCTTTAGCCTGCCTACCAGGATACCTGTCAATCAATAGGACATGCCCTATTGATTACACCAAATTTCAAGATTAACTAAAATGTAAGCAAATGAGTCATTAAAAAAAAGAAAAAAAACTCACCCAAGTTGTTTTGTAGGTAAACTTGCTCGATGAGGCCTACAATTATTTTTTTACCATTCTGGAAACATGTTTGGTCTTTTAACACGCGAGTCTGTGGAGATTGATTCTGTATTGGAGCTTGTAGGATTAGGAAGGAACTGCAATGTCTGACACTTCTATGTAGGCTTCACTTAAATCCATCAGAGATTGCTGCTTGACACTTGCTCGTGCCTGAGCCTGAGCGTTAAGTGCCAAACTAGCCCAAATGTGTCCGCAACCTGGGAAAACTTTAAGTTAGATTACCTCCCATCTACAGCTGCTGCTTTTGGGTCAAATAAAACATACTGCCCGCTTCATAATACATATCATGAAAAACTCTTGTAGTAACCTGTAGTACTTCTCATTCTTCTAAAAGAAAACTTAATATACTGAAAACAGGTAGATAAAATAAAATTTTAAAAAATCAAATTTGTAAAAAATGAGCTCTGATATTTGTGTATGCAGTTAGTACATAATAAATGAATTAGCCAATTTATTACTGTAATGATTATGACCAAATGTAAAAAAAAACCCAAACATATTAGATTAGTTAAAGTGTTATAACAAGGAGAGGCATCAAGATCATCTGTCGTCAAACTGATAATTTAATTATCTATCATTTACTGAAATGTTATTTGCACAGCTCTGCTAATGAACAAATCCATTAACTGACTAAATAGAATAGAAAAGCTTCATTGTATTTGTGCAAAAGATGTAGGAAAATGTTCTCCTGCAGCTGTAAAAATGCTAACATGCTACATGCTGTTGAGACCCAACCAGCAGCTTAACAGACTGCATGGTAGCTGCAAAAAAACCTGACCTGCTAAAATAACAATACGAGATGAAGCGAAAGCTTTTGCTTTGGTGAACATTAAAGCAACTTCTTCAAAGAAAAACAGAAAAAGAAGTGTGCTGGTTGTTGGTAGCCTGGAGGACTTGGGTCATTTGCTTAAAATGTTCCCTGCGCTGGACACCAGTCCTGGATTTGCATCGCAACCCTTCCTTGTTTTTCCCCTCTTTGGTATTTTCACTGCAGTGAAGATAGACATCAAGTAAACACTGCTTGAGGAAAAGAGGTGTAGAAGGGACAGATGCGTATGGGTTGAGGAAATGTCAGATGCAGACTGTTATACGGTCATGTTAACCTGTAGCTTTATATCCATCCCTTGTTATCTGTCGAGGTAATGTGTAACATAAAATACTGTAGTTTTCTTTTCTATTATCCTGGGAAAAACACGAGAATGGGCTGCAAGATAAGAGCTGTAGTCCCTGCAGTCTACTAACGCCTTTATTCAAGTGGAAATGACCTTCAATCAAGGCAGTGGACCCATCTGTCTCTCAGCTTTTGATAAGAAAAAAAGCCGTAAAAAAAAAGATCTCAACTTTCCTTTTAATAAGAACGCAAATAAAACAGCTCTGATGCACTTATTTTATCTTATATAATCCTCTTTTGTTGCCGGAGTTTTCTCATTTTGTTCATTATGTTCTTACACAAGAAAGTAAGTTTGCAATGAGGAAGGAAAAAAGCAGGCTGGAGGGAAAACAGGGCATTAAGAGTGCAGCCTGTGTCCTGATCAACAGCAATGCAGAGGTCTGAAAGGCTGCTATTCACAAGCTCTGACCAAAGCAAACAGCCCACATATAACTGAGGTATATACACACACACACACACACACACACACACATGCACACACAAAGCCGTAACTAGGTTACAGTTAAGTCACACCCCATAATGCTCTTTTTCAGCTCAATAAACGCAGCCATAGGGAGGTGCTGCAGAAAGGTTGAGGATACAGGATTGTGTCAGGATGACAACAAAGCCCGAGACTGAGGACAGAAAGTTTGCGCGTGCTGACAGTCACTGGCTGACACTCCCATCAGAGCACACAAGAGTAACCCATGGAGGTAGTTCCTTCCTACTCTGACTCACTCAGTGATATGAAGGCCATAAAATGATTTCTTTTAAAGGCGGTTATTAACCAGACTCAGAAACAGATCGCGGCGGCTGTTTTGAACTTACTGAAATACAAGTGTCATCCGCAGGACGGGAGGGACAGCCAGATCAGGGACAGCATCGATGACGGCCGCTGGATCGATGTCCGGCTCAGCTGGAGGGAGTTGCGCCCATCTGTGTCACCGTCAGCACCGATAAGGACAAGGGGAGTCTCCGTCCGCCGCCTGGCCCCCCGACGCCCCCACCCTGTCTCTCCCCACTATCAGCGTCCCCACACTGCTCGTCTGTCCAGACCTGAGCAGCTGATAGCGCACTTCAGTGTGACTGCAAACTCCCTCCCTCTCCTCTACCTCCTCCCTCTCCTCCTCCCCCTCCTGCTCCCCCTAACGTTGCAGTTCCTGCATGTTGTGCAGGCAACAAATCCGTCTCCCTGTGCGTAACAGTGTGAGGACACCACGCACCGACCACACGTTCCTCCGGGAAGATGACACTTCAGACAGCAGCTGCTAGACAGCACTTATCACGCAGAAACGCGGTTACGCGCACGCAAACACGCGCTTTTTGTTGGCATAATAAATTGAACTTTATGAGGCTGATTCAACCTCTTGCTTATCTTTGGGTTATTACATGTTAAAAGTGGAGTTTCAGTTCAAACCATAGCCTACTTTCCCAGTTATACCAGTCTGACACAATACAGTCTGACCTTAAACTTCATTTGATTTAAATTTCAATAACACAACAGAGTAACCTTCAACTTCATCATATCTGATCCAAGTCCTGGTCCGGTCGCACATTCTGCCCTGACATATCCTTGCAGGTTTGTATATCTCCCACAGGAATTATGAGATGTTATCTTTTGCACATGCAATGCACCGTTAATCACATGCACCACGTATGTAAATGTTCAGAAGGCTTTTCCTTTTTAATGTAACAACTAAATAGAGGGACAGAGAGAGAAGCAAGTAAAGAAATGAATTATTACAAATGATTAAAGTAACAGTGATTTCTTTTTTTCTATTTATTTTTTTGCAATCAGCTGTTCAGATGGTGCCAGATAAGGATGCCACAACTGGGTATAAAAGGAGCAGCCACCAATGGTTTGGTTTTTCTAATTCACCACTTTCCTGTCATCACACTGGGTGTCGCCATGACACCTGGTCCCTCAGGAAGCTTGGTTGTTCACTTCCGTTCTGCGCTAACTAGCAAGCACAAAAGTCTATTTTAGAACTATGATTTGATATATTCACACAAATGACGTGTTGTTGTTGGATACATACACAACTCGCAGAAACGTACAGATTTTATAAATGTAGCATGTTACAACCATTAAGTCACTTGCAAAATGAGGCGAATTCACAACAACGGCTCGCAGCGCTGAAGTTAAAACACCCACCCAAGAAGGTCTTCATATCCTCTTATTAATTTGTTGATCATAAACCAAACGGGGCTGCATCCAGATCCAGAATGTTTTTAAACATCCATCCACACGTATCCGCATAACCGCGCTGTGAAGCACATTCATAACTATATAAAACCTTTTTTTTTGTAATTTACCCTCCTCAGCTAAATAGTTCAGTGTGCAGGCAAAGTTTTTGACGGATTGACCAGTAGACTGTCCTTCTATGTAAGGACATGTTGAAATTGTCCCACCATTCCTCCTGGAGGACGGAGGACATCTATGTGCAGCACTATATGTACTTGTAATAACAAACACGAAGCACCTGGACAATTAATAAAGCTAATGGAGTTTTGAGGACATCCATGTTGGAAACACAACAAAAACCTGGTTCTATATGTCCACATGCGGATGTGTAAACAGATGTTTAGAAAATCATCACTTTGGTCAGAAGTTTTTAAAAGAGTAGTTTTTAATGATGTAAATCTGTGTTTTGGTGTGGATGACAGACCAAACCAAATAAAAATACCTTTGTTTTGTGATACATGTGGATAAGACATGAGACAGTGGCGGAATTTCTCCCTGTGTATCTGTGGCTGCTCTCCACACGCTCCGGATTCTTCCCACCATCTAAAGACAGCAGGTTAACTGCTTACTTTGTCCCTAGGAGTGAGTGTGTGTAGTTGTTTATCTGTAAGTGATGGAGTTCCTACCTGTCCTGGTGTACCTGCCTCTCACCTGCTAATTGGTGGGATAGGCTCCAGCTGCCCGCGATCCTGGATCTGAGAAATCTGTGTAGAAAATGAATGAATGTTAAACATGTGGACTTTTTAATGCTGGTTATGCTTATGGTGGACATCATACAGGTTTATACAGAAGGATTGGAAGATACATATTATAAGATATCTCTTACTTAATCTATAAAGCCTGATTATCCTGCTTCCTATCAGAGCTGCTGTTTTATATATAT
>JBAMHX010000007.1:2355942-2374504 GCA_037177515.1 Pseudomugil tenellus | reverse complement strand
ATAGATAGATAGATAGATAGATAGATAGATAGATAGATAGATAGATAGATAGATAGATAGATAGATAGATAATATATGACATGATGCACTTAAATGGCATATTTTATCCTCTGCTTATTCCAAATTCTCTTAAACTGTATATTTTTTTCTTTTCAGTGAGAAGTTGAAGGTATTTCATGCATCCCATAAACTAATCAGACCTTTTGAGGGAAAAGTCTCAACCAAGAAATGAAAATACAACACTTTAAAAAGTTTTTCATGAGAAAGATTTAAAATAACCTAAAAAATAAAAACCAGTAATGAGGAAAAATAACATTATATGCAAATAATGTGTTTTGCTGAGGGAGTTTCGAGGAGTTAGAGACGTGATGTTCCTTTGGGATCTTAGGTTTCTTCTCATCTTGACACCTCTTGGGGTTTTTGTCAAACTTCATCAGCCTCTGCTCCCAATCACCTGTCAGACTGGTTGCAGATGAGGAGGGCTGCTGGTATTTGCTCGCCACCCAGTGGTCACGTGTGGAAAACGGCATTTCATCTCCTCTTTGAGCTGCCAGGGGCCATTTTGAACCTTCCAACGGTGTTACACACATACTGAGACATAAGACATAAACATATAAATGCAGAAATAAAACCTTGAATCTCTCAGTGACTTCAGTGTTTTTCTTCCTGCATGTGACTCTCTGAAAGCAGCTGCTGTTATTATTAGCTGTCAGAAATCTCTGTGTTCAGTTTAAATAGATTTCACACTAATCTGCTGGCGTCAAGTTGTTTTAGTTTGCATTCTTTCCGGATGCAGATGATCCCTCTGAATCCAGTACAATTTGACTCCAATATTTTCACTTTAATTGTCCACATTTTTCAGGTTTTGTTTCATATGACAGAAAATGAATATATGAATAATTTTATGTAGATGGAAATGAACCATGGAATGGACAAACCCGCTCAGATGCGGAAATCCCGAAGATCAGGACTAAAACTCAGCTCTGATGCTCAACAGTTGAGGTGTTCAACATCGCTTCTCCTGCTGGGAAACTTTTCTTCAGCGGGCTTTTAAACCTCAGGACCGGCCTGTGACCAATTAACGAGGCGCATAAACGCACTAATTGGCTGCTTAATTGGTCTCCCTGTACAGCGCGCGCTGCACCGCCGTCCGCCCTCCTGTTCCCAGACATCCCAATCCCACCTTGTCAGAGCGATTTCGGGTCATGTCTGTCAGACTAGAAGGTGCTCCAGTCGAAGAACCCCCCCACCTCTGGATCAGTATCTCCCTCCCACTCTATCTTGGTGTTTTATGTCTGCGTCACAACAAGTCGGTGGAAAGCGAGAGGTGGGGATGATGGCGTCTCTGGCGGCTTGATTCCGGTGCAGCTCTTACAAACCCGCCTTAATAGCATCAGTAGGTGGTGGCGGGGTGGTGGTAGGAGGGGGGAGAGAAGAGCAACAGCGACGGGAACATGACGAAACGACACCGCGGAGGACGGACAAACTAGACTGAGAGACGGACGGACAGTCAGTCGCCTTCCCCCCTCTCCTCCTCCTCCTCCTCCCCCTCCTCCTCCTCGGTGACGGCTTGACTGACACACACAGGCGCTTGGCACAGACAGGGACATACATGCACACCATCCACTTTTTGCAAACACGTAAGCTGCGCATCGGAGCGGACAGTTTTTGGGCAGATCCACAGCAGATGAGGGCATTTCATGTCCAGCCTGTCCAGGAATCACTGTGACCCCGACGGAAAGGAGTTTGACTTGACAGGTACCCTTCAGCCGGCCAGCTCACTGTAATTTACCTCATTTCCATCTGATGCACACACACTGTTGTTGCACCCTGCGTCCCTCTTTACTTGAGTGCACGCACTGGAACAAATGCTCAACGTGCAGATAATGCCCGCAGAGTCATTTCATGCACCTTATTCAAGTTTTTCATTTGTTGGGAGGTGAGGATCACAGCAAAGTGCACGGCAGATGCTTCAAGTAGCAGCTCAGTGATCTTTGCCCATTCACTCAAACTGTATTGCAGTAGTCATCATGCAGTGTTTTATTCCGTGTGTGTGTGTGTGTGTGTTTGATGCGTGCAGTAATCATTTGTCTTGCTCTCTGGTTGTATACTCACTCTCATCTTTCACTGTGGTGGATACAGGCTGTCGCTATGCTCAGGTCTTAAAAAAAAGGAGGAGAAGGATTTAACCCCTTTGCGCCGAGCCGGGCTGTAAACCTCTTCTGTCAGCAATGGCAGCAAAGTATTCAGTGAATAAATCGGATTTCCATTTCACATGAGCCCTCTCTCTCTTCTCTGTGTCTCTGCTCAGGATGGGGGGAGTAAGCGAGGGAGATGATGTGTTGGCTCGATGGAGTGATGGACTACTGTACCTCGGGAATGTGAAAAGAGTGAGTGTGTGTATGTGTGTGAGAGGAAAACACTTTTGAGTTTGTGCACTGTGTGTGTGTGTGTTTGCGTGGAGTTTCGTCCATCATTTGGCTCTCCTGCTATCTCCCCCACAGGTAGATGGAGTCAAGCAATGCTGTCTGGTGAGATTCGAGGACAACTCTGAGTTCTGGGTGCTGAGGAAGGACATTCACTCGTGTAAGAGGAACTCTTTTCTGCTTCCCTTTCCACTCAGTCCCGCTCGGAAAAGCTTCCTCGTTGAGAGAACTTTTCTATCTGTTGTACTAGAAAAAAATACTCAGAGTTTCTTTTCAACCAAAGAAGTTGAGTCTTCGTTTTGCTGTTTGCTTGTGTTTTTCTTTGTTGTTATTCCTGAAAATCACACACACACCGTACTGGTGGGGGATGTTATAATCCAATACTTACGAATGTATTAAATGAATGAACCCTCGGGGGAGATGGATCCTCACCCTTCTCTACCTTACATCAAGTCAAAGGGGAGGTTGCACACTTGTTATGACCTGGCTTAACATCCGGATGTCAAATGTAGTGAAATTTGAAAGATGTTGAAATCAATGACGTGGCAAGGATGTGAATCAATATACATAAATTAATGCAGTTGACTGCTCTCTCTGTCTTCCTCTCACACATTTATTTCCTCCCCTCCCCTGTCTCCTTTTTCTGTTTGCCTCAGTCGCTGCTGGAGTGGAAGAAGTTTGCTGTATTTGTGACGCTCCACCTCTTAAAGAACCCCTCATAAATTGTCTTAAATGTCGCCACGGTAAGGAAGCACGCCTCATCATATGCTGTCAAACACTGGCTCTCCATCAGTACTTGCAGTGACCTTGAAGACTTGACACACTCTGGTAAATAACAATGCGGCTCTAAAGAAAAGAAAAAAAAACAGAAAGCCTTGTATCATAAATGATAAATATGAGCTTTTGCACCTGCATCCCGGCTGGATGCAGGTGCATGAGATATATGTAGACAGTAAACATAAAGGCTTCCACACATCGTATTCCCTTTTTCCCCTCTCAGGCATGTGTGTAACTCAGATCTCTCTCCCAATCCTCATCCAACTGGTTCTAATCCTAAATCCTAGAATAATAGTGCTGTATGAAAGTTTATTAAATCTTTACGTTTCTATATATTCCTGCATTAAAAACAGCAGCATAAAGATCTTCAGTCAGCTGGAAGACGAGCTTTCTGTCCGTTCAGGAAACGTTTCTCGATCGACTTTCCAGATGATCCTAAACTGAGGTCTGATCTGGAGGATCATCCCTCCATCAGACCTGTTGCTACTGATTTTCAGCCCACCTCGTGTCATGTGACCTCTTCTTTCTCCTTAAGAATGGCCTTTTGACACCCACGTTTCCATAGAGACCATTTCTGATGAGGCTTTGGTCAACAGTAGGTGGATCAGTTGAAGGTCCAGATGCATATCTCAGGTCTTGGTTCAGGTCTTTGCTGGTTCTGTTTTGTTTTCTCTAAGACATCACTTCGGGGTCTTGTAGCCTTTTCGGCCTGACGCGTCTTCTTCCAGTTACTTCAAATGTTTTAGGAACCTGCTGAGTTATGGCAAGTTTCCAGATAAAAGCTTGGTGAGAATCACCTTGCTGCTGCAAAAAAAAAAAAAACACTTTCTGCCTGTCAAACTGTTGTTTTTGCCATTTTTCTTAGCCGCAGCTAAAGAAATGATGTGTGTTTGTAACAGGCTGCTGGTGGAAAAAGAGCAGAGATCACATTTAACATTGTCCTGTGATAAGTTGTCTGTGATGTGTTGGTACAGCAGTGCTTTGTTCTTGATTTGGGCCACGTTTGCATGACGGTGCTGAGACAGTTGTTGGCTTTTTGCCTCTTGTTTATGCAGGCAGAGAGTTTTGGGTGGATGAAACCGTAAAGGTTTGAGAACATGATCCAGAGTGAACTTTTCTTTAAATTTAAAGTGAATCTTATCCGTGTAAATTTAAACTACAGTCTTTTGGAGATGATGTCATCTTGCATTTGTCACACCTGCAAACAACTGATTTTGAAGCAAAACCTGCTTCTTTAACATTTAACATTCCTGCCATTAACAAAGATGCTCAGATTCCATGCGCCACATTTTTTTTTTCATATGTTGTTTATTTTTTCATTCTTATTTTAATGTAATGTATCAAATAAACATGTTGCAGATAATTAATACAACCTTAAATAAGTGGCGAGTTATCATGCAATGCAAGTGAATAAGAGCTATGAGAGGATGTGGTGCACACATGAGCAACGTTTCACCAGCCACTGCTGGCCAAGCATGTACACTGCATCATTTACAGCCGTTTTTCATTTGTGATTATTTAAAGGTTATTGATTATCTCAATGTTTGTTAAGTGGCTTAACAAACAAAAACACATATTTCTGAGAATGGTCAGGCGGAAGAACTGGACTGAAAGCGAATGAAAAAGCTACTAATGTCCAAAGAAAAAGTTAGACTTTCATAGAGCCTGAAACACTAGTGCTCAAGATATTTTTTTAAAAACATTGATTTATGAGGCTAGAACTTTTATTACCTTCAGCAAGGAGGTTATGTTTTTGCCAGCATTTCTTGGTTTGTTATTTTGTTTGTGTACAAAATAACTAAAATTTATGGATATATTTTGAGGACATTTTCAGGGAATGTCGATAATGGCGAGATACACAAATGATTTGATTTTGGTGGCGTCCGGATCCAAACCCAAACAAAGCTCTCTGATTGGATAAAACAGTCACATTGGATTACACGGAACATTCACTACCGGTAATCCTTCCACGTCGGCAACAGTCTATGATCTGCATTTCTTTCACTTATCTTCAATAGCTACATGAGTGGAAAACAGTGCTTTTATAGTTCATATTTAGATCTCTGAACTCGAAAAACAAGGTGTAAAACAAGAATTATGGTTGACGTTTCCTGTTACGGATCTGGGTTGGAGTTAGGGTAATGACTTCTGAAATGAACCTAATAATACTATAGAGATGATTATACAAACTTTTCCCTGAATCTCAAGTGCATAAACGTCTTACAACAAGATGATAATCATTAACACAAGTGATTTTTTACAAATCAAATAAAAAAAGGTTATTTATTTTTAAAAATATTATACAACATATAATTTGTACTATTTATTAGTTTAAAATAATATCGTAGCAACACAAAGGATTAAAAAGTGCTACAATCTCAAGTTTTCCAGTGTCCTCGTGTGATCTAAGATATGTGCTGAACATTGTGTTGTTTTATGTTTTTACATTTAAGCTATGATATAAATTGAGCGAGTCTTCTCTCATCAGAAGCTTTTTGAGTCATTGTTGAAGCGCCGCACTTGTGTCAAACTCTGCATGTGTGACATCCTGCAGAGTGAAGGTCACACTTCTAAGTAGACTCCAGCACATTTCTGCTCAGATGGACCATAAAACGGCTGCGATTAGATTAAACATTCTTCAGTGTGGGTAGGAGGCAGTTCTTAAATCACAGCAGCAGCAGAACGTACGAGAAGCAAATGGAAGCAAATTTTACTGTCAGTGAAAACAAGGTTGTTGACAGTCTGTTTGGAGGAGAAGAGTCAAACATGCACCCT
Source organism: Pseudomugil tenellus (assembly GCA_037177515.1). NCBI lineage: Eukaryota > Metazoa > Chordata > Actinopteri > Atheriniformes > Pseudomugilidae > Pseudomugil > Pseudomugil tenellus. The sequence continues at coordinate 2,368,526 of JBAMHX010000007.1, read as the reverse complement.
GCTTCTTAAATGCAAATAGTGTTGTTAAATGTTTTGCATGCTTCTAAAACTGTAATAGCACATAGAGCTGGCCCGCTATTATTGTCACTCTGGCTGTCTTCCTTGATTTAAATGATCTGCATCATTCTCCCATTACAGGTTATCATCCAGAGTGCCACACGCCAACCATCGAACCGGAAGCTGACAGCGATTCGTGGATATGTCGGCAATGTGTCTTTGCAGTTTCAACCAAGGTCAGACTGCTAATCTCTCTGTCTCACACTGGTAAAAAAACATTCAGTGTTTTATATGGAAGATATCCAGTCAAACATATCAAGCTTCACTGTTGTGGGCTGCAGTTAATGAATTTACTCGGGGCAAAGGGACTCTGATTCTCTAAGTATTGACTTTGGTATTAGATATTCTAGATAGTGTCAGAGAAATTTCGAACAATCAATAGTCATGAAACTGATAAGCTACACTCTAGTTTAGACAAGTACATTTAAAGTTAATCCATCATATCTGCTCCATTTCTGTAGATATTACATGAGAAAGAAGTTCCTTAATTGTCAATCGGTCAATGCCCATATGTCATTGTCCAGACTTCAGTAGTCTCACAGACTATTTCTCACAGCTGAGCTACAATAAAATGATGAGAGCAGCCTTAATTTGAGGGATCACCACCAATCAGCGCTGTCCTAAAATTGTGTTGGCAGAGAGGAGGGGCTCTGAAACGGGGACGCTTTGCCCGACTCATGCAGTTCATGAAACTCCGGCTCCCCTATCAGTTGTCATCGTTAGACTGGGACCCGCAGCATCTGACCAATCAGCAGCAGTGTTACTGTTACTGTGCCGGACCTGGAGAGTGAGTAACCTGGATAGTTGGATAGTTCAGTTGGATTTTTGTGTTTTTGCAGTTTATCTGCATAAGCAGTTTCTTTTTACTCTTTTGGAAAAAATGCACAAGAGATACTTAAAGGTTTGCTTCAGATATTAAATAAAATATAAGTGGAAGATTTTTAAACATTATGGTGTTTGGCTAACCTTGCTAATTCTTTTACCTTTGTGACTAACACATTCACCTGATAAAAAATGGATACAAATAAACTCACATTACTATGAACATGAGTTTCTCTTTGTTTTACTGTATATGAACAAAAGTTTGCTACAGTCTCATGTGTGTGAAGTCATTGTGTTGTTGTTGTTTTGCAGGTGGAACCTAAAGATGCTGCAATGTGCCAGCTGTGGTCAGTGGTTCCATGAGGCCTGTACACAATGTCTAACCAAGCCATTGCTGTATGGTGACAGGTAAGTTACCAAGCATCATGTGGAAATATGAAGATGATACGTATTTGACCGGATCACTTAATTCAAACCGTGAAAGTAAAAAAGAAAGAGAAACAGTTATTGATACAATGTTGTAGGTATTTTGAAGCCGAAGACCTATTGTGAGTATATTTTAATCCCAATTGTTTCACATTTTATTTATGCTAATAGTTTAAAAATAATGTTGCAAATGAGCTGATATGATTGTAAATCTGTAGATGAATGGGTGGATACTTTTTTCATATCCATGAGAAATTTGCAGTTCCTGGAGCTTTGCAGAAGAAGAAAATGGGCATAAGGAAGGCTCAGAAACACTCAATCTATTCTTAAAAAACCTGTAGAATATAAATGTTTTCATAACAAACCTAATAAACTGAATGCATAAAAAAATTTATTAGTCCAAATAATGACTTTGATTAATTAATTAAACATATAAGCTACTTTAGCTGTCCTTGGCAAACTAAGGAGTAACTAACTACAGTGTTGCTAATGTTAGCTAAGTAGCTAGTCAGTTGCTATTCATTCCTAGATTACACATTGTGTAAAATTTAGCTTGCAGGTGGTAATAAGTTAGCCAACGTTATCTAACGTTCTTTGTGTTACAGTTTTATGTCAAATTTAGCTTGCAGTAGTTAATTAGTTAGCCTACCTTAGCTAACTGTGTTCAGCTTACAGTTTGTAACTTAATTTAGCTTGCAGTAGGTGAGTTATTAGCCAATGTTATGTAACTGTGTCTGTGTTATGTCTTAGCTGTGTCTGAATTCAGGGTCTGTGCACTTTGACGTGTAGATTTGTGGGCTACGTACATAATAGTGGTTGGCCAAATACTGTCCCAGATTGAATGCTCCTTCAATTTCATCCTAGAAATCTACACTTCGTTTGGCATGAAACACAAGTTACAAGTGGTGAATACTTTCCGCCTTTTTTTCTCCCAAAATTCATTTAACGCTTAATGGCAGGGAATGAGCAGAAGTCGAGAAGGACGTTATTTAATGTATATATTCACACATTTTTTTCCCATTAGATAAGCTGGGACGGCAGTAGCATTGTGTCCAATAACAACAAATGAATTTGATGTCATTTAACATATGCAACTGCTAGGTGCTTGAAGCCTAGGCAGACTGTCTCATTGCCCTAATGGTAAACACACCTTGGAGTGCACAGAAAATACTCCGTACGTAGTGGGCACAGTCTGAAACTTGCTGACCCTGAATTTTAAAGGGTCAACATTTTAGCTAGTGATATGAAATTAATTAGCAAACGTTAGCTAGGGTTTATACAATTTTAACCAATATCTAATTTCTCTAACATATCTTTTTATTTTTATATTTGTTTTATGTAAGTGAACATGCCTTACTTTCTTCTAAAGAATTTTGTAGGCACTTTATAAGAGAACAGCAATGCAAACACTGCTTAATATTGCCCATGTTTAACATTTTCTTTGTCTTTTGCTTCTATTCTGCTTATCATTATTATCAATGAAATTCTACTAAGTTAGATAAATTTATAGAATTAAATATAAATAAAAGTAGACTTTTAAAAATAGTAATATCTTGATTAATATCTGATATTTGGAGTGCAATTATATAAAAATAGTAGGTTCTAGGAGGGTACAAACATTTATTTTCATTATTTTTATGTTTTGCACTCTTTTAGATACAATATCAAGGTAAGATTGAACAAATTGAACAGATACTACCAGTTTTTATTGTTCAGTTATTAAACTGGTACAAAGATTTTTCAAAATAAATATTACATTGAAAAAAGCCAGATGCCATACGTTTCCCCAACAATACAACACACATATTTTAGCCATCTAAGTATTAAGTTCCTACAGTGAAGTTGTGTTATTTTTATTACATAAATAAATCATTAATTGAAATTAATTATTAGTTGGCTCATTATTCTGGTATTAAGAGTCGGGTCTGAACAAAATGAAGAGATCAGGATGCCTACATGACAGCTCCACTTGTCTTCCTTAATTGGCTTAAGATGAAATAATCAGTTTGCAAGCTAATGTTCTGAGACTCGTGCTACAAGGATGAGAGCTCATTTTATCCTCAGAGCAAAGGTATGGAGACCAGAGCAGGTAAATCAGTCCTCTGCTTGCAGCTCAGACATGATGCTGGGTGGATATGGAAGATAAGCTGCATCTCATGCATATAATGAAATGTATCCATCCATTAAGTTATTATTGTCATTAACCATCTGTGTTAGCTGAGTGGCTTCTACGCCCATCCTAACACACTGCCACTGCTCGGACTCTGTGAGGAGAGAAAAAAAGGAGGGATTAAATTGAGATTGACAGTCGGGGAGAGTGAGGCGGGATTGGTAGAACATCTGCTGAGCAGGTGATGGAGGAAGAGTGAAGACTGAGCTCACAGTTAGAATAGTAAACGTGTGCCGCTATCATCGCATGTCTGTGCTTCATCTTTCCCAGTGACCTTCATGCAAATAGAAGGACAGACACACATAATGTTGTGCTATGAGTTTCAGGGTCGCTGCATACAGGTTATTATTACGAAAGACATATATTTGCCCGTTCAGTTCTTTTTCAGGTTGATTGATGTTATCAATTATCTCAGGAAGATAAGGGAATGAAATGTAATACCCTTTACTTTGGAAAGAATCAAAGATTAAAAAACATGAATATTTGGACTAAATCAGAAGTTTAGAGGGTAGAAAATCAGTTAATGTAATAAGAAAAAATGTCCAGAGTAGGCCATGCTGGGAAAAGTAAAACCTAAGAGAGAAAATTTGAACAGGATCACACTTTCTGTAAGCCAAATGAGCTGCCAGAGGATGGCAGCGAGACTTTCTCCAAATGCATCCTTATATGCATCTGGAGTGGCCACTTGCGATCAGATTGAAGTATCTGGCTCTATATGCAAATAAGAATGTCACCTGTACTGTGCAATCAGCCATCGGCTGAGCAGCAAACGGAATATTAACAGCTATAATGATGCTTTTCTTGATTAATAAGTACATTCAGTAATAAATGTCCCATTTGTTTATTTTTTAGATGCATTTATTGTAGCTTTCTTTTAGAAAAAAAGAAGCTCTTTTGTGCACCAGACATAACAGACCTGATTAAAATTAGAATTTTTTTATGTAGAGCTGTGTATCATCACACTTCTGATGACTGATGACACACAAACTAAGGCCTTGTATAAATCATTCGGATGCTTGAGAAACAGTGACAGCTAATTCTAGAAACGCTACAATATACTTGCCTTTTTACTGTCACAAACTACTTGTCTGACAATCGGAAGGCTTTTACTGTCAAAAGTGACTCTTGTCATCATCTAATTGTGTCGGCGAAGCAGTTCGCTCAAACATAAGAGAGAAAAAAACTCTTTCATCTGCAGAAATAACTAATTTAATAAAAAAACAGGTTAGCAGCTAATTCTGTGTTAGATCTGATATATACAGGGCTAGCATAGAATTATGCAGCAGTAAACTCTCCTGGAATTCTGATGGTTCTGCTGCCATCAAACATACAAAAAGCAAATCCACCTTCAGTCACATTAGCAAATTTCTTTCTTGCATCCTCTGTTGCCATGCCAACAAATGGGAAATTGGTATATATACTAATGAGCGCACCAGGGAGACATCAATCCATCAGTTGAACTTGAGCCTGGTTGGAAAGTTCAAGAATATGAACTTTTTAAGGATGAGCCGCAGCTTTTTGTGTGTGGATGGGAGGAAGAAAGCGTGGAAAAAATCTGTGTTTTCCACTTCTAGCTTTCTTTCTGAGCCTCTCTGTGAACTCATAACATTACATTACAACAAACCCTTGTAAGACATAAGTAGACTTTGTCTGCTTTGTGATGCAGAACAACACATTTATCTCCACCTTCAGTGCTCCACAGTTTTGAGGAGCAGAGCTATGTGTAGCTCAGGTCAGAATGTTCTGGGCTCCCAGGATTGATAGAACACATCCTGCAGCGAATGATGCATCAGAATCTAGTTTTTCATTGTGCAGGATGAGCGTCAGCATGTGATCATTTGTGTTTAAACCTTTAGATGGATTAACTACTGCCTCCAACCATTTCTGCGTGAGGTGTAAGCAATCAGGCCTTAATGCATCCCGAGTGCAGACTGATCACCGGGGATGTTATGTTAGCGCCAATTCTGAAAGTGTTGTTGATGTCCAACCTTTTGATGATGATGTCTGTGTGCTTTTTCCATGTGTCTCTTTCAGGTTTTATCAGTTCCAGTGTTCAGTTTGTACAAAGGGACCAGAGACAATCCAAAGACTACCCATGACGTGGTGATTTTAACACTCATTCATTTGCAGACACAGGACTAGAAATCCCATTTTAAAGGCTAAAGTACATTTCACATACTTTTACTTTGTAAATTCCTTTTTAAAAATTGAGAAAATTTAAAGTAAATATGAGAAAAAGATGCTTTTTTCTTATCACGTATTTCTTTTTATTTAAAATGCAGGGTGGATTTGGCTCATTTAGTGCTCTACCATCTCTCGCTGTGCTGCAAGAGGAAATACTTTGATTTTGACCATGAAATCCTGTCCTTCACCAATGAGAATTGGGACTCGTTGCTCCTGGGCGCGGTATTGATATTTCCTTGTTTAAGCACCATGATGAAATGATCTGAAATGCTCCCAAGACTCTTTTGTTTGAGGTTTAAAGACTATTAACCACCATTAAAGTAAAAGTTTGACCTCTATGTAAGCTCACATCTAAAAAGGTCAATTTTTTTAAATGGTTTAGGTCAGTAGTTGGTGGTCATTATTTGCTTTAAACTGTATAAATATATACTTTAAAAATGAAATCTGTACCCATTGCCTTTCCCTGACTTTAACTAGCCTTGAATGCTTTGCTAATGCTTTTATTCTAACAGCCTATCAGAATAGGTTTAAACCCTGTAACGTTGAAAAGCAGTAGATTCTAGTCTTCTGTAACTTTCTGAAGCATCACCCATAAACTTTCTCCTCCTGGGAGATGTACCAAATTAACAACTAATTAGGGATTAAAGCACTTAACTAGTGTCACATGTGGAGGGACATGTTGTATGCTTCAAACATTTCATTTTAACTTGGATTGCAAAATTTGCACATTTTAATTTGAAAAAATCAGGTGAAATTCCGTGACAAGCTGGATTTTCTACCCAAAAGGAACTGTGCAATACCAACACACTTTAGATACAAGACTGTCACTTTATGGTACTTTAAATTATTTAAATTATGACAAATAAAACAGAACCTGCAATAATCTGGATTAAACCAGCAAAATATCTAAACAAAACCTGATCATCATCATGACATCTGATTGGCTGCCATAATCATGTGATAAGGTAGCAATACACTGTTTCTGAGTCTCACATGGAACTGCGTTGAAAGAAAATGACGTGTTTTATGGTATCTATCCCTAAAAAAATATTTCATCAGCTTTTACCTCAAAATCCAACATGGCAGCTGTGTGCATGAAGCTAGAGGACGTTGTCTCCAATGTCCACACAAGTACTGCCCATAGAACACAAAGCTTTGTTGTTAGCTTGTACTGCTAATGAAAATAGCTAACCTAGCTTAATTGCTAGAATGCTCATTATTAACAAAACAATGAGGAAATTTCCCTTTTAAGGGGTTAACAAAAGGGTAGTATATATCCCATCTGAGTTCCAGCTCTGTGCATACTGCAAACTGCGATTAGAGACCATTTGTCTGACTTTTAAGACAAACAATCCCAGTTCAGCCCTGCAGGATTTCCTTTGAACTGCTGCCTTTTGTGTTAAGCTGCTTCCGCAAAGTTCAACATATGTACAGCAAGGAGACGAGACGAAGAGCAGGGGAGAAAAGCCCAGACTAAATGTTGTTGATAATTGTTAGGTGACCTAAAACATATGCAGGATGCAGTTTTAAAGAGGAATTCAGGATGTATCTACTGTCAGAGGAGAACCCTGCATTTCTGATGAAGAGAACTTCATGTAGATACAGCTTGTCTTAGCCAAAGTTTCCAGCCTGCTATAAGCCTTGAAGAGAGACTGGAAAGTGAATGAGCCATCCTTAAAGCAGATGGCTTTTCTAAGTGGTGTAACTTCCTCAGGATGAGACAGGAGCTTGCAGAGTTACGGCTCATGCATAGTCTCACAGATCTACGTCGAACTGGGGAGGGGGCAGTTAGACAGCCTAATCGGGAAAGTCAGTCTGAGACACAGAAAAATGAGAACTGAGGAGCACATTCCTATTTTAACAACATGGACAGCAAGCAGCTCTGCCCAGCTCAGGTGCATTCCCAGCACTAGGACACGGATGGCTTCAGAAGTGGAGCGAAATACACTAACCATGTTGTTACCTCGAGAGAAAGATGGAATTGTTTATAAGAAATAACCATAAAACTAAGAGTTTTCTTTTTGAGAGGAATCCAATATCACCAAAATTATACAGATATGACCAAATGTAACATCAGAAATGATCGGTATTAGTTTTTTACTTTTTAAATGACATTTACTCAGCATGTACATATTATATATAAAGCTGTTCAGCAACATCTGCTCTGACTGAAAATAAGAGATTTTATGTAATTGTTTACAGATATGTTTGTTTGGCACAACTTGGAATAAATCCTGTAGCTGTGACATCATCAAACCGCTTCGTCACTTGCAGCACAGTTTGGAAGTTCGAGTTTAAGTTAATTTATAAGCACATTTAAGAACTGATGCAGTCCAAAGTGCTGTACAAGAAGTAAAATCAGTAAGACTAGTCATTTGTTTTGGAATTATTTCAAAGTGTCTGCAGACATATCTGAGATTATGTCTTACTGACCTGAAATTTCTCTTTTGGGGGGAGGGCATGAAGAAGTTGAATAAAATTGTTACATGTAATATCAGAAAAAAAAAAAACCATATTGAATGTCCCTTGTTCGGAGGAGACATTAGAGGATGAAAAGAAAAAGACATAAATGGCTTTACTTCCAGATTTTAACCAATGAACTCAACTTCAGTTCAAGTCAGCTTTATTTATAAAGCACTTTAGCACAACACCAGCTGCCACACAGTGCTTAACATTGAAGTAAAACAGTAAAAGTTCAGAGTGAAATCAGAATAGCAGTAAAATGATAAAGTAAAAAACAAAACAACACGAATAAATAAAATTAATACAAAAATTAACATACTAGAAACGAAGGCCATCTAATAAAAATGGGTTTTAATGATGTTAGATGCTAACCATTTGTGTGTGAGCTCACCTTGATATCCTCATAATGGAAGGATAACAACGGGCGTTATCTCGTGATGACCAGTTATAGCATGTTTTATCACAAGAATTTAACAATTTCTCAAGGAAATGTGAAAAATTATTTTTAATGACATAAAACGTGTTTTATAGTCTTGGTACAATGAGAAATAATTGCAGTTTCTCTGGGATTTCTTTGATTTTAAACTTGGTTGGAATCAGATTTCTGACCTTATAAACCATCATTTTAACAGATATGAGTATAAAGTTGGTCCTGAAAACCTGAAATGAGCACATTTATGCATGTATGAGCTGTTTTTCTGACTTGTTTCTAGGAAACAATGGAAATGATTATTAAAGCATCAAAGTGTGAACGAAGCAAGTTTTTGCTAGATCAAACGAGAATGAACTATATCATTATACGCTGGAGGGGCGAAGAGCAACCTGATTATACTCATGGGTCCTAACCTCCCCCCAGTACATGCTTTTAGCTCCCACATTCACAGCTATCAGATCTCTGGACAGCTTCTGTAAACATGGACGCCGAGTTTTTTGGAACAGCATAGCGTTTGAAGTTGCTCTGTAGAGGATAAGCAACGACATATCTGCGACATTTTGGGTTTGAAATGTTTTCTTTGTCTCGTCGTGTAACGGCAGGGTTTGTCAGCAACGTAACTGCACCGGTTAATTTCTCATATCAACATTACAGCTGTCAGCCGCTATAAAAGAAAATGATTGCATGGAATCATTGTATGTCGTCCACTGTGTAAACACTGCTTTGATTTTTCATTCCTGTCTGTCCCCCAGCTCTCTGACACGCCAAGGCAGGACCGCTGTCACAATCTCCTCAATGCTCTAAACTCCCACAAGGACAGGTAAGTCATCGCATATGATGAGAAGAATAAACACTGAGCGCACATGACTGGATTGATGAGTTGCGCTCTGTGAATGCGGGGGGTCTACTTAGTGCCATGCAGGTGGTTATTCCCAACATGCAGCGTGAAATGAATAAGGTGAAACGTGTGACATGGAATAAAAAATTACCTTTGTCGAACAGATGAAACCAAACATTTGTTCGTCAGAGGTTTTTTAATTTGTCTTGTCAACATACAAGTTGCTGTTATTAAATCTTTAATCAGTAAAGTAATTACATTAAATGGGTTTTAATTGAGTTTTGCATGGAAAAAACAGCAGATTTCTTTTGGCAAAATCGTTTCTAATTCCATTTAAGTTAATTGCAGAGTGAAATGTTTGTGGTGTTACTGAAGCATAAGACTGTATTGGTCTAAGTTTAAAGATGGGGAATGACTAACACAACTTTCACCACCACTGTCCAGGTTTGTCTCTGGAAAAGAAATAAAGAAGAAGAAGTGTCTTTTTGGGCTTCAGGTCCGAGCTCCTCCTCCGCTGATGTCCGATTCATCCCCCCTCATCACCGACCCGCCCATCAACATTGCCCACCGGAGAAGGTCAGAGCGAGGACAGAGGGGCTCATTTAGCGTCTTATCTCTGTGAGAGCGCAAGAATCCCACGGGGCGTGTAGTCATTACGCATCAACAATTAGCTCAGGAATCAAAGGAATGCGATTTTCATAGAGCAGCAAAAAGATGGCTGTCTTAATATTCTCCTAAATGAGTTAGGAAACCCAGAGTGTCTGGCTTTCACTGACATTATTAGTCATTCTTGGTTTTTAGCATCTGCTTCTTCAGGGGGAATTAGGTTCAGAACATTTGCAGAGTGGAGCAGGATTAAAAAGAAAGATGTAGAATTTGGCTGGTTGTGAAAGAAAACATCAACTGAAACCATGAATCAGCATCTTTTCAGCCATTATTTTTACATTTGTGTGTCACTAATGGGAGGAGTGGGCCTCTGTGTGGTTTGTTCAGTCCCGACCATGCTGATGTGAATGTGGACACAGAATGCTTTTCATTCATACTATTATAAACTGGGAGGGGATCCAGTACACAGCTAGAGAGCTAACTGGGCTGGACTGGTGCTCTGTCATACGACGGATCACTGTTTTGTTCACAAACATCTTGAAAATCGTCCTTAACATGTTTTTACACTTTACTTAAAGTTTTTATTTCTTTTTTTATTTTGCGAAAAACATCCATGAGATTCCCAAACATATTTGTAGACTGAAAGACTGTTTAAGTTAAAACAATGTGCCAACTGGCCCTAATTTGCATTGACAAAGACCCCAAAATACCCATAAAAGGTTATAAGACTGCTCGCCAAGTGGAAAAACAATAAACATTATTTAAAAAAATGAGGTCAAATAAAATATAATAATAAAAATCTTAACTAAATTTGTCTGTATTGTTAAAGGGATATACCTGCTATAAATAATCACATTATTATAAAATATGCAATATTATTACATTTTAGGAAATAAACCCAAACACTGATCCAGAACATTTCTAAATGAAAACAATTCTTTACTCTTTAGTTTCTTTTAGTGCTTCAGAAAAACTACGTTTAGCAGCAGAGAACATTCATTAATTGATTTAATCTCCAATATAAAGAAGCTCAAACATATGCAGGGTTTTTTCTTCTGATTGATTTTTAAACACTTGATATCTGTAAAAACATACATATAAAACAGATTATGGGACATGGAAAGAAAAATAAAATATTAGTGCTGAATCTGAAGAAAACAAACAGACAAAAAACAGAAAAAGCAGACATTTCTTGAATATAACATAAGTTATTTAAACCATATCCATTTCATAGGCATAAGACCAGTGTTGCATTCAATAAGAAAGGAAAAGTTGGATCTTACAATTTCTGATTGGGACAAATGACTGAAAACAGCATAAAGAATTTAGCATTAATCTGAAATAGTTGATTTCCAGCAGGGATTTAAAACAGAGACGTAGTGAAGATGATGGGAAGTTGTGGAATGAAGATGCTGAATGATTCTTCTCTGGGCAGACTGGGATGTTTTCATACCTGAAAAGCGCCCCAAACACGGTGATGGGCATACTTAACCTCATAAACCCACACACATAGGCTCAAACACAGGGAAACTAGTTGTTTTCCCATATTATGTCCTGTTTATGTTAACAAATGGAAGTGAAAAAATACATCACTGTTTTTGGAAATGTCTCTTTTATTGCCTTTTGCTTGATTGAATAGCTGTAAATGTCTACTGGGCAGTCATTAACCCTTTCATACATTAATAAAAACATACATATGTGTTTCACATAGATATTTTACCTCTAGAAACAAATGCAATCATACTGTTTTTGTATATTAATGGTAGTTGACTTGATTTCTATTTCATTTATTTAAATGTATTTGATGAAATATTGATATAAAATAACACATTTTCATAAATATGTTCATAAATATTTTATAAACATATTTCTATATCATTTTATTTTCCTATTTAACACAAAGGAAAAATTTATAATTACAACGTGTACATTTATGTTTAATTATATATTTATTTATTTTTTGGTGTGGTAGTGCGTTGGCTGACATATATAAATACACCATCACATTCATGACTTTATATCAAATAAAGCTTCTAAATATGTGCCACTGTAGTGACCTCTGTGCATGAACGGCTTAATATGATCAGCGAGAGAGAAGTTAGTTCCTCGAACATGGTTTCATACTCACAAGAGGCTCAGATATGAACTTTTGCTCTTCAAGAGATATTTTTAAACTAAAATCTGGAGGCCTTTTTTTATACAGTTGTTAAAAACAAAATTATCTCACAGATTAATATTAATGTTTAATTTAACCTACTTTGCTGCTTTAAGCTTGATAAAAGCAGTTTATCAGAAGTTACCAGTTTAAAAAGAGATACATTTTGCCACAGTGATTTATAACCAGATAAGCTGCTAAGTGGCAGAAAACCTTTAACCGGGATATTTACATACAGTGTGTCAATGATCCTAAATATTCTGTCACCATCAGGTCAGCATTTTCCTGACCAGCACTCCCCCATGTCACCTCCAAAACTAACTTAATTTGGGGGGGGGGGGGGGGGGGGGGGTTAGCTTTTTTTTTTTCTTTGGGGTTTGTTTCTGTCGCTTGACGTTTGGTTTGCGTTCCTTTTCTTTTTCTCTTGTTT